>OZ008368.1:109812132-110412132 GCA_963931995.1 Phaonia tiefii | reverse complement strand
AGCTGCTTAATGCCAAAATTAAAATTAAAATCAAGTAAAATACTTGATAACAGAGTAGATATACGTAAACGCTTTATATGTTGTGATAATGTTTATTGTGGTCGCTATAGCTTTATGGTACACATCGCGTTGACCGTCCAGCCAGGGCGGGAATACAGCATATATAAAACAGCATAAGGAATCCCTGCTATGCTATTCAAGCAAAAGATTCACTTAGTACAGCCATACCAACACATTCGCTAGACATACATAAACGCAAGCATATTAGACTAGCCAGGGTATTAGTTCTTGTGCTGCATTCGCGAAGTGTTAAGTGAAATAAAAATAAGAAAAGTGGAAAAAATTCAAAGTTCTAAAACTTTGAAAAATTAAATTTTCAGTCCTTTTCAGGATAGAAAATTGGAGATAAAACTGAGGGAAAAATTTTTTCGATTTGCCGTCGGCTAAACGCCAAGTTCAAAAATTTTTTTAAAATAGTCTGATGTCTGATCCCAGCAACACTGGATTTACTCCAGTGGTTGGGAAAAGGACAAAAGCCCGGGCCAGGGTTCTATACACCATAGAGCCCACTAAGGAGCCACTGTCTCATGAGGAAACTATGAGGATAATGGATGAAGACCATGCAACTGTAGTGGCCCGTATGGAGGCCGTTACCAAGGCTGTTACAGAATTGAAAGCCAAAGGCGCACCGTCAAAAAAAAAGCGAACCGATGAAAGTATTATCGAAGAAAACCATCAGCTACGAGCGCGGAATACCACAATGGCAACGGACTATGAGCAGGCTAGTAAGACCATAGAGGAAATGAGGAGCCAGGTACGTCAACTGGAGAATATCATATGCAGAGATGCCGTGGACGACGCTGAATCCATGGACGAGGAAACGACGCCCAGTTTCGTGGATGTATTGCTCGAGCAAAAAGCCCACGAGCAATACGAGAAAGAAGTTGGAGCCCGCGCAAAGCCGGCACGGAAGATGGCTGAGGCCATGGCGAAAAATGAGGTACCCAAACAAAACAAGATGGGAGCCAAGAAGACTATATGTGCCTACCGTGACAGGAAGAAGACCACGGGGAAGAAGGACGGAGGTACCCGCAAAATTAAAAGTAAAATTTTGCCGGATGTGTATATATATAGTGAAAACGTGCGTGCAGTATCGGCGAAAATTAAAGCCGTGCTGCAAACGAAAATTTTGTTATGAAGATGGTAGGTACGGCTCTTGTTAATATTAGGGTGAATGTTATTGAGGAGTTTAACTCCGTTAAGGAGATGCTTAGGGTGGCGGGGATAGGGTATTATACCTACACACCGAGGTCGCAAACTCCTTTTGCGACAGTTGTAGTCGGGTTGTCGAATACGTTTGAGGAATCAGACCTCAAACTGTATCTCGAGGGACTTAAGACGAACCTTAAGGTTCTCAGGGTTACGAGGCTAGGGTGGGACAAGTAGCTAGTCCACTTCGATAGAACTTCGGATATTAATGGGTTCTACGCCCTTAGGTACATGCTTAACTGCAGGATTTCTGTTCGTAAGGACAGAAAACCGGGTCTGACCCAATGCAGAAATTGCCAGCGATTCGGGCATGTTTCAATTAATTGCGGCATGCCCCATCGCTGCTGTAAATGCGCTGGGTCACATGGCCCAGGCAAATGTGCCATCCCGGTCAAAAACCGGGTGGATGATTCCACCGAGACTGTTCCGGTTCCGACAGCCCCTGCTCTCGAGCACGAACAAACTACTCGGTGCGTGAATTGTTCGGTCGATGGGTATGCTTCCAGTTCCAAGGAGTGCCCTCTGAGGACTAGACTGCTTCGTGAGAGGACCGAAGCCAGGAATCGACGCTCCGTCGTTCCTGGAATTTGTTCTCCTCGAGATAGCGGACTCGGAGTGGTATATCCAATGCTGCCGCTGCCCGAGGTGGTCTTCGTGCCCCTTCGACAGGAGTTTATATTGCTGCAAGTTCTCCCAATGGAGTAACTATGCAGGGAGCCATGGCTCAATTCGGCTCTATTGACGCCGACTGTTTGAGGATATACGGTGTGGACCTTATGGCCTGCCGAAATAAGCTAGGAGGGTTTTTGCGCGACTACGCGCTATTAGCTGTCGATGGAGCTAGGGCTCAGGCAATCCTGGGTCTCTTGTTGGCCCTTAGGCCAGTGTAAATATTATAAATAGTAGTTTTAAGTATTGTTGGTAAGATTATTTTTAGATTTTTGATTAATTTGAGCCTTTTTTATTCTTTTTGGGCGGATATTTTGGATAGGTATGAAATTTTGTGGTTCACATGACAGGTAACACCTGTCATATATGACCCGAGATGATGGTCCTGTAAAAACTTTATAGTGTAAGGAAATTAGTAAGTAAGATATGATGATTAACCTAATGGTAATCAAATTGTAACAAATGTCATGAATAAATATTATTTGAAATTGAAAAAAAAAATTGAATTGACTAGCCAGAAAACGCTTATTCTTGAACTCAATAGAACCAGTCCAATGCTATTTGTATGAACATCAATATGCAATACTGTTGATTGTCAGTAATATGCACTAATATTTAACATTTAAAAACCAGTATAGTACGTAGCTAATATAATAATCTATCTATTATAACAATATTTTGCAAACAGTGGGTTTTTTTAGAATAGAAGAAAAGCATTGTAAGCCAAATGTCAGTGTGGGACTTTCATCAAAACTCCTCTCGTAAAAATTCAAAAACAAATACAAAGTCAGTGACCCGCTTTCGTTCGCTTATGTTTTCTGTCGACATCGTGGATTAGGCTGTTAATTTTTGTTTTTTTTTTGTAATCAAAATTTTATTTCAATTTTAATATTGATTGAATTGTTTTTTTTTTACTTTTTTAATTTTAAACGAACTGACTGAATTTTTTTTTGTTTTGTACTTTAATTTTCTATGAAATGCGTGTGAATTTATATAACAATACTGTGTGTAAATTTTTACGTCATGGAATTATAACCATATACGGAAAAGACAAAAAAAAAGACCCGTGTCTCCCAGTTTTGCCCAACGTAATGCACCTTTTTGTATGGGCCCACAAAGATTTGGGGCTTCGGTGTAATTTTTACAAAAAAGTGATAATTTGTTCAGGCGCATATCTTGCAAACCGTTCGGAATTTTAATTTCCTCTCTGAAGGAATAAGAATTGTGAACATATAAAATCAAAAACCTTCATCTTCAAGGTCAAAATCGCAAAAAAAAACTTTAAAATATTCGATTTTTTACCTTTTTTCCCCTGCTCAGGTCCATAGTTAGCAAACCGTTCAAAATTCAAGAAAACAATCAACCACAAAAATGTACCTAAGATATCAATAAACAATTTTCTAAAGCTATGTTGCTGCACGTTTATGAAAAAAATGTTTCATCAGCTGCTTAATGCCAAAATTAAAATTAAAATCAAGTAAAATACATGATAACAGAGTAGATATACGTAAACGCTTTATATGTTGTGAAAATGTTTATTGTGATCGGTATAGCTTTATGGTACACATCGCGTTGACCGTCCAGCCAGGGCGGAAATACAGCATATATAAAACAGCATAAGGAATCCCTGCTATGCTATTCAAGCAAAAGATTCACTTAGTACAGCCATACCAACACATTCGCTAGACATACATAAACGCAAGCATATTAGACTAGCCAGAAAACGCTTATTCTTGAACTCAATAGAACCAGTGCAATGCTATTTGTATGAGCATCAATATGCAATACTGTTGATTGTCAGTAATATGCAGTAATATTTAACATTTAAAACCAGTATAGTACGTAGCTAGTGAGCTAATATAATAATCTATCTATTATAATAATATTTTGCGAACAGTGGGTTGACAACATCCCTTATATCCCTTCGCAGATACAAATCTTCAAGTAAAAAAACTATGCACAGAACGGAATACTGTCACTGGAATACAAATATTTGTCGCCCCAACAACTTTTGTCTTCGAAAGTGAACTAACGTACAGTTTCATTCCCGCTACAAAAATGTGTTCATCAATGCTGTAGGTGTTGAGGAAATGAATATCCCAAGATGAAACTCTCGGCTGTCAGAAGATTGTGGTATTTCAGGCTGTGTACGTCCATGTGACCATCGTATTCTGCTCCTACAAATAAAATAGATGGTGGTATTACTAGTAAGCTTCCTATTCATATATGTGTAGAAGATATATGGATATATGTATATATATTTACCAGCGCCAATGTTCCTCTTCATCGAGCCAGCGATCGCTCTGTAAGCATTTTCTTCAACTACTGCCTTGGTTTATGTTAATCAGACTGTGTAGTTTTTGGAAAGAAGTTCCTTATCGCACGTTGCGGGATGGAGGCTAAACGAAAAAATGTTAAACAACTTTTTTTAAACATATTATTCTATAACCCAGTACACAACCCAGTATTATTCTGTATACTTTTAGGATTTCGAGGTTTTCGTTGTGTTACTTTATTGTATTGCATTCCTTTAGACATAATTGGTAATTATTACTACATTTGTACAGTCAGGGACGTATATGAGGGTTGTTTTTTTTCATGTTGGCTTTGTGATAACTAGTCAAGCCCATGTGGAGTGTGCTGGCTTCAATGGAAGGCATTATGACATAATTACGGCTAAGGAAAGCGGGCTTCGCTGAACATGTTGGAAGTGTAGGAAATTCGATGTTGACTTTTATAAGCAGACTTCGTTCTGCCTTCAAAAGTATTTATAACATCAGATGTTAAACAGTGATTAATATCTCGACGTGGGCGCCATCTATTTTATCACTGTGCAAAAACACAAAAAAAAACTAAATATTAAAACTACACAGAAACACTACTCACGGCCAATAGAGCATGCGTATAAAACTTGGTCAAAATCGGTCCAGTAGTTTTTGAGTTTAGCGATCACGAACATACGTAATTTTTATATATGTAGAGATATAATATATCAATGTACTGAAAAATTTGTAATAAAAAAATTACATAAATATCGTATTATTTATATACTAAAATCTGTGGGCTAATTAAATCTAAATTTAATGTAATAATTTTAAGATAACCACCTCAAGTTTTTGGGTTTTGACGGGAGTGTAATAACTTTAAGCGATTTGTTAGTATTGTGTCTACAATCACCAACATTGTACGTTGTACTTTTTACTGCTATAATATTGGCCCTTCTGTAGATATGATATATGACGCGATACAAATGGGATCCTCGATTGTACGTTGTACTTTTTACTGCTATAATATTTGCCCTTCTGTATATATGATATATGACGCGATACAAATGGGATCCTCGACATATTGTTGTTTGTCCAAGTATATGAACGCCTCGGGTTTGAAAACCCTTTTCGTAATGCATCACTTAAGCAGTTTGCATTTGTATAGTAGGGAGCCATTATTAAATTGTTTTCATAATTTGTTGTACAACGTAGTATATGCTTTCTTATTAAATTTATGATGTAATTGTCAATTCGAATTACATTTGCCTTATTATACTTATACAATTTCTTATCTGATATATACTTTGTGTACTGACTTTGTGCTGTTCTGTACAGAGAAGTAGAGGCTCTTAAGCATTTCCCTTCAAATATCCTTAATTTTTCAATGAACGCCTGCGATACATTGAACCAGACAGGACAACCATATATTGTGACAGGATGAATTAATGCTTGATACATAATAGGGAATTTATATGTTTAGAATGAAAAAGGAACATGGGACTGTCCTTGGGGGTGGAAAGTTTCTGATAGCCATTCACTTGGGAGTGGCCAGAAATGATTCCTTCTTTGGGCAGTCCAAGCAGCTCACTAATTCCACACAGTATGTCCTGGGCAATGTCTTATCGGAAACCTCCGTTAACTAGCTAAAGTGAGAAGGCGAAACGAAAGAGCCGCCTGAGTGGTAATACGATCACTTCTACATTTCAGGATTATTAGGTGATCCTGTCACTGAAGATCTTCGAAGTAGTGGACATATTCTTCTGTCCTTTGAAGGCGGATGAGCCAACACCCCTGGCCAACGGTGGATCAAAATTGAAGTAATCAATATCCAGTTTCGACGCACTGCTTTCTGCTCAACGTCTGATTCATAATGGGCGGCTGAAACTTGATTATCCTGGAAGTAGGCAAAATGCAAACCACGTTGGGCTAGGTTTGCCTCCCGCCATCATTATATTGGCAATGAAAATACACAAAGAAGATATTAAACAAAGAAACCCCCCAACTGTTAACGACCCTCGCAAACGTTATAAGGACCACGATTTAAGGATATGCCACTTTCCTACTGGCGGATGTCCCCGGAAAATATAAAGCTGACATCACAGTGATCCAGGAAAAACTGCTATATTTACTACAGCTGCCATGATCGAAAGCACGAATTTGGGTGCGGATTTATAGTTGGCATCAAAGCGAAATATTTCATTATCTAGTTAATTTGTGTGATGATGATCAGGTCAAAGAAACATTTTATGAGCGTCTGGAGGAAGTATATGAACGCTGCCCTGACCACGACATTAAGATTATTCTGGGTGATTTTCATGTCAAATTAGGAAAGGAAGATGTTTTTCGACCAACCATCGGTAATCACAGTCTACATGACACCACCTCCGATAATGGACTAAAACTGATAGACTTCGCCGCTGCAAAGAACGTGGTAGTTAGTAGCACACGGTTTCAGCATAAGGACATACATAAGGCGACCTGGATATCTTCTGATCAGCGGAAGAAGAACCAGACTGATCACTTGGTAATAGATGGATGTACATACATACGTGTGATTCGAGGTGCCAATATCGACTCGGATCATTACCTGGTGGCTGCGAAAGTTCGCACACAACTGAGCACGGGGAAAACGCACGGAGCCGAACACAGGAGAAGCTGGATATTCACAGGCTACAAATTCCGGAGAAATCAATGTTCAATCGACAGAAGCATCTCCCATTCTTTGGAAACCGCTGCAAGGACTGAACTTGGCTATCAAAAACCGCAGTGGGATAAGCCATGGTACGGCGAAGAATGTCGCATCGCAATTGATGAAAAAGACGCCGCACATATGGCAGACAGTTACAACGCGTGCTGCGGGTGAGCGTTATAAGAGGCTAAGAAGGGAGGAAAACCAACTATTTAGAGAGAGAGTTAAACAACAGAAATTTGCAGGATGAATGGTGAATCCCTAAAATTTTTCCAGAGGATAAGAAGATCGAATAATGGGCTGCCCTCCCGCAAGGACGATAATGGGAATCTGGTGACTGAGAAGCAGTGTGTCCTCAAAATGTGGAGAGACCACTTTTCAGCACTACTCCACTCAGATTCTTCCACTGAAGATCAGGAGGTAATGATAGTGGAAGATAGTGTACCTTGTACTCAACTCAATACATACCACCTATTTGTCGAGTACAAAGCTGCTTTCGATAGCCCCATACGGAGTAAATTGTACGAAGCTATGTCTGAACTTGGGATATCGGCAAAACTGATCCACCTCTGTAGAATGACGCTGACCAACACCAAATCAGCAGTGAAAGAGGGGAAAGACCTCACTGAACCCTTCTGTACCAAGCAAGGACTTAGACAAGGCGACACACTTTCGTGCAATCTTTTCAACATCTTAATGGAGATAATAATGAGAAAGGCTGCAGTAAATACGAACAAGACCATTAACACGAAAAGCCATATGTTGCTGGCGTATGCTGACGACGTAGACATCATTGGGCGAATTTTTCGAGAGGTTACTGCGAGAGGGCAGTATTTTCAAGAATCGAAAAGAAATCAGCGAAGGTGGGTCTTGCTGTTAATGAGGGCAAGACAAAATTGATGGTGTCAACGACTAGAGAAACCTCTCGACTAGGTCCGCACTTGAATGTTGACAACCGATTTAATTTTGAAGTGGTAGATGAATTTATATACCTTGGATCCGCCGTGAACAAGGACAACAACGTCAGCCTGGAGATAGATAGGATAATTGTGCTTGAAAATAGATGCTATTTTGGGCTCAGTAAGCAGTCCAGCTATATCAGACTCTCATTTTACCTGTCTTGACATATAGCTCCGAAACTTGGGTCATATCGCAAGCGGATGAAAAACTCCTGGGGGTATAGGAGAGAAAAATTCTCCGTAAACTATATGGTCCTGTTAGGAAAAACGGCGAGTACCGATGTCGGTGGAACCAAGAGCTATATGTTTTATATTTTTGTTATCAGAATGGATGAAGATAAGCCACCGCGAAAGGTTTTCGATAGCGTACCCGATGGAAGCAGGAAAAGAGGACGACCAAGACTCCGCTGGAAAGACCAGGCAGAAGAATCCCTCCGTATCCTTGGTGTTACCAACTGGCGAGAAAAGGCGAAGGATAGAGCTAGTTGGAAGAATATGTTGAAATTTGTTAAATTTGTTTGATTAATTAATATGAGGTTGTAAAATAGTCAATAAGAAAAGAATGAAAAAGACGCCTGTATACTTTATAAAATAAGCTTTCCTTGCCTTTGAGACTATCTCCTTTATATGTATTTGTCCAGGTACACCCCTAGATATTTAATTTTGCGTTTGTTCTCAATACTCGTATTCGAAAAGTTTGATTTGATTCCGAATTGTTTCCAATTCCTTTTTACGCCGTTATTACATTTTCCTACTGGTGGCCGAAATACAATAGTCTCACACTTGTTGGTGTTTATTTTTAAATGCCTACCAAGGGCATACTCCTCGACCATATTGAATGACTTTGGAATTCCTTCATTAATATTAGATATTGTCTTATCAGCATGACTAGTTTGATTATTATTGTTTTCATCGAAATCCTTATATGAATGTATTGATTCCAGAAAAGCTCCTATTACATCATGCATTTCCTCTTGGTCACGTATGACTAGGTTGTCCGTATTATCATTTTCTTTCTTAGTTAAATTGAGTGGATTAATTTTTTAAATATTTTCCTGCCTTGGAACATTCGTACTGGATCCCTATAATCAAATCTCTCGAGGGTTTTCTGAATTTCTGTATTACCTATTAATATAAAAATTTCATTCAATAGTTTTTTAACCAGTTTGGGTTTTGCTTTTAAAGTGTTTAATGATAATTGTGTAAGTCTTCTTTCTAATCTATTATGTCTTTTTATCATCGCTAATATTGTACTTTTTTCTGAGTGTAATTTTTTCATTATACTGTTGGAAAATTTAGAATAGACTTTGTCTTTAAATTCTGGTACCGTACTTTCAATGGCCACTGATATTAGAAAATGTAAACTAGTTATATACATGTACATCTATTTCATCATTGTTAAATTTCGATAGTTCGGTATAACTGTTTCTAACTTGATTTTCTACATTACCACCTTCTCAAGCCTTTTCCAATTTCAGTATCTGAATGCGGGTTTTGTCCTTTCCCAAGCAATCTAAACAATTTGAAAATGAAATTCTGTAAACAAATATGATCTGGCCAAACGGCCTATTTATATTTTAAAAAAAATCCAATGAGTGTTCGAACTCACGGGCGATGTGTTAACACCTTTTTGCTACACGGTACCTGTTCGATTTCTATGAACACATTCGTAAATGTTACATTGGAAAATAAAAATCAGCGTTCAATCATATAATGACGTTACAGTTAAATAATATTAATACTTAAAATTATTTAAAGACCCAGTGCAAGCACATGTGTCATTATTTCCTTGCTCAATACTTTTTGTTTTATTCCCACAAAAGTCAAAGAATGCAAAGCAACAGACACTTGTACACTTATATTCGTACGATATAACCGAAGATCAACATAAAATACTTTTTTAATATTACTCCAAATTAATACTCCAAATTAAAACACTCCAATCTCGGCTCGCCGATATCGGATCGCCTTAATTTTTGGCCTAAACTCTTCGTCGAAACCCGCACTAGCTTTTTAATCCAAAAATTGATAAAATCGGCTATGAATTTCCGGAGAAAATCGCGTGATAAAATTATATGAAAATCGCCCAATAATCACTTTCAATACCGACTGCCAAGCAACGAACAAACAAACGATGATAAGACAAAACCGAAGATCAACATAAAACACTTTTTTAATATTACTCCAAATTAATACTCCAAATTAAAACACTTAAATCTCGGCTCGCCGATATCGGATCGCCTTAATTTTTGGCCTAAACTCTGCCAAGCAACGAACAAACAAACGATGATTTACTCTTACATACCTAACACCTGCGTATGTATTAAACTGATAGTTTACTGCTCTAGAGGCGCGCGTATAGAAGTTAACACATCAAAAAAAAGAATTGATTTGTATTATAGAACCATCATACGATGCTAGAAAAATTTATGTACATATGTAGATATAACTAAGAAAACTGAGTAAACTTGTAAGACAAACATGGACAATAAACCATGACAATGGGCATTTTTGTTAACCGACCTTTTCTAATTAGTCTCTTTAAAATTAAATTTGAACGTTGTCCCCTCATTCAATGTTGTCATAACATTCGGCTCACTCTCAATTTTCACAATTAATTCCACTGCGTTGTGGTCGCTGTCGTAATCCAACGTTTTGAGGCAGTTTGACATTTCATTGACACTCAGTATATTTAGCGTGGAATCTGTTATGTATAAATCGTGGCATGAGCCCGATCGAGGAAAGAATGACGCTATAGAAGCGTAAAGCGTGCATCTGAATTCTATTTCGTTATTAACAGTATTACCCCATTCTGTGTGCTTGCAGCTCAAGTCTCCCGCTAGTACGTAGTAATTGATTGAATTTTGAAGATTCAAAGAATCAAATAGTTTTGCAAGTCTGCTCGTATTGAATTTATATTACCGGCCGTATAGTACGCACATATAATAAAGAAAAAATTTTTGCAGTCAACGGGTATCTTTATGGCGCATGTCTCTAAAATATTTAGCGAATATATACTTTTGTTATCGTAACTGTAGTATTGTATGTTATTCTTGGTTAATATAGCAGTTCCCCCACACCCATGTTTGCATCAATTCGATATTTTCTTATGATTTTATAATTTATAAATAGTACATTCTGTCTGTTATTACTCGAAAAAGCCAACTTAAGAATTTTCGAAATCTACACCTACTTATGTCAAAATCATGCAAATTATCAATTTTATTTTATAATGTATATTTGTTGATTTGACTAAAGTGTTGTTTATTCTCATTTATCCACAATTGAAATATAATCATTAAATTATCACCATGAAAATATCTTAGAATTCGAATAAATGAATAAGTTAAACTATATATGTGTAGGCACTGTGGGTTAATGAACTGTGGGAATGTCGCATCCGTTCATACATAGTTCACACCATCGTATATTTATCACTTACATGTGTAACTTTTGGTACAATGAATAATACTGGAGAGCAATACAATAGACTAGCTTGTTTCCAAACGTCATCGCGCCCTGCATACAACTAATATGTTTCCTTTACCATGTAGCCCTTATTAGGAGAGCATGTTTTTCAAAACAGATCATGTTTGCTCGTTTACTCCAAATATTCAATGCCCTAATTAATACTCCAAATTAAAACACTCCAATCTCGGCTCGCCGATATCGGATCGCCTTAATTTTTGGCCTAAACTCTTCGTCGAAACCCGCACTAGCTTTTTAATCCAAAAATTAATAAAATCGGCTATGAATTTCCGGAGAAAATCGCGTGATAAAATTATATGAAAATCGCCCAATAATCACTTTCAATACCGACTGCCAAGCAACGAACAAACAAACGATGATAAAACAAAACCGAAGATCAACATAAAACACTTTTTTAATATTACTCCAAATTAATACTCCAAATTAAAACACTTAAATCTCGGCTCGCCGATATCGGATCGCCTTAATTTTTGGCCTAAACTCTTCGTCGAAACCCGCACTAGCTTTTTAATCCAAAAATTAATAAAATCGGCTATGAATTTCCGGAGAAAATCGCGTGGGAAAATTATATGAAAATCGCCCAATAATCACTTTCAATACCGACTGCCAAGCAACGAACAAACAAACGATGATTTACTCTTACCTGCGTATGTATTAAACTGATAGTTTACTGCTCTAGAGGCGCGCGTATAGAAGTTAACACATCAAAAAAAAAGAATTGATTTGTATTATAGAACCATCATACGATGCTAGAAAAATTTATGTACATATGTAGATATAACTAAGAAAACTGAGTAAACTTGTAAGACAAACATGGACAATAAACCATGACAATGGGCATTTTTGTTAACCGACCTTTTCTAATTAGTCTCTTTAAAATTAAATTTGAACGTTGTCCCCTCATTCAATGTTGTCATAACATTCGGCTCACTCTCAATTTTCACAATTAATTCCACTGCGTTGTGGTCGCTGTCGTAATCCAACGTTTTGAGGCAGTTTGAAATTTCATTGACGCTCAGTATATTTAGCGTGGAATCCGTTATGTATAAATCGTGGCATGAGCCCGATCGAGGAAAGAATGACACTATAGAAGCGTAAAGCGTGCATCTGAATTCTATTTCGTTATTAACAGTATTACCCCATTCTGTGTGCTTGCAGCTCAAGTCTCCCGCTAGTACGTAGTAATTGATTGAATTTTGAAGATTCAAAGAATCAAATAGTTTTGCAAGTCTGCTCGTATTGAATTTATATTACCGGCCGTATAGTACGCACATATAATAAAGAAAAAATTTTTGCAGTCAACGGGTATCTTTATGGCGCATGTCTCTAAAATATTTAGCGAATATATACTTTTGTTATCGTAACTGTAGTATTGTATGTTATTCTTGGTTAATATAGCAGTTCCCCCACACCCTTGTTTGCATCAATTCGATATTTTCTTATGATTTTATAATTTATAAATAGTACATTCTGTCTGTTATTACTCGAAAAAGCCAACTTAAGAATTTTCGAAATCTACACCTACTTATGTCAAAATCATGCAAATTATCAATTTTATTTTATAATTTATATTTGTTGATTTGACTAAAGTGTTGTTTATTCTCATTTATCCACAATTGAAATATAATCATTAAATTATCACCATGAAAATATCTTAGAATTCGAATAAATGAATAAGTTAAACTATATATGTGTAGGCACTGTGGGTTAATGAACTGTGGGAATGTCGCATCCGTTCATACATAGTTCACACCATCGTATATTTATCACTTAGATGTGTAACTTTTGGTACAATGAATAATACTGGAGAGCAATACAATAGACTAGCTTGTTTCCAAACGTCATCGCGCCCTGCATACAACTAATATGTTTCCTTTACCATGTAGCCCTTATTAGGAGAGCATGTTTATCAAAACAGATCATGTTTGCTCGTTTACTCCAAATATTTAATGCCCTAATAAAAATTACCGAACCTTACGGTGAACTATGTATTGATTAGGATGGCAGTTTATTTTCGGAAACCATCAGCTTTAAAATCGGTTAATATTTTCCCTCTGGAATAGTAGAGCATTTTCGATATAGAACTTGAGGTGATGGAAAAAAGTGTTGAGTGTTTTATCAAATATCCTATAATATTGCGATTTTAAGCGATTTATGAGTGAAATTTGTATGTTTTCCAACATTTGTGTACGTTTGAATAAATTCTAAAATCGTGCTTAAGGTTTGCCCACGACATAGTAAACAGAGTCAATCTATTATTACCCGAAAAAGCCATCTTTAAAATTTTCCAAATCAACATCAATGATTCAGATCATACAAATTATCAATGATATTATATAAAGCGAAGTTATGGGGAAAGTTATTATACAGAAGTGGGAATACATTTAAACTATTTTAATATTAATGATTTTTGATAATGTATATAATTAGACCGACTTTGAATGAATAGAAATATAGTACATCATATACTAACAGTCTTGGATGAATGATGTATCATTATATTCATGATTACGCCGATTTGCACTGCATCCAACAGGTTATATTTTGGACATCATATGCAAAATGTATCAAAGAATATGTAAGGAACACTTACCAAAATGCCCAGATATACAACAAATGTACCAAAAAGTACAGAAGGTTTACTAAAAAGTACAAACCTAAATTGTACCTAAGGGTATATAAGATATTCCAAACAGTACATAAACGATAATTTAGGTCAATGACCAACCTCGTTGTGGTAAAACTTGAATTGGCTTGTTAACGTCTTGTCAAAAACATATAATTTCGACAACAGTGTTCTCATTGTTAAAAAGAGAAATGTATATTTGTATAATATTAATGTTTGTATTTTGCATGATATGATATATATTTTTTTGCCTAGATCGTTTATTTTTTGCGCCTAAAAAGTTGTACATATGCACATACTTGTGATTTGTTTAATTAATTCTGCATTTAATGCATTTATCACAGATGCTTTTTCAATAAAATTGTAAGATTTGTCATGTTAGTAAATAATATAACGGCTTACATTTACTCACCAGTGGAAAACTAAATACAAAGTTAAGCTTAAATTACTATCAATCACGATTAACAAATACTACTATAGTTAAGTGGACATGTTAAATTTAGCTCACTGCATTAAAGTATTCCAAATAGTACATAAAAGTGTACCAAAAACAACTTAAAACTGCACCAAAAATTGCATATAGTGTACCATAAATGTACACAAAGTGCGCCAAAGACAAACACAAAGTGTACCAAAAAGTACATAAAAGTGTACCAAAAATAATAATAAGTTACCCAAACGGTATTCCCAAAAGTACACAAAAGTGTACCAAAAAGTACACAAAAGTGCACCCAATAGTAGGTACAAATTTTCCAAAAGGTGCATAAAAACGTACAAACAAGTTCACCTAGTCACCAAACATTGACACAAAGTGTACCAAAAAGTACATATACATGTGCCAAAATGTACATAAAAGTATACCCAATGGTACATAAAAGTTTACTAAAAGCTGCGTAAAAGTGTACCAAAAATTACAATTAGCTACGAAAAAATTAAACAAAGTGTACCAAAAAGTACATCAAATTGTGTTGAGGAGTACATAAAACTGTACCAAAAAGTACCTATAAGTGTACCAGAAGGTACATAAGTCTACCAAAATTTGCAATTAGCTACTAAAAATGTTTACAAAGTGTAGCAAAAAATACATATGTACGTGTACCAAATATATACAAGAATTTACCCAAAAGTAGGTAAAAGTTTTCGAAAAGGTACATAAAAGTCTTAAAATTTGCAATTATTTACCAAAATATTTACACAAATTGTACCGAAAAGTATACACAAGCGTAACAAAAAGTACATAAAAGTAAAAGTTTAATAAAAGGTACATAAAAGTGTGCGAAAAGGACACTTAGTGTCCGAAAATCCTCATAAGAGTGTACCAATGAGTACATAAAAGTGTGACGCAGACGAACGCAAACTGTACCAAAAAGTACATAAATCTAGCTTTATCACATGTGATGTATTTTGTATTTTATCTCACAACTAGCGAGTAGGGTCATTTTTCTACTCTTCGTTTTTTGTCTCGTGTCAAGAGAGCGAGTTGTTAGCGTGCATTTACGAATGCTGTTTTGTACCGACTTGGATTGAATTCAAATCTGTACTATATATTCATTACAAATCGGTATAAAACGATATATAAAGAGTTACGTATATAGAAAAAATAAAACAAAATAAATAACACTTACCACTTCACTCGTGAGCACTCCTAAGCAGCTTCTCCATATGTTGGCTTAAATATCTTGAAAAGGTCAAAATCGTCGACAAAGCCCCAAATCTGTGTCACATATGAATTCGATTCATAGATGCATCCGTGAAACCTGTTTGGAAATAATTAAAATACATAGATTTTATTATTGATGATGGTATCTACTAAAACTAGCATTTTGTTTACATACGATGCAGCATCTTTAAATAAATTAAAAGAACTACAGAATATTTTTCACCTTACCTTCAAAACCCCATTGGATAAATATTTTCAATTGTTATGACATTTTCAAACAAATATCAAAATCTAGTTGTAAATACTAAAGGTGGAATCATAGTAACAGCTGATTTAAATTTTGGGTTTATACCTAGTATAAGTCGAAAATTTGTATCGGTTCCAAATTACCATGGTCATCCACAAAACAGTTATTCTTTTTTTTTTGGTGCTCGCCCCTATTTTCCGGATTACAGGTGTCCAAAGTTTGAACATCTAGTCCGCCCAAATAGTATTTCTTATATATTGACGGACTGCGACAATATGAATATCTTTCAAAAGCTTATGTAAATACCTCCGAAGCTACATAACCAATTTCTAAAATCTATTAACCCGTTGGTAGGCTATCTCCAACATTCGCCTTTTGTAATCCCACGGTTTGAGAAAAACCTTTATTATCACAGAATAGTGCCGATTGCATAGCTGGGACATTAGCTCAAAAATCAAGTATAGTTTGCTTCTTTAACCCATTAATCACCGAACATATTAAGGGTCAAAATTCAACAAAACAAAAAAGTACATTTTTTTTCGCAACAAAAAATATTTAAAAAAAATAAAAAAAAATTAAAAAATCGCGTGTTGTTTTTAATATAATTTTTCGCAACAAAAAAATAAGAAATTATTTTAAAAAAACCATTTTTCGCTACAATGGTTTCCTACACCTGAAATAATAATAAAAATTAAATTTT
Organism: Phaonia tiefii; assembly: GCA_963931995.1. Taxonomy (NCBI): domain Eukaryota; kingdom Metazoa; phylum Arthropoda; class Insecta; order Diptera; family Muscidae; genus Phaonia; species Phaonia tiefii. The sequence continues at coordinate 110,395,557 of OZ008368.1, read as the reverse complement.
TTTTCAAATATTTGAACTTACGTCCTCGCCCATCCATCAATAATTTCACGTTTAATTATACTCATGGGGTGGCCCAGAGACATAAATATTTCCTTTCTCTGGGAACCAATCCCCAGCCAACGAACGCCTGGAGACTAATATATGGTGGCATTGGCATTCTAATATGGTGGCATTGGAGAAAAATAGGTATATCCGCATTATTTTAAGTGGTTGATGCAACAGATAACAGATAAAATGCAAGCACTCACCCCGAAAAAATATCCGTTTTAAGGATTAGGGAGTAATCCTTAAATATCTGTGTAAAAAGTTTAGATGTAGTGGTGCCAAAATGTTGACAAACCGAAATAATAATTAGATGGGTATTTAAAAGGAAAATAAGCAAGCAACAATTCAAAAAGTATTACATTTATTTCAAGTTTTTGAATAATACCAACTTTATTCCAGGATTGCCATATTTTTTCAGGCGTTCCTAAACGTGTTTGCATTGTTTTTTTTTGCGTTGCGTTATGCTGTTGTATTGTTATACACGTAGGGTGCCGTCCCGATAACTTTATTGATACGACTTTATTGATACAATCCTATGGGTGCATATTCCATTAATCTTTTATTGGCCACTGGTCGCTTTAGAAATTACAATATGAAAGCAAAAATAGAAGGAGTAGTTTCAGCAACATGAAAATTAGTGACTTATGGTACCAAGCCAAGATTAAGAAAATCACAAAATTTGGACCCAAAAGTGCCACGGCTTCGAGTATCTCCCATACAAGCGGTAGGGTGGGTTCTAAAACTACATCACACTATAACACCCTATTGGATTCAATAATTTTAACCAGATATTTCAAAACGTATTTTTCTGGTACAATAAGGGTAGTACATAGTTTGAGCAGAAACGGACCACGCTTTTTGGTATCCCCCATACAAAGTTCCCAGTGGGTTTTGAAATTTCATCAGACTATTACACCCAACTTAATGAACCATTTTTGTCCAAAGTTTGCAGAACATAACATTTTAATGTTTGATATTCTTGCACTAAGTTTTACCGAAAACAGACCACTATATCTAGTACCTCCCATACAAATTGTGTATTATGCCTCTAATATATATACTTTGTTTTTAATACTATAATGTGATACAGCAAATTTGTTTTGTAAATCCCAACAATTAATCCCAAACAATCATCATCACTAAAAGAGTCATCCCAAAACCAATTTTCGCTCGACGAAGAACTAAACTCGTTCTGTTCAAATATTTCATCTTCCAAATCAAAATTGACCCTGTGTATAAATTTTGCAATACCGGCCAAATCTAAATTATGTTTTTTGTATGTTCCTCTTTGGAGATAATACGGGATCTGAATGCAATAACTTATAGGTCGTCAAATCTCTGTGAAGATTTTCTCGTATGAATTAAGTACCCTCTTCATACGTTGTTATGGTTCGCGTCTAATGCTTTTTCCGACATAGACCCTGGGTAAAAAGATGAATAAAAATAAATTTATAATAAAGAAGTTTTTGATTTCTATACATACCTATTGGTAAATTGAAGAACTCAATAATATCAGATCCATGAACCAAAATTTTGTGGACAGTGGTTGTCATATAATATCACCGATAATGTATTCAATACGTATTTCGAGTGACTCTTAACAGGTCCTTGACCTGACGATCCACAAGATAATACCCTTAGTATAATGCCAAAGTTATCGATACGTCCCTTATCAATGCCTGTATTTTCGGCCGCAACGTCACTGTTGGAAAAAAATCTTACAGCAGTGTTTCCGTCATTAGTGTTTCCGAAACCATGTTTTACTTGGACAATTATTAGCCCTGTTCCTCTTTTGAATTTTTATTGTGTTAATATCTATAAGCACGGGTAGCGCAATCTGCCAAAGTGAGTATATGCTAGTGGTGTGCAAAACTGTGATTTGTCAATCACAGTGAAAACTGTGATTGTGATTTGTCAATCACAGTGATTGTAAACTGTGATTCTAAACTGTGATTGTAACAGCTGTTGGTGGGTTTGAGGGCAGCATAGCCATAAGTGTACAATTTAGTGATTGCAAACTGTGATTCTAAACTGTGATTGTACCAGCCCAGCTGTTGGTGGGTTTGAGGGCACCATAAGGCAATTAGAATATTACGAGCCGAAACAATTTAGATGAAACACAACAAAACATTTGTTTTTTATTCTTTTGTAAAAGAAATAAAAAATGAGAACTAAACAATTAATAAAAAACAATATAAATTTAGTTCAACTTTAAGAAAAGTATATATAAATAAATAACAAAAACAAAATAATTATAATTCAGGGATAAAACTAAATAAAAAAAAACAGAATTCAAAAAAAAATTGTCTTTAAATTTTCTGGCTTTAGCCGAGATCATCTGTTAGCTTAAATAAAATAAAAAAAATTGAGATGAAAAATATTCTTAAGTTTTTAAATATTTTGAATTTGCATTCAAAAATAGTATCATTTTCAAATGTTCTGGCTTTAACCGGGATCGTCTTTCACTCAATACCTCACCAGCCTTTGAAAAAAGCCTTTCGCATCGCACAGATGTTGCCAACACTCCAAGCTTACGTTGTGCTACTCTTGCCAAATGAGGATATTTATATTTATTTTCAGACCACCATCTCAGAGGGTCTTCATTTCTGGAAATGACGCCAGACTCTAGGTACCGCTGCACCTCAACGATAGCCCTGGAAGTCGAAGTACCTTTGGGGGCGTATGCTGCCGCTTTCTGATCGAAACCACTCCAAAGGGACAGCTCGTCAACTTCAGTGGTTGTTGATGATGTTGTTGTTGTTGCTAGCTGCTGCACATTACCCACGTCTGCAGATATTTCTTGGGCAACTTCTTCAATTATCCAAGTCCTAACTTGAGTGTCCGAAAATTGAATATTTTTGTACCTAGGATCACAAAATGTGCTGCAGCAAAGGGTTTTACTACGCTTGATACCAGACAGTCTGGCCTCAAGCCCATTCTTAAAGTTGAAAGCTACGGCCAATACATCTGCATGCAAGCTCATCGATAGAATTTTGCTGTTTGTAGAGCTTAGGCCTTCTACCAGAGCTATTACACTCGATGCCATTTGGTATAGCTCGCCACTAAGAGTTGTCGTAGCACTCTCCCACGGTTTTAAAATTCTGCACAGGTCTTTCAGAAGGTTCCATTCGACGGCCGTTAAATTTGGAAGGTCTCCGTTCACAAGTGCAGCTGAGGTTTTAACTGAGTCCTCAAGCTGCACAAAACGTTCCACCATGTAAAGCGTACTGTTCCAACGCGTTGGACATTCATTCTTCAGCTTTAGTGGCGTTTGAATACCGTTCCTCGTTTGGTAGTCAAGAATCATTTTGTGGTTCTTTGGGCTCTTCCGGAAAAATGTCACCACACACTTCACCTTCTGAAGCACTTCTCTCACAGCAGCATTTGATTTTAAACTATCTTGCACAATAAGGTTTATTGTGTGCGCCAAACACCCTAAATGTTTCCAGCGTAACAACTCAATAGCCCTTTTAATATTTGCAGCATTGTCCGATACGATAAGAGCTATTTTTTGCTCCAGATGAAAGCTGGAAACAATTGCATTTATTTCATTGGCTAAGTTTTCCCCTGTATGGCTAATATCCATATTGGAACAATCTAGCAACACTGACACCAAATTAAAATTTTGGTCGATGTAGTGAGCTGTCACTGCACAAAAGCTATTGATGCTCCTGGATGTCCAACAATCCGTTGTGATACATACGGACTTTGCCTCTTTTACCATTTCCCCTATTTCTACTCTGCACTGCTCATAGGCAAAAGGGAGTGCCGTGCGGGAAATCCACGTACGTGTTGGAATTTGGTACGAGGGATTTAAGCAGTGCACAAAATGTTTAAACGGTTCTTCGTTCACCAAGTTGAACGCATGAAAAGACCGAGTAAACATTTCCATGAGGTGTTTGTCTGCTTCTTCCTTTTGCCTCTTATTTAATGGACGTGGAGCAAATGCAGTTAATTGCGTTTGACGTTGCACAATTCTCCTAGGAGTTTCTGGCACTTCAGTTATTTGTCCTTGTTCCGAACTTGCTTGTGCTGTTTCCATATCGGCTCTTATTATTGATTGCTGCTGGTCATCCTGAATGTTACGGTTGACCGCTACGTTTGAAGTAGTCTTTGGTGTGGAATCCTGCAGCATCGAAAATCTTCAAATTATTTTGATTATAAATATTTTAAAAAACACTCACACTATGCTTCGCAATTCCATCATCCCGCCATGGCACCTGTACAGTTGGATGTTTGCTGCTCATATGTCGCTTTAAATTGGACACACTCGTTTTATGAGACAGCACCTGTTTGCAAATAATGCATTTTGCTTTTACATCGTCCAAAAATGTAAAAAACTCCCACAACGCGCTAGTTTTTTTCTTTGCAGCCATTTTGCATTAAAATTGTTAATGTCTGTTAATTTTTTTTTAAACAACGTATTACTAACCTGTCACAGAGTAACAGTTTTTGGTAGCATTCGCAATAAGGAACATTGAAGCACATATACAACCCTGCCTGTGACTCAATCACAGTTTTTTAACACTCAGAATAACAGGGATGCATTTCAGTAGCAGTTTTGTGTGGATCACAGTAAAAAGAGCAGTCTGCTCATTTGCTCACTTGCTCACTTTCAAAAGAGCAGTCACAGTGATTAGCAGTTTCCAATCACAGTGACAAACTGTGATTTGCCAATCACTGTGAAAAAAGAGCAGGTTGCTCTTTTTCGCACACCACTAGTATATGCAAACAACACACAGCGTTAGCATCACATACGTGGCGGCTGTACAACAACAGTCTCTGCCTGAAAATAAGTATGATGTTTTTGATGTAGCGGCAGTGACCAAACAATCAGGTCATCATCGCCAAAGAGTATTGAATAGTATAGAGAATTCATGGAACAAGTTGTATGACTCAATAACACTAGCGACATCTGTAGACTGATTGAAAATGTGTTACCCTCTTTTTGTCATAACTTGGTCCATTCATAATTTTGATGTGCAACATTGACGCCTTTTGAAAGATATATGTTTTTTTTATTGTTTTAAGTAATAACATTGTCGAAATGGTGCATTTATATTGAAATATTCTATTAAGAGAATAAGACTCAGTTATGCTCTTTTACTCAGACTCTCTGAATGAGAGCGGAACAATAGTGCAATACGTTCTCTATACTATTCAAAACTTTTCATCGTCGCTGTGTTTATGACAAAACAAAAACATTTATTTCAATGAGCTAAATATTGTTTTATTTATTTTAACTATATTACACCTAATTCTGTTTTTACGCGAACTTTTTTGCGCGAATTTGATTTAACGCGATTCAAAACAAATATTGCATTCTCTTTTTACGCGATTAGATTTGATTTAACGCGATCTAAAAAATTATGTATTTTTATCCAAAAAACGTATGCTTTTACGGGATTTGGAGGATTTTAAACTAAACACGTAGTTGGCAACACTGTTGTGATGCACCAAATCGCGTGGTACGAAAAATCTACTGGCAGGACTGCAAACCTTGTGGTACGAAAAATGTTCTACAATCAAAGCAGGGCATTTCCCTTGTGTGTTTCAAATAAGTTCTGGTGAATGTATAGTGTAGGACTGCAGTCAACTTTAAACGGCAATGGTGAAAATATATAATAAAAAATCGAATAATACACAGAATATAAAAAATATTTATTCGCATATAAATATTTCTGAATTCAATAAACGGTAATTAATACATAAATATTCGTCTATGCATTCATTTATTACGTGCAATTTAATTATTTTTATAGGTTAACTAATCAGAATTTAGAATGTCCGGTACAAAACAAACCAAAAGAAGAGCTATTTCTTTGGAAGATAAAATCTAAATTTTAGATCGTCTAGCGGCTGGAGAAGGTGCCACTTCAGTAGGAAAAAGTTTTAGTTTGAACGAATCAACCATAAAAACGATAAAAAAATTGAAGAATCTATTAGATAATGTGTGATTACTTACTTACTTATCCGGTCTCGGGCAACCCCGGGAGGTCAGGAACCTTACAAAACGAAGATAACATATTTCGCCAACCAGTTCGATCTTTTGCTTTATCTCTCCAGTTGGCAATACCAAGTGTACGCAGGGATTCGTCAACCTGATCACTCCAGCGGAGTCTTGGTTTTCCTATTTTCCGTCTTCCTTCGAGTTCGGTTTCGAAAACCCTTCGCGCTGGTTCATCTTCATCCATTCTACTGACATGACCTAGCCAGCGCAATCGCGTTATCTTGATCCGCTTAACTATGTCAATGTCAGGATAAAGCTCATACAGCTCATGATTCATTCGTCGCCGATACTCGCCGTTGCGCACTATAGGCCCACAAATTTTTCGGAGTATTTTTCTCTCGAAGACTCCTACAGATGTTTCGTCTGCTTGCGATAGGACCCAGGATTCTGCGCCATAAAGCAAAACAGGTTGAATGAGAGTCTGGTACAGCTGGACTTTTGTTACTCGAGAGAGGGCTTTATCTCTAAAGTGCTTGCTTAGCCCAAAATAACATCTATTCGCAAGCACAATTCTCCGCTTGATCTCAAGGCTGACGTTGTTGTTTTTGTTCACGGCAGATTCGAGGTACATAAATTCGTCCACTACCTTGAAGTTATAACGGTTATCAACGTTCACGCTTTGGTCTAATCGCGTGGAGGCCCTGTTCGTTGAAACCATTAATTTTGTCTTGTCCTCATTTACCGTCAGACCCACTTTTGCTGACTCCTTCTCAATTCTCGAAAAAACCGCAGTACCTTCTCTAATTGTGCGCCCAATGATATCTATGATATCTTCGAGAGAATACAAAAACGAAACAGACAATCTGTGATTGCTGGAACAAAATTAAGTGCTCACACATCATCATACACAAGAGACATTGTAAAAGAGAAAATGGAGACGGCTCTTGTAATATGGATCGAGGATAGCTCACTAAAACGGATACCAGTTGACGGAAATACCAGTAAACAGATGGCGCTAAGATTCTATAACCAGATAAAAGATAGGGAACCGCAACCATCAGTCCAGAAAGATAAGAAATTTGAATTTTCTGCCAGTACAGGTTGGATGGCAGGTTTTTTGCAAAGACACGCGCTTCATAATATTAAAATTAAGGGCGAAATAGCATCTGCTGATGAGCCGGCAGCTAAAGAATTTCCTGCAAAACTGGCTAAAATAATTGAAGATGGTGGCTATACTCCGGATCAGGTATGGAATGGTGATTAAACAGGCCTTTTCTGGAAACGAATGCCGTGTCGAACATATGTAGCAAAAACCCAGAAAACAGCTAGTTTTCTGCAACTGAGCTTTATACCGAATGGTTTCTGAAATATTTTGTACCGGAAGTTCGGCGCTATATGAGTGATAAAGGTCTGGATTTTAAAGTTCTGTTGATTATAGACAATGCACCAGGTCATCCGCATTTAGAGCATCCAAATGTCCAAATATGTTTTCTGCCTCCAAATACAACATCGTTAATACAGCCGCTGGATCAAAGAATTATTGCCGCTTTCAAAATATACTATGTGAAGCAAACATTGAGGTATATTTTAGATAAATTAATGAATGATGAAAATTTAAAAGTCACAGTCGCGCGGAAGATCTGTTCTATTAACGACTGTATCAAACATGCTGAAATAGCGCTATCAGAATTAAAGGAATCAACGTTAAACGCATGTTGGAGAGCAGTCTGGCCAGAATACGTTAAAAATAATCGTCTGCAGATATCGACGAATTACTATTGTCAGATAAGGCAGTTAGCGATGTTGAAATCATTGATTTTGCGCTCGAGGCACCCGATGCCAAAGAAATTAGTGAAAATGACGAAGAGGTTCCTACCCTCACTGCATCCGTAGTTAAAGAAGGACTCCAAATGGGAGCTAAATTGGGCGATTATTTTCCCAAGCATGATCCTAATGAGGAGAGACCCGTGAAATTTCAACGTGATGTGAAATTATTAATGGGCAATTATCGTGAATTACATAACAGTCTTATCAAAACTGGAAGTCAACGATTGATAACAGAATTTGTGACAAAAACCACTGAATCATCGCCGCATCACTTTGAAAATATTTCTAGCGATGACAGTGATGTTGAAGTCAATCGTAAAGGAATGCGTTTATCAGAAAGTGGTACTGATTAAAAATGAATTTTTATATTACGTTTTTAAGTTTTATGAATTTTATGATTTGTTTTTCTAACTGAACTGTGTTTTCTATTATGTTTAGTTATTTTTTGTTAAAATAAAAGCAACATGCATTTGAATTCTATTTTATTTAAATTATTTTAGCTGATATTCAACGTGTGGAACCAATCCCCTCAAATTATATGGATGCTCTATATTTTTTTACGCGAGTTTTCGAGGAACGTATCTATCGCGTAAAAACAGAATTAGGTGTATAAGTTAACACAGCAGATGTTTCCATGAATTTTTGACATTCTGTTGCTTTAACATTCTTCCACAAAGAATGAGCACCTGTACTAGAATCTGATGCTCTCTCAAAATCTCTCACAGTACCATACCGTGATGCTCCCACAATACGCTCACCAAACCTTCTTTGGCTAAGTAACAACGTAGAATAAGAAAAATAAAGATAAGAGTCAACTAAGCTATTGAAATATTGTACTAGGTCAGTTCTAATTGGAAGTCAGAACAATAAAGTTGACATCGAGTCTGTTTAAAAAACATAAAACTCAGTACTTGTAATTAATTGGCGCCCAACGTGGGGCATCGCGTAGCATATATCAAGCATATCGGTGGACATGTCGTATTACTAATAGTCATGTGCGTAAATGTACCACACATGAAGTAATATTCGCGATAAACCCCAAACTCTGTTACTAGTCATGTGCGTAAATGTACCACACATGAAGTAACATGTCTATCGTAGCATAGATCACCCAACGATTTGTGGTAGTCCTGGTGCCCCAGTAGAACTTTCAAAAAGGATTACACCAGTCTCCCTGTTGGGATAATTATCATTATAAGGAAGAAGAAAGCGTTAAAAAATCAGACTGTACCAGGAAAAATAAATTAAATAACAAAAACAAGAAAATGAAACCAACTACAATGAATTTACTGTAACAACAGCATACAACAACAATTACACATTCCACGAAAATAGCGGAAAGCTATAGAGAACTGCCAACTTGTACTCAGAAGCTGACTGTACTAGGCACCAAACTCACATTCTTTTCGTCACCATAACGCCATCACTCGTCGCGCACAACCAGAAAAAATAAATGAAATAGCAAAAACAAAAATCAAAAAAAAAAAATTTTTAAACCAACTACAATGAATCTACTTTAACAGCAGCATACAACAACAATTACACACTCCACGAAAGAGCGAAGAGAGTGAGAGCCGCAAGTGACAGCTAAGGAATTCCAAAAAGAAACACAGGAAAATATTAAATTAAGTGACAATTTATAAGAAAATAAATAAATAGGAAAAAAACTAAGTTTGCTAATATCCAAAAGACTTAAATTTTAAATAATGTACTTTTGGTATTAGTTATCGAAAGTGTTAAAAATATTCTATTATCAATTCTTCGTGAAATCAGAAGATAGAGTATTTGTTAAAGAACATAAAATATAAGATTTGACAAGACTTCGTTCATACTTTTCTTCTATTAAATTTAAGAAAGTAATACCACTGAAAGAATTGTAAATTTCAGTAGTCAAGGTCAAAAAGATATCTCCCGTACGATTTTTTTTGTTTTTTCTTCTTTCTCTATTTTTGAATTAAATTAAAAATAATAAGAAAGATAATATGGCAAACCCAAACGGATTACTTTGGCCTCCCGTTTTAAATACGGGTGCGACCACGAGCACTAATTCTACCCTTAGTGCGGAATTGCAAACGCTTATAGGAGAACAGATTAGAAATACCATTGCCAACTGTATCCCAGATATAGTAACTGCTATTAGAAGTTATGAAATTATTGGTGACAACTCTAATGAACACGGTAACATCGACTTAGGAGAAGAAGACGTTAAAATTCCCGACCTAGTTAAATGTATCAGAGAGTTTTCTGGCAAACCAGGACAATTCGGATCATGGAAGAAAAGCGTTGAAAGAATTTTAAAATCCTATGAGTCCATTACGGGCACGCCGAAATATTTTTGCATAATAAACGCAATACGGAATAAAATTGTGGGTGAGGCAGACATAATTGTAGAATCGTATAACACACCACTGAAGTGGTCTGAGATATCAAAATGTTTAGTGAATCATTACGCTGATAAGAGGGATCTGCGAACCCTCGAATATCAAATGGGTTCCTTGAATCAGGGGAACAAGAACATAGTTGAATTCTATCAGGCAGTCTATGGCCACCTTTCTCTAATACTGGAAAAAATATCCTGCATGGATTACAGTAATGAGTCTATTAGTCTATTCACTACTTCCTATAGAGAAAAAGCACTCGACTCGACAGGGCTATCATTTCAAGCCTAATATTCCTACTAATCATGCACCACAGGCCTATTATAATACGCCCCCTTCTAGAGCTATTGCACCAAAACCGTTGCCACGTTCAGAACCAATGGAAATAGATACCTCCATTAGATCCCGAAACGTAAATTACATGAATTACCCAAGGAATAATAGTGATAAATATGTAGGTAGGAGACCACCCCCACCTAGCAATGACCCAAAAAAAAAACAGAGAAACTGCCATATAATTTCAAAAGAAGAAGCAGATTATAAAGATACCACACAGAAGGCGGACGAAAATTTTGAACAAACTTTAGAGGAGTATATTTAACCAACCCAATATAATATACCCACTAACAAAGTCGACGACGAACAAGTTCTCAATTACGCCGACATCCATTTTTTAGACAACGGACATCCTCCTTGCCTTATATCGAATGTAAATTCGGACCAAGAATTCTAAGAATATTAATAGACACTGGGTCGAACAAGAATTACATTCATCCTAAATTTGTTCAACATCCTGTTTCTAATATAAAACCTTTTTATGCTGATTCGGTGGGAGGGAAGGTCCAGGTCACACAACAAACTTCTGCTAATTTATTCGGAATAGATGACACGATTGTGAAATTCTATTTATTACCTTCACTAAAATCATTCGATGCTATTATTGGAAATGACAGTCTAAAAGATTTGTCCGCCGTTATTTATACCAAACATGATTACATTACTATAAAAGACAAAAAAAAAAAGAATAAGACAGGCAGCTTCAGATAACGTCAACTCTATCCAAGTGAGGGATGATCATATGACATCTCGGCAAAAGGAAATTTTAAATTTGCTTACTAGTAAACACTCATTACTGTTTGCCGATCCAGATGAAAAACTCACATTTACGACGAAAGTGACAGCCGAAATTCGTACCAATACAGATAACCCAGTTTATTTACAAAGTTATGCTTATCCTATGTCACTGAAGGAAGAAGTAGAGACCCAAATTCAGTCGTTACTTCAGGATGGGATAGTTAGGCCATCCAGATCCCCGTACAATTCTCCAGTGTGGATAGTTCAAAAAAAAATTGATGCATCTGGGAAAAGAAAATACAGAGTGGTAATAGATTATAGGAAGCTTAATCTTGTAACAATACCGGATGCGTATCCTATCCCAAACATAAATAATGTCCTTTCACAATTAGGCGGAAGTAAAATATTCACTATATTGGATTTGAAAAGTGGATTCCATCAAATCCCACTCAAAGAATCTGATATTGAAAAAACTGCATTCTCTATAAACAATGGGAAGTACGAGTTTACCCGTCTCCCATTTGGATTAATGAACGCCCCTGCTATTTTCCAGAGAGCCCTTGATGACATTTTGAGAGAACACATCGGGAAAAGATGTTTTGTCTATATAGATGACATCGTAATTTTCAGTAAGGATGAAGACTCTCATTTTAAAGATGTGCAGTTAATTTTCGAAACTCTAGAGAGGGCGAACATGAAGGTCCAAATGGACAAGTTCGAGTTCTTGAAAAACGAAGTAGAGTTTTTAGGGTTCATTGTATCAGAGAAGGGCATCAAAACTAACCCAAAACGAGTAGAAGCAATCGCAAAAATTCCTATTCCTAATACGTTGAAAGATCTTAGATCTTTCCTGGGTATGTCCAATTTTTATCGCAGTTTCGTGAAAGACTATGCCAAGTTAACAAAACCACTGACCGTACTTACCAGAGGAGATGCTGGTCGAACATCCAAAACAAATTCCAAAAAAATAACCATAAATCTCAATTGTGAAGCTATAGAAGCATTCAACAAACTAAAATTGACATTAATGAATGAGGTTATACTGACTTACCCGGATTATTCTAAAGAATTTCAACTCACAACCGATGCATCCAAATATGCTGTGGGCGCAGTTCTATCCCAGAACAATAGACCCATTACATTTATTTCTCGAACCCTGACTGCATCTGAAGAACATTACGCGGTAAATGAGAAAGAAATGTATGCTATAGTATGGGCATTAGTCACATTGAGAAACTATTTGTACGGAAGGACAAAAATTAAAATATTCACGGACCACCAACCGCTGACATTCGCATTGAGTAATAAGAATAGTAATCCCAAACTTAAAAGATGGAAAGCAATCTTGGAGGAATATGATTACGAAATGCATTATAAGCCCGGTAGGTCAAACGTTGTGGCGGATGCCTTGTCCAGACTTCCACAAATGGACCAGATTAAGTGATAATAGTTCCCCTGAATTACTTATTCAAATTGGAAGCGAGCCCATTAATGTTTTCAAAAACCAAGTATTCCTGAACATTGGAGAAACGTCATCTTATCAATTCGAAATTGTGTTTCCAACCTACCATAGGCACACCATAGTTGAATCTGATTTAACAGATGAAAAACTTATCGACATTTTGAAACGATATCGGAATCCGTCAGTTATAAAGGGCCTCAATACTGAAGAACGTATTTTAGGTAGGATTCAGGAAATTTATCCAGCCCATTTCTCGAACTATAGAATTAGGTTTGCATGGAAAGTAGTTACTGACTTAACAGACAATAGGGGTCAGGAAAATGAAATACTGAAAGAACACAAGAGGGCACACAGAAATGCCAGAGAAAATAAAGCTCAATTGTTGGAAAAATTTTATTTTCCCATGATGCAAGAAAAAATAAATCGAATTGTGAAACAGTGCCGAATATGTAAGGAGCAAAAATATGAAAGACATCCGAACAATCCCATTCTTCAAACAACCCCAATTCCCCAATATCCTGGCCATATCGTACACATAGATATTTACCATTCAAATAACAGGGTTATTCTTACCGCAATAGATAAATTCTCCAAATACGCTCAAGCAAAGATAATCAATTCCCGAGCTTCTGAGGACATTAGACAGCCTTTAAGAGAAATTTTGATAAATTTTGGTATACCAGAGAAGATAGTGATCGACAATGAGAAATCTCTCAGCTCCGCGCCTATACTGCACTTGTTAGAAGATCAATTGGGAATTGAAATATTTAAGGCCCCACCATACACCAGTACAATTAACGGTCAAATCGAAAGATTTCATTCCACATTATCTGAAATAATTCGATGTGTGAAAAGCGAAAGAACCCACGATTCGTTTGAAGATCTATTAGATAAGTCTGTTTTGAAATACAATTATTCGATTCATTCGACGGTTAATCGTAAACCGGTCGAATTGTTTTTTAGTAGAGGAATATCCATCGATCCCGAGCGAATTATTGAGGCCAGAGCAGATAATATAAAACGCCTTCAGGACAAACAAGATGCAGATTTGCAATTTCACAATAGGATGAGAAAACCTTTAAAATCGTACGACGTCGGTCAAGAAATTTATGTGAAAACGAACAAACGAATAGGAAATAAATTATCACCGAGATATAGAAAGGAAATAGTTAGGGAAGATAAAACTAGTACTGTCATCACTGAAACTGGACGAATCATTCACAAAGGACTAATTAGAAATTAATATTAAGAACATTTTAAAATACAACAGAAAATATTTGGTATAAAATTGTAAAACCTATAATCATATAAATAATTGTAAAAAAAAAATAAAAATAAATAAAAAAAAAATAGAAAAATATCTAGCTTTAAGAAACCTCCAAGATATGATAGCTCCGTCAAACGAGGACGTTTAGACTTAAGGGGGGAGGAGTTAACACAGCAGATGTTTCCATGAATTTTTGACATTCTGTTGCTTTAACATTCTTCCACAAAGAATGAGCACCTGTACTAGAATCTGATGCTCTCTCAAAATCTCTCACAGTACCATACAGTGATGCTCCCACAATACGCTCACCAAACCTTCTTTGTCTAAGTAACAACGTAGAATAACAAACATAAAGATAAGAGTCAACTAAGCTATTGAAATATTGTACTAGGTCAGTTCTAATTGGAAGTCAGAACAATAAAGTTGACATCGAGTCTGTTTAAAAAACATAAAACTCAGTACTTGTAATTAATTTATATCTAATATTAAAACAGATGTAAGAAAAAAGAAAGTGCAATAGCAAAAGAGCCTGCAGCACAAAAAATATTCTTTTTTTAATTTCCCAATGTAACATTTACTAATGTGTTCATAGAAATCGAACAGGTATCGTGTAACAAAAAGTTGTTAACACATCGCCCGTGAGTTTGAACACTCATTAATTTTTTTTATGTAAACATGGGACTGTCCGTGGAGGCGGAAAGTTTCTGATAGCCTTTCACTTGGGAGTGGCCAGAAATGATTCCTTCATCGGGCAGTCCAAGCAGCTAACTACGTCCACGCAGTATGTACTGGGCAATGGCTTATCGGAAACCTCCGTTAGCTAGCTAAAGTGAGAAGGCGAACCGAATGAGCAACCTGAGTGGTAATGCGATCACTGATACGTCTCAGGATTATTAAGTGACCCTGTCACTGAAGCTCTTCGAAGTAGTGGACATATTCTTCTGTCCTCTGAAGGCGGATGAGCCAACACCCCTGGCCAACGGCGGATCAAAATTGAAGAAACCAAAATCCAGTTTCGACACACTGCATTCTGGTCACCGTCTGATCCATAATGGGCGGCTGAAACATAATCATCCGGGCAGTAGGTAAAATGCAAACCACGGTGGGCTGGGTTTGCCTCCCGCCACCGTTATAACGGCAATGAAAATACGCAGAAAATATGGTGAACAAAGAAACCCCCCAACTGTTGACGACCCTCGCAAACGTAATAAGGACCATGATTTAAGGGTATGTACCTGGATTGTTCGAACTTTCCAACTGGCGGATGTCCTCGGAAAATATAAAGCTGACATCACAGCGATCCAGGAAATGCGATGGACAGGATATGGTTGCACCAGAAAGAAAAACTTCGATATTTACTACAGCTGCCATGAGCGTAAGCACGAATTTGAGTGCGGATTTATAGTAGGCAAGAGACTGCGAGACCTAGTTTCAAGGTTCTACCCAGGGAGTGACCGTATAGCCACAATTCGCATCAAAGCGAAATATTTCAACATCTCGTTAATTTGTGTGCACGCACCGACAGAGGATAAAGATGATGAGGTCAAAGAAACATTTTATGAGCGCCTGGAGGAAGTATATTAACGCTGCCCTGACTACGACATTAAGATTATTCTAGGCGATTTTAATGCCAAATTAGGAAGCGAAAATGTGTCTTTCGATCAACCATCGGCAATCACAGTCTACATGATACCACCTCCGATAATGGAATAAGACTGATAGACTTCGCCGCTGCAAAGAACATGGTAGTTAGTAGCACACGATTCCAGCATAAGGACATTCATAAGGCGACCTGGATATCTCCTGATCAACGGACGAAGAACCAGATTGATCACTTGGTAATAGATGGCAGGCACTCTTCTAGTGTAATGGATGTACGTGTGATTCGAGGTGCCAATATCGACTCGTATCATTACGTGGTGGCTGCGAAAGTTCGCACGAGATTGAGCAGAGCGAAAATCGTACGGAGCCGAACACAGGAAAAGTTCGATATTGACAAGCTACGAATACCGGAGATATCAATGTCCTATCGACAGAAACTCTCTCTCCTGCTGGAGCAGAATACCCCCCCTCCCGAAGACCCAGATGCGCAGTGGAAGCACATCTCCCATTCTTTGGAAATCGCTGCAATGACTGAACTTGGCTATCAAAAACCGCAGAAGGATAAGCCATGGTACGACGAAGAATGTCGCATTGCAACTGATGAAAAAGACGCTGCACGTATGGCAACGAAACAGTCAGTTACAACTCGTGCTGCGAGTGAGCGGTACAAGAGGCTGAGAAGGGAGGAAAACTAATTATTTAGGCGAAAAAAATGGCAGTGGGAGCAGAGAGAGAGAGTGAAAGAACCGAAATGTGCAGGATGAATGGTGAATCATGAAAGTTTTTCTAGAGGCTAAGAAGATCGACCAACGGGCCTAATAATGGGCTGCCTCCTGCAAGGACGAGAATGGAAATCTGGTGACTGAGAAGCAGTGTGTGCTCAAAATGTGGAGAGACCACTTTTCAGCACTACTCCACTCAGATTCTTCCACTTAAGATCAGGAGGTAATGATAGTGTAAGATAGTATAGATTGTACACCCCCCCAACCAAGCCGAGATTAGAACGGCGATCACCCGCCTGAAGAATAATAAAACCGCGGGTGCGGATGGCCTACCCGCTGAACTTTTTAAGGCAGATGGCGAAGGACTGATATCCCACATGCATCAACTGATATGCGGTATAGCTGGGGGAATCTATGCCCGACGACTGGAGTCTCAGTGTATTATGTCCTGTATTCAAAAAGGGTGATCCGTGTGTCTGTTCCAACTATCGCGGTATCAGTCTTTTATCCATCGCGTATAAGGTCTTGTCGAGCGTATTATGTGAAAGACTAAAGCCAATTATTGAAAACCTGATTGGACCTTATCAGTGTGGTTTTAGACCAGGCAAGTCCACAACTGACCAAATATTCACGCTACGCCAAATCCTGGAAAAGACCCACGAAAAGCAAATCGATACATACCACCTTTTTGTCGATTACAAAGCTGCTTTCGATAGCCCCATACGGGGAAAACTGTACGAAGCTATGTCTGAACTTGGTATTCCGCCAAAACTGATCCGCCTCTGTAGAATGACGCTGACCAACACCAAATCAGCAGTGAAAGTGGGGAAAGACCTCGCTGAACCATTCTGTACCAAGCGAGGACTTAGACAAGGCGACACACTTTCGTGCAATCTCTTCAACATCTTAATGGAGATAATAATGAGAAAGGCTGCAGTAAATACGAACAAGACCATTATCACGAAAAGCCATATGTTGCTGGCGTATGCTGACGACATAGACATCATTGGGCGAAATTTGCGAGAGGTTACTGCAGTATTTTCAAGAATCGAAAAGGAATCAGCAAAGGTGGGTCTTTCTGTGAATGAGGGCAAGACAAAATTGATGGTGTCAACGACTAGAGAAACCTCTCGACTTGGCCCGCTTTTGATCGTTGACAACCGATTTAATTTTGAAGTGGTAGATGAATTTGTATACCTTGGATCCGCCGTGAACAAGGACAACAACGTCAGCCTGGAGATAGATAGCAGAATTGTGCTTGCAAATATATGCTATTTTGGGCTCAGCAAGCAGTTTAGGAACAAAGCCCTCTCTCGACAGACAAAAGTCCAGCTATATCAGACTCTCATTTTACCTGTCTTGACATATGGCTCCGAAATTTGGGTCATATCGCAAGCGGATGAAAAACACCTGGGAGTTTTCGAGAGAAAAATTCTCCGGAAAATATATGGGCCTGTTAGGGAAAACGGCGAGTACCGACGTCGCTGGAACGCAGAGCTATATAGTCTCTATTCTGACGTGGACATAGCTAGACGAATCAAAGTGTGCCAATTGCGTTGGCTAGGCCATGTTATCAGAATGGATGAAGATGAGCCAGCGCGAAAGATTTTTGATAACGTACCCGATGGAAGCAGGAAAAGAGGACGACCAAGACTCCGCTGGAAAGACCAGGCAGAAGAATCCCTCCGTATCCTTGGTGTTACCAACTAGCGAGAAAAGGCGAAGGATAGAGCCAGTTGGAAGAATATGTTGAAATTTGTTTAATTTGTTTGTTTAATTAATATGTGTAAGACGTCTGACCTCATGAGGTTGTAATATAGTCAATAAAAGTAAAGTAAAATATAAACTGATCTCTATTGTCTTTACCAACTCGTCAAAGCAGTAAGGATAGCCGTTAAGCAATGTGTAACACTTAGAAAATTTTATTAAGCAGAGAAGGGTTGATAGCCCATATTGTAGTTAGGTATTGGGAATTTTTAAAAAATTAAAATAATTAATATCAGTAGTGCTTGTATTGCAAATAAAACATCTACTTGTCGCATTTGCGTCAGTTAAAACATTTGACGCTGCACCGTACACAACAAAGTAGAGCCTGGAGTCTTGTGTAATGTTCCTTTTATGTTATGTTTACCAGTCTGCAAAGGAAAAATTAATGTTAAAAATTATTGTAATCGACTAATTGTTCCAGCTTAAGGTCTCTTCAGATTTCATAAAACTTTTTTGTTTTTTTCCGATATTTCGATTTCGTTTGGAAATCTTCTTCAGTAAAGTTGTTATATTAATTATAACAAACAAACATCAATACAAATTAAAATTATAATAATTATAATTATAATACAGAAATGTTTACAGAAAGTAGAAATATTAAATGGAAAAAAATTTTAAAATATGTTAAGACATTTGTGTTAATCTGTCCTATTATTAACTTATTTGTTTTTATTAATTAAGATTATACCATTTTTAGTGACGTTATACGTATCTACTTTCTCATTAAATTGCGAAAACTGATAAAAACTTGCGAAAATTAGCGAAAAATTACCAAAATTGAAACAAGTTACAAAATTACCTAATAATCACTATAACCAAAAGAAATGGCAAAAAAACTCTGTTAAAAACCGCCAAATTCGCGAAAATCCGCAAAACCTTGCCAACCCCATTATGACAACGATCTTCAACATTAATTAAAAATTGGCAAAGCTCTAAAGAGTAAGAAAGCTCACAAAATCGCTAACATTGCAAAATTTCAAGAAATTGGAAACTTGATAATAAACTCTAATATTTCCTAAATTGTTAAAAATAAAACAGAAAGACCGCAAAAATTCGCGGCCATTGTTTTAATTTCCCCTATTATTAACATTTTTATTTAATAAACATCTATAATTTTGAGCTAAGTGATCTGTGTCTACTTTAAAATTTATTCTCTTTTCAAATTGAACATTATTAATCTGTAACAGTTCTAACATATATCTACGGTTGTTTATAATTCTCTGTGTTTAGAAGTATTTTCGAAATCTGGATAGTGATTGAAATCTCTACAGTGTGTTGATAACGCTGTTTTCGTTATTCAATTATAATTCCTATACTTTTGGTCATGTCTATGTCCTGCTATTCTCGTTTTTAATTTAGTCCCTGTTGTTCCTACATATACCTTCTCACATTGTTGTTTATATACTAAATTTGACATATCTAACTTTTTTAATTTATCTTTAGTTTTCGTAAATAATCTTCCAACATTATTATTTATCTTATGTGGCATTTTATATTTCCCTTTGTTATATATGTTTGAGTTTTCTATCCTTTCCGAAAACCCAGGTACATACGTTAATGATTTATAAACTTTCGGTTCTAAAAGTTCATCCCCATTGCGGGATTTTCTAAAATTTTATTGTCTTATTAATTTGCAACTGAGTTTATTAGGAAAACTATTATCTATTAATATATTTCTAATCATTTACTTATTTTTCTTATGGAATCTATTATCACTTATTTTTAATACTCTATCTATTAGATTTTTGGCTGTGTTAATAATAATTCTTTTTGGGTGTTTTCAAAAATAATTTATAATTCTACCTGAGGAAAAAAAATCTGGCAACTCCGAAGTGATAAGACGTATATTTTTATCGGTGCGAAGTCTTGTGGAAAAAAAATTGATTTGTGTTGTAAACAAACAAAGAAAGAGACCGATTACTATTCTGCTAAAGAGTTTGAGTGTCTGTTTCACTGGATTGTTAGAAGAATGGCACCAAAGAAGAGAAGAAGTATTATAAATAAGAAAAAAAATATTTGCCTTCAATGTAAAACAGAAGTGTTAGAAAGTGACAATGCATTTGAGTGTGACAATTGTCATAAATCTCTACACGCTCAATGTACGAAGTTGAATAAAGTGGAAATGGAGAAACTAATAAATGATGACTCTCTTGAGTATATTTGCCATTTGTGTCAGAAGAATCAAAACAATGAAAGTACAACAGAGTTTACTACCCTACTGAAAGAAATGCGGGAAATGAAAGAGACAATGCATTTTATGTCGTCACAGTATGATTCCATACTAAAAGGTGTTAAAAAGAATACTGAAACTATTAAAACCCTAAGAAGGGAAAATAAAGAGTTGAGAGAAGATGTTAAGGAACTAAAATCAATGGTTGCATTTGTAAATAACGTACGTGTGCAAAATGACTGCATTATTAATGGATTACAAATTGATCCTGAAAAAAAACCGGTTGAGATAGTGATGAACATCGCCGAAAAAGTGGGTGCTAAAATATCCGAATGCGAAATTGATGATGCGTATTTTATTAGACGAAAGAACAATACAAATTCTGCAGTTGTTGTCAAATTTAAAAATAAAAGTAGTTAAATGACACTTTTAAAAGAAAAGAAAAAACTAAGAGAATGTGAAGATACGAAATCGGTTTATGTCAATGACTTTTTATCTAAAGAAAATATTGAACTGTTAAAACATGCAAAATCATTAAAATCTGTCGGTTACAAGTTTATATATGCCCAAGGTGGCTACATCTATGCTAAAAAAGATGTGAACTTAAGACCGATGCGTATTCGTTCGATGGATGATGTTGATGGTCTACTAATGAATGCTGCTGCTAGTGGGATATCCAAACGTAGAAGCTTTCGGGATAGACTCGATTTAGATGACAATGATGAAGACGATGAAAATTGTGATGATGATGGCTCCGAAGCAGATTTTATATCACCTTCATAAGTTAAAACTTTTTGTAAAGTATTATTTTATTCTTATATTGAATTGTTTATTAAATGATTTCCATGAATTCTATATATTTTTCTAATTTTTCTGCATATAACTCATATATTGCCAAACAGAATTAAAAGTTCTTAAATATTATTTCAATAAATGCGAGAAGTGTTTCTTCAATCGACAAATTTAATGAATTTAAAAGTTATATAAGCCAATTGTCGAAAATACCTGATGTAATTGCTATACAAGAAACTTGGTTCAGCAAAAAGTTTTTAAATTTGTACAGTATGAATGGGTTTAATGCTATTCATTGTGATAGAGCAGATGGATATGGTGGCACAACAATTTTTATAAGTTCTAATTTGAAGTTTAAGATGATTCACAACGAAAGCAATAGTAATATGGATGCAATTGCGATTGAGGTGCAAGATATAATAATAGATAATAAAAAGCTTGTTGTTGCTTCGGTATACCGGTCACAGCGTTGTACTGTTAACGAGTTTTTGGAAAAACTGGAGAATATTCTTGACATGGTTGGCACTGCTCCGGTTTTGTTAGTGGGAGATATTAATATTGATGCGTTGACCGATAATAGAAATCGAGAACTGATGGTAAACGATTTTGGTATGCAAAACTGCCATACCCATGTAACACGGCCAAGAAGTCAAACGTCAATTGACTGGGTTATTAGCAATATATCTGAAAGGATTATTGTGCATTGCATAGAAAATAATTTCTCAGATCATAACATGATAAGCTGCTGTATAATGGAAAACTTTAAACTGAACAAAGATACATTGAAATCAAAACAAATCATTCATTACGAAAAGTTCTCGCAAATTTTAAAGAAAGATTTAGTAGCTCTTAGCAATGCACCAATTGCACAAGATTTATGTAAAAAACTAATAGATGCTATAGGATCAGCTGCAGAACAGAGTACTTTAACTATAACTGAATCTTCTAATATGAGGAAGTATATTTCACCCTGGATGTCAGAAGAGTTGCTTTCTATAATAAATTATAAAGAAAAACTCCTAAAGATTAGAAGGTAAAAGGGACGGAAGAGATTTATAAATGAACAGCTTAAGAGGATGGGAAGACTTATAAAAAATTGCAATAAATTCCTAATGGAGAACTACTACCAGTTTAATCTTGATCAATGTGGATCAGATATTCGAAAAACCTTCAATTTTCTGAATAGAGAGCTCGGGCGTATAAATAAGCCCATAGCCGAAATATGTACTGAGGATGGTCATTCTATCACTGATGAAAGCAATAAAGCTGCTGCGTTAAATTCTTATTTTTTTGAATCCATTGAAACCCTAAAGAACAATATTCCAGTTGACACAAGTGATGACGTAACTTTTTTCAGGACGCTTGTACCTGAGCAGAGTGTATTCAGTATTCGTGAGGTGGAGAGATCACAAATCGCTAACGTTTGTAACTCACTAAATATGAATAAGAGTGCTGGTTATGATAATATAACTCCTAAAATGTTGATGAAAAAAAGGGAATTGGTCATAGATATATTGGTTTCCGAAAAGGATCAGGCACTGAAGAAGCATTAGTTCATGTAACTAATTATATTTGTGGGGGAATCGATGATGGTTTAAAAGGAGTCGCTGGAGTATTTTTTGATTTTTCAAAGGCGTTTGATTTAGTTGATCACCAAATTCTTCTCAGGAAGCTCAATAATATAGGGATGACTGATGATACGGTATGCATTTTCCGTGATTTTCTCCGAAATAGATTTCAGTATGTGCAAATTGGTTCATCGAAAAGTGCTATGAAACCAGTAAATTGCGGAGTTCCGCAGCGAAGTGTCTTAGGCCCATTACTTTTCAAAATATATGTCAACGACCTGAAGAATATGCAATTTAATGGAAAACTGATTATGTTTGCGGATGATATATGTATTCTTTACAGATACCAACACGAAGCTGTTCTTAAAGCTCAGATTGAGTACGATGGCGCCATGTTATGTGAGTTTTCAAGAATAAATCGATTAATTCTAAACTCGGGAAAAACCAGGTTTATAAAATTTAGACCATATACTTGTCAAAGCGATAATCAGATCTCTATTCACATTGATGGTGCAACTATTGAGGAATCTGCCAATGTAACGTATGTAGGAGTAAAGCTTTGTCATAATTTGCTTTGGGACGACCACATTGCGGATGTCAAAACTAATATTTCAGCTGCTACAGGAGTGTTGTACAAATTTAAGAATAAATTAAGTACACAAATAAAGATGATAATTTACCAAACTCTTATTCATTCGCGACTCACATATCTTCCACTAATATATGGATGTAGAGCAAACAACCATTTAAAGTCATTACAGTCTGCCCAAAATAGAGCTTCAAAAATTGTACACAACATGCCATTAAGACATTCAACTGTCGATTTATTTAAGTTAAAGGCTAAGAACGTGCTACCAGTTCGCGGCCTATATTTGCAACAGCTTTGTCTACATGTTTTTAAAGCAACAAGGGGAATAAGTTCATCCTCCATAAGGTTTAATCAGAATAGTTTTATAACTGGAAGACATACCAGGCAATCGGAAAATTTGAGTGTTTGTAGATGCCGCTTAGAGTTAACCAAACAACGTATTACTTTTGCTGGACCAAGCGAATTCAATAAACTGCCATATGATTTTAGAAATGTATCTATATTATCAACTTTTAAACAACAACTAAAATCGTATTTGTTACAGAATTTAGAATCACTTTTAGTGTAAATGTTTTGAGGAAATTTAGCTTTACAAGCAGAACATTTATTTTTTTTTTTTTTATATTGAAAGTTAATCCTAGTACACATATGTATGTACATGTACTGATTATGAAAATTGTATAAAGTTTAGTTGCCGGATAGCCTCTATAAAGCCTTTTAGGCGCTGGGGCTCTTATATAAACATTGAAATTATATAAATACTTTTTGTAATAAATAAATAAATTACAAAAAAAAAAAAAAGTTGGTTTTTGATACCAATCTGTTAATAATTTATTTCCTTTCCTTATCACCAATGTGTCCAAATATGGAATTGAAGAATTCACTTTTTTTCAATAGTAAATTTGATGCTTTGATCAAATGAGTTTAAAGTTGTTAATAAAATGTCAATCTCATTCTCTTCTATATAATATATTATGTACAATTAAGTGGCAAAACTTCTTGTTCGCATACTCCTCCTAGACGGCTAGCCCGATTTCAATGAAATTTTCAGGGGTGATTGGGGTCTGTCTGGAGGGTGCACATAAAATGAAATTTTCAGAAGTGATTGGGGTCTGTGTGGAGGGTGCACATAAGAACTTTAATGTGTGTATCATTGCACGTTTTGCAATTAATTCTGTTTGGCTTTACGTCTTTTTTGGGATTTTTATTATTGTTTTGCCGCAAGATTGGCAGTCCTGCCTTTTACTAATAAATAAACAGAAACAGCTGGCGAATGTTTACAATTATTAAAAAACATTGACATCGCAGCATTGTGTGTTTTTTCCACATTTAATGCAATCGATTTCCTACATTTATTCGAAAAGAATACTTTAGAAAATGCCTCCACTACGCAGACGTAATACGGTTGGCAGGCATACGCGTGATTCACATCGAATGTCAATATGGAGAACAAATCAAAGCGAAGAGCAACGCGCTCAAGTGAATGCCCGAGGTAGAGCGGTGTACAGAGAGCGGCGTGCATACTTTAGAGCTGAATCCGCAGACAATCAACGGCCAAATTATCGCCAAGGCAGAGTTGCGCTTCGTCTTCGCGATCAAATGGAACATGTTGGTTTTCACTACGATCCTGACTGCGACTACAGCCTGCATGGTTCCATTGGAGCAATGGATGTTATTTGTACGCACTGCAATGCAGCGAAGTTTCGAGGAGAAACAGCTGTCATGTGCTGCTCCGGTGGCAAAGTGAATCTGCCTGCATTGGAACCGCCACCAGAACCATTACATTCCTTGCTAACTGGAGAATCGTCGACATCTAAGCATTTTTTGCAGAACATTCAAGCATACAATTCATGTTTTCAAATGACTTCTTTTGGTGCCACAAAGATCATTAGAGATACATTTATGCCGACATTCAAGGTGATTGCTTTGCATTGAATTTCAAGTGAAACATTTGACATTTTTAAATATTCCAATCATTCATCCAATTTTATTGCACAAACATTATAGATTCAGGGACAAATATACCATCGAGCAGGCTCGCTATTACCATTTGCCAATGATGACTATAAATTTTTGCAAATATATTTTATCGGTAATGAAACTTACCAACTCAATCAACGGTGTACAATTGGGACCGGCACAAGGCGAGAAATCGTACTGAATTTGCAAAGATTTCTCCATGAACACAATGAATTGATTCGATTGTTCAAAATCGCATTGGACCGCATGCCGTCTGATAACCATCGAATCGTCATCAGAGCAGACAAAATGCCGATGGGACAGCATGCCAGACGATTCAACGCACCAACAATCGATGAGGTGGCTGTCGTCATTGTAGGCGAACAGTTGGAATCGCGAGATATTATACTGCACCGTAGAAACGAACAACTTCAGCGTGTTTCCGAGCTACACCGTAGTTATGATGCATTACAGTATCCGATATTATTTTGGAGAGGTGATGACGGCTATCACTTCAATATGCGATTGATAAATCCAACTACTGGTAAATAATCATTAAATTTAAAAAGTACATTTTCTTACGATTCAACATTTTGCGTATTGTTCATTTATAGGCCAAGAAACACCGAAAAAACTCAGTGCGATGAACTTATATTCGTACAGAATAATGATTCGTCCGCACGAAGACAACTACATCTTGAAATGTCGCAAGCTTTTCCATCAGTATTTGGTTGACATGTATGCGAAGATCGAGACCGAACGTGTCAACTTTATTCGATTCAACCACGCGAAATTGCGATCTGAAGAGTACATCCATTTGAGAGATGCCGTAATGAATGATGCAAATGTGAATAACATTGGACGTATGACAATACTGCCAGCAACATATATCGGTAGTCCGCGCCATATGCACGAGTATGCGCAAGATGCGATGTCGTATGTGCGCCATTACGGCAGACCGGATCTGTTCATAACGTTCACGTGCAATCCTCAGTGGAATGACATCAAAGACCATTTGTTCCCCGGTCAATCAACAACTGATCGTCACGACATATCAGCACGTGTATTCAGGGAAAAGCAAAAAGCATTGATGAATTTAATTGTGAAACTTCGTGTTTTTGGAGAAGTTCGATGCTGGATGTACTCTATCGAATGGCAAAAAAGAGGATTACCGCATGCACACATCTTGATTTGGTTAGTTCGCAAAATACGACCAGATCAGATTGATAAAGTCATCTCAGCGGAAATTCCAGATGAAGCAATCGACCCACAATTGTTCGGCGTTGTAACAAAAAATATGATCCACGGTCCTTGCGGCGCTATTAATCCAACGTCACCATGCATGATTGACAATAAGTGTTCAAAGCGCTATCCAAGAACTTTAGTTGCTGATACAATCACTGGAAATGACGGATATCCATTATATCGGCGTCGATCCGCTGAAGATGGCGGTAATTCAACGGTCATAAAAGTTCGAAATCAAGACGTTGATGTTGATAATCGTTGGGTCGTGCCGTATTCACCATTGTTGTCAAAAATTTTCGAAGCGCACATCTACGTAGAATATTGCAACTCTGTCAAATCGATCAAATACATCTGCAAATACGTAAATAAGGGCAGTGATATGGCAGTTTTCGGGGTGCCTGATTATCAGAATATCGATGAAATTCAGCAAGACCAAATGGGCCGTTATTTAAGCATCAACGAAGCGGTATGGCGCATTTTATCGTTCCCAATACACGACCGGTATCCCGTTGTTGTTCATTTGGCAGTTCATCTCGAAAATGGTCAACGCGTTTATTTCACTGCAGAAAATGTACAACAGAGAGCAGCACGACCACCGGGGACAACACTAACTGCCTTCTTCGAGTTGTGTGAAAACGATGAATTTGCAAGAACATTGCTATATTCCGAAATACCAAAATATTTCACTTGGAATTCATCATCGAAAATATTTCAACGACGAAAGCAAGGGGAGCGTCTTGACGGTTATCCAAATATCCGTAAAACCGATGCCATAGGACGCATTTACAATATCCATCCGAACAACGCCGAATGTTTCTATTTGCGTCTGCTATTAGTCAACGTGCGCGGACCAAGATCATTTGATGATTTGAAAACTGTTGACGGTCAATTGTGTGCGACGTATCGTGAAGCATGTCAGCGATTGCATTTGTTGGAAGATGATATGCATTGGGACACCGCACTTCATGACGCATCAGTCACATCTCATCCAAAACAAATACGCGTACTATTCGCCATAATAATATCTACATGCCTTCCGTCAAATCCGCAAGAACTGTGGAATAAGTACAAAGACTACATGACCGAGGATTTATTGATTTTGGCGCGTAATCGAGCATCGGAAGCAGATTTGCTATATACATTAGAAATGTATAATGATGCTTTGATATTGGTCGAATATCTGTGCCTTACAATTGCGAATAAGACATTAGCGCAACTTGGCATAACTGCGCCCAATCGTTCAGCGCTTGATATGCTTGACCGTGAGCTTCAACGTGAACAAAAATGCGATTGCAATGAACTGCGTGCTTTCATACAAGCTAACATTACCAAATTGAATATTCAGCAGAAAAATGCTTATGATAATATTATACGAGCGCTTGACAATAACGCCGGTGGATTCTACCTTCTGGATGCGCCCGGTGGTACAGGGAAAACGTTTCTGATCTCTTTGATTCTTGCTAATATACGGTCACAGCAGAAAATTGCGTTGGCAATTGCTTCGTCAGGCATCGCTGCTGCTCTACAGCACATTCTGCTTTGAAATTACCGTTGAACATCCAAGTCGTTGAAACACCAACGTGCAACATATCGAGGAATTCAGCAATGGCAAAAGTTTTGCGAGGAGCTGCAATAGTTCTATGAGATGAGTGCCCAATGGCTAACAAAAAGTCATTAGAAGCATTTAATAGAACAATGCAAGATTTACGCCAAAATCAACAACTTTTTGGCGGGGCATTAGTATTATTATCCGGCGATTTTAGGCAAACTTTGCCAGTCATTCCTCGATCAACTCCTGCAGACGAAATAAACGCATGTTTAAAATCGTCAGTTTTGTGGAGACATGTTCAAAGGCTGACTCTTACCATCAACATGCGAGTCCAATTGCAAAATGATGATCCGCAGCGGCGTTTTCGAAGCAGTTGTTGGACATTGGCGAAGGCAAAATACCAATCTATGATACCGGTTTGATCACATTGCAGAACAACTTTTGTACACGAAAGAAGAATTGATTGAAAGTGTATTTCCGAATATTGTTCAACAGTATCAACGCAATGATTACTTAAGTGAACGCGCAATATTGGCACCGAAAAATGTACACGTCAACGAAATCAATTTTGCCATTCAAGAAAAACTGCCAGGAGAAGCTACAACATATACATCGATTGATAGCGTTTTGAATCAAGATGAAGTAGTCAATTATCCAACTGAATTCTTGAATTCTTTGGATCCCCCGGTCTACCACCGCATCGTTTGGTCCTGAAAGTCGGTTCACCTATTATACTTCTACGAAATCTGAAGCCACCGACTTTGTGTAATGGCACAAGACTTTCAGTCAAAAAATTGTTTCCAAATTTGATTGAAGCAACCATACTAAATGGCAAGGCAGCAGGTGAAGTTGTACTCTTACCACGAATTCCAATGATTCCAACGGACATGCCGTGTGAATTTAAGCGCTTGCAGTTCCCAGTACGTCTTGCCTTTGCGATGACCACAAACAAATCGCAAGGGCAAACGTTTCGAGTGTGCGGCGTCAATTTGGAAGAACTGTGCTTCTCCCACGGCCAATTGTATGTCGCATGTTCGAGAGTGGGAACACCAAGGTGCTTATTCATTTACGCGCCAGGTGTAAAAACCAAAAATGTTGTATACCAAAATGTTATATAAATAAGTAATAGTTTTATAACAATAACTAAAACACAAAGTAAAAACCCTAAAGAGTTTTAATCGATTTAGGTGTAGCGAAGCGCACCGGGTAAGAGCTAGTTCACTATACAAAATACATCTACATATTTTATTATTATTTTAGGTTTTACTGTAAATTTTTCCAAACATGTATCTAATAATTTTTCCATTACGATGTCTGATATTATTGGAGATGCTGGAGAACCCATAGGAAGACGTTTTTAGTTGTGTATATATTTTTTTATCATATTGAAAATATCCATTATCAACAATGCAGAATTTTATTATTTGCATGAATAAATTTTATTCACTTTTGTTAACTCAGAAATATTGTTCCAATTTTCTTCTATAATTGTTATGGCCAAATCAACTGGAATACTAGGAAATAATGACACAACATCAAGTGATATTAATTTTTCGTTATATTCAATCGAAAAACCCTTTAATTTATCTTTAAATTGTACCGAATTGCTAACATTATATTTAGAATTTTCTGTTAATTTTCGAACGAAATTTACTATGTATTTACATAAATTGTGTGAAGGTGAATTTATTGATGAACAAATTGGTCGTAATGGAAAATTTTCTTTATGTAAGTTAACGTGATCCCCATAGGGAGCACGAAAAAATTAAAGTTGGGGGCCGGCCACTGGACCCTTTCCAAGGGTTGATTGAAAGACCGTTTCTTTTAGTTTTACGAGTTTATTACTTACAAGGTTAAGATCTCGATTAAGACTGATTTCTGACAGAAATATTTCTTAATATCTAACTTACTTGCTACCCTAATAATTGCTGACGTCGTGGTTCCCACTATGCAGTCGTTCGCTGTTCCCATCGGGGTATTGCACCAGCATTGCGCGTGTCAGTTACCAGACGGGGTGTCATCATATTTCGTTGGGTGAATGAGTTGCGCAACGTGTTACCAATGTGTTGCGCGTGTAGGTCAGTAGACGCAGTGTCAGCATATTTCGTTAGGCGAATGAGTTGGGCAATGTGTTAACTGCCCCCCTCTAAATATCTGCGTCCCGCAGATCAACATATGTGGCTGGAGGATTCTTTTGGGGTTCCTTAACTTCACCTTGGCTTGCAGCTAAATGAATCTTTGGCAATTGTATGTCCGTGGTAATCTTTTTCCAAATTATACAGCAGGCTGTAATTAGAAATAGTACAATGACGACTTCTATTCCTGTTGAAATCTGGAATTTTTGTCCAAGACTTTTGAGGCGACTTATATTGTCCATATTTAGTCCATGTATGTACTCCAAGCTTGGCTTGAATCTCCCCAATGTAACGTTGTTCAATACGGACGGGAGTACTTGGGAAGTTTTGGCCTCTCTGCTTGAGAATAATTGCTTACCGATGTACACCGTTTCGTTTCTCATCTGTATAAGGTAAGTGCCATTTAAAGCTCTTGATAGGTTCCCGCTTTGGACTTCTCCAAAAAAGTTGGTTAAAAAGATGGTGTTGTCGTCTATAAGTTCCCCGGTTTCGTCTTTATAGGGTTCATAAGAGCATTTTGCATCTCCACCCTTAAGCAGCCGAGCAAGGCATCCGTCTTCGGGAAGTTTTTCGATAGAAGACATCTCACAAGTTGTTGCGTTATTGATTGAGTAACAACTACTTGTGATTCCGTAGGTTTCAACCTCATTTACCAGCAATTCATGGTGCTGGATCCTCACACGTTTGTCGTGAAGTGTTGCGGATCTTGTCAGAAGCAACCGGAAGTCCTCGTCTCTTATCTTCGGCATTGCTAAGATGTACAGAAGCATTGTTCCATTTGAAAAAATTGACGGTTTCGCGTATTCCATGGCCTCTACAATATTTTGGTATGGGTCGTTCCCACTTCCGCCAAAGGGTGATTGATTTCTTCCTTGTCAAGTAGATTGCTATTGACAATACCACTTCTCGCCATTTGACAAGCTCGAATGATCTCGTTTATTTCTTCTTTGGCAATGAGGGTTCTGTGTAGGACATCGTACTCAATGACTGATAAGTCCGTTTCCTTGTCAATGTTGTTGAATCGCATTATTAACTGGTTGATTTTTCTGTTGGCTTCAAGGGAAATGTTGAGCAATCTATCATTTACTTTATATTGCTGGTTATTGTTCACAATAATTTCATTCTGGCTTCTTAAAATCTGGTTCCAGTCAGCCGCATCCGGTGACCCCGCTATCCATTTCCATGCTGCTCCAAGCCAATCAATCGAGCGTCGGTTCCTAGATTTAGTTGGTCTCAGTTCATACAATCTTTCGGTAGCCTGTTGCAAATGAAATTCGATGATTGCCTTGCGTTGTTTATTGCTCACTTGATCCTCCAGGACATTGGTTATATCTGCCAGAATCTTTGCAAAGGATCCTAGGTTAATGGTGTGAATAAGATTAAAGTGACCATCGATGATCCAAGCACTGCCCCGCTGGATGGTAACAATAGGTGCATCGTATTTAAAGATGTCCAGGGCGTAGCATGATACCGTCAGCAATATACTTAATTAATTACTGATTCATAAGTTAGTGTGTTAGTACTTAAGATATTAATTCTTTCCGCTCGCTGGTGCTCTAGAATAATTCGCCACATTTATGCGGAAAGACTGTGCCCCGATCTTCGAGCATTTGACTTGAGCGACAGCGAGTTGGTTAGAGGAAAAAGGGGGAAAAAATTCTTGTAAGTTAGTAATATGTTAGTTTTTTGAATTAGCGTTATTTTCCCCGTACAATTCACACCATTTTCATTCGGGGTGTAATTTTCCATTTCTTGGAATAATACTTAGTTTTCTAATATATTTTCCATTTCATTTTCAATTCTTCGAGTTCTCATTTTCTCATTTTTCCTCTTTATCTCATCTACTAGTTGCCTTTGCCTTACCTCCAGCCAAATCGTTCGGTCGACCGATATGTACAATAGTTCCTTGGTGTTCTGAATACGTAATTCCTTCCTCAACCAGCGGAATATTTCCAAGATGGTGGAGTGGAGTCTTTCGACTTGCCCATTTACCTCACTCCTCTGAACTGGAGTTTGATATAGCTTCACACCCAGAGCTCGTATATAATTAGCAACCATAGGACTGACGAAGCCCCGTTCATTGTCGGTAACTATCATCCGTGGCGCTGTGAAATAGTGGATGATTTTCGCAAATTTGCTGCGCAAATGTGTCGCCGATCTATCTTTGATGTGGAAAAATTTTGCAAACTTAGAAAATTTATCCACGCAACTCAGGAATTTCTCGCCCTGAATTTCAAAGATGACTATGTGTAGGATGTCACATGGATTTTCCGGAATTGGTGTATCCTTTAGCTCGGGAACGAAAGGATGTCTATCATATTTATTGGCTAGGCAAGTTTCGCATCCTTTGGCGTACCCTTTTATGCGATTTGCCATCTTTGGGAAGTAGTATCGTTCCAGTATTTGAGCCTTGTTTTCCAATTGATTTCTGTGGGCTCTTTTATGTTCTTCTTCGATGATCTTGTAGATTATTTCCTCGCTGCTGACATCTTGGACTATCCTTTGCGTTATCCTTATCTTATAGTAGCGAAAATGATCAAGATATGTTTCCTGAAGCAGCTGGATAAAGTTCTCAGGTATCTTGATGCCATTCATAAGCGAAGGGTCTAAACGCTCCTTCAAGACTGTCGTTAAAGAGTTTTTATCAATTCTGTCCAGGGTAATATAGTGGCGCGTATATCCTCCGTGCGGACATTCGACAGAAAAATGTTCTTTCCCTTCCCTGATTACAAGTTGGTTTCTAAAGACGTTCAGTGGGGCCTCAACGTGCACTATTAAATCAGATGCATCCTGTTCAGCACTATGGATTGTTTCCCCCTCACTTGCCGTTCTCGTCCTAGCTGATGAGGCCCTACCTGCCGCCAGAGTCCTTTAGCTATCACTGCCCACTTCGCTGGCAGTTTCCGTGTCAGAATCATAGTTCGCCAGAGTCAAATGGTTAGCCTGGCATGGTAACCTTGAGAGAGCGTCTGCCACGACATTCGATTTACCAGGTGTGTAAATCAATTCGTGGTTGTACTCTTCTATTCTCGCCTTCCATCTTTTCAGCTTCGCATTGTAGTTTCTGTTTCCCAATGCGAAGGTCAGAGGTTGGTGGTCTGTCAGAATCCGTATTTTCCTCGCCCCATACAGATAGGATCTTAGGTTATCCAGGGCCCATACTATGGCCAACATTTCCTTTTCGTTCGTTGCATAATTTTCCTCTGTTCTGCTCAATGAACGAGATTTGAAGGCAATAGGACGTTCCTTTCCAGGTTCTCCTTGTGACAGCACGGCTCCGATTGCGTAATCTGACGCATCCGTGGTTAAGGTGAAGGGTTCATCAAAATCAGGGAAAGCAAGGACATCATATGCGATTAGTAAGTCCTTTAAGTCGTTAAATGCTCTCAAAGCCGCGGCATCTAGCTCGACGCGTACCTTCTTTGATTGGTTGGCCTTTACTTGTGAATTCTCTCCTCTGGTGAGATTTGTCAGGGGTTTCGCAATCTTTGCATAGTCGTGAATGAACCTCCGATAGTACGACGTCATTCCCAAGAAGCTCTTTAATTCTTTTAAGGTTTGTGGGGACGAAAGAGACTTTATAGCTTCCACTTTTGTCGTATCTGGTCTAATTCCTTCTGACGTGATTACATATCCCAAAAATTCTACCTCAGTCCTCATGAATTTTGTCTTTTCAAGGTTGACCCTCAGGTTTGACTCCATCAGTCGTTTAAACACAGCATCGACGTTACTCAAATGTCCTTTCGCATCTTTTCCAAAGACGATAATGTCGTCTATGTATACGTAACAAATTTTCCCTATGAAGTCTTTCAGAACATCGTCGATCATTCGTGTAATATGGCTGGTGCATTCTTTAAGCCAAACGGCAGTCGCAAAAATTCATACTTTCCAATCATAGTAGAGAAAGCAGTTTTAGGAATATCCGACTCTTTCATCGGGATTTGGTGAAATCCTGCCGTGAGATCAATCGTCGTGAAGTACTTAGCGTCACCCAGGCTTGCGAGTGTAGCATTGATATCCGGTATGGGATATGCATCTGCCACGGTGACTTGGTTCAATCGCTTGAAATCTATTACCATTCCATATCGTGGAATATGGCTGGTGCATTCTTTAAGCCAAACGGCAGTCGCAAAAATTCATACTTTCCATTCATAGTAGAGAAAGCAGTTTTAGGAATATCCGACTCTTTCATCGGGATTTGGTGAAATCCTGCCGTGAGATCAATCGTCGTGAAGTACTTAGCGTCACCCAGGCTTGCGAGTGTAGCATTGATATCCGGTATGGGATATGCATCTGCCACGGTGACTTGGTTCAATCGCTTGAAATCTATTACCATTCGATACTGTTTTTCGCCCGACGGCTTTGGTTTTTTCGGCACTATCCATATTGGAGAGTTGTAGGGACTTTTGGATGGTCTAATAATGCCCTCTTTCAGCAACTCTTCCACTTGTCTCTCTACCTCACTTCTCATAGAAGCCGGATAGGGGTAGCTCTTGGTGTATATGGGTTCTTCCACCGATGTAGTGATCTCCGCCTGGACAGAGGTTCTTATTTTCGTACTCACCCTTAAGGGTTCGAATAGTTCAGCGTACTTGGTGATCAATGATTCTATTGCCGGGTGTGCAGTTTCTAGAACGTCAGTATCTTTCGTTATGTTGATACTATCCAAGGTTCTATTCTTCAGAGGAATTATAATATTTGGTTGTATTGTAAGAGTGTGGTTCTTGCGGTCTATGACCGCTCCAAGTTCTTTCAACGTAGATATCGTCACCGATAATTCCATCAAAGGATTGGAATCCGGGGAGCACATAGAAGGTGATAATTTTGTCATTACCCAACCTTTGAAAGAACTTACCTTTGACTTGTCTATCAATTTGCACTAAACCTGTGGCTGTCTGGACAGAGAAAGGTGGTTGTACTCGAGTGGAACCTGTTGCCATATTTTTCCTCACGAAATTCTTGTTTGCACCGGTATCTATGAGAAAATCGAACGATCTACCATCACCCCGAGTGCAGGTGAGGTATGGTATACTAGAGGTCTGGAAAGGGTTTGTTAAATGAAAAATGCTGGGGGGTCGTCCTGCATAAAATTTGCCTGTTCTTCACTATATGCGTTTTCCTCGTGGGCGGTCTGTTCTTCATTACGTAGGTCTTCCTCGTGGTTGGTCCGGTCCTCAGTTTTGGATACTTCGGAGGGCCTTCCTTCATTGATTGTGGTCCTCTCTTGAACGGGTTGGTTGCACCCGAATGACCAGTATAATTTGTGCTTCTCGTTTGTGCTGATCCGTCTACTTCCATTTTGACCACGGGGTTTGGGACGTTCGTCCCATTTAATGCTGGAACGTACGATCTCTGGTTTCGGAATTTATCCTGATATGGTTTATAGTTCCTCGATTGACCGGAATGATTACCCCAACCTGGATTGTATCCCCCACTTGAATTAAAGTTAGTTTTCCTTGAGGCCTGGTCATTTCTCCTAGTCATTTCATTCATAGGAACTGTTATGACATTGCGCGTGCTTAGACCGTGTATAGGATGGGTCCTAAAGTTCAAATTCTGGATGTCGAGGCACGCAGTATATGCCTCCGGTAGGGTCCTCGGTTTCTGTACTATAATCATTGTGGACAAGTCCCCTTTTAATCCTCTAACGAAAACATCCAGGGCCCTATTCCTATACGTTTCGATCAATGCGTCCACAACCTCAGCGGAGTGGTCTCCTGATTTCAGTTTGTTGATAATCAGGGAAAATGGGAGTTGACCCGTGCGTAGAATTCGTCGAGATTCGAATTTCCTTGGGACAGTTGTCCCAGTTGATGCTCGAGGGTACGTATGTCCCTTTTGTCAGCATAATGTAGTGAGAGGCAAGCCTTCATCGCGGGCCAGTCACTATCAAAAATGTTATGGGAGATCAAAGCCACGTTGGCTTTACCCCTAATCTTACCCCTAATAGCTTTAAGGATCGCCCTGTACATGGGTTTACTACGTACGATCTTGTAATCGTCTAGGATACCCTCTACCGAGTGTACCCAATAAACGTACTGGACCGGATCTCCCTCGAATATTTCGAGATCCTTGACGGAATCAGGAAGCCTTCCGACTTCTTTCAGTTCGTCCTCCGTTGAGGGACCCCTTAATGGAGTTTCCGTTGGGGCTATGGGAGGACAATTCAGCTGTTCAAGCTGACGAATTCTCGCCTCTGCCCTCGTCATTTCTGCCATAAGGGCACCAAGCGAGCCATTAAGCTCCGTTACCGATTGGGTTAAGGAATTCATTTAACACAACTTTTGATCGGGTGTTCGTTTGGTTTAATTATCTTTGTATCTCAATTTTTGTAATATTATTTTTTCCCTTTGGAAAAAGAACAAACATATAAAAAAGGATTGACTCACCGTTTATACTTATTTGAGATTTGACTGTAGGGCTGGCTTGTGATGGCTTGTGAAATATTCTCTTACAATGTAACAATTGTGAGTTTTCCCATTTATAGACTGGTTTTCGGTTTTCGTCTCCTGTATACAGGATATAGTTGAATAGTTCTGTAACTATTAAAAAAAAAAACAATATGTTAGTGACTTGTTCACTGACATTGCGACGTGCATCTAAGGATGAATCACGTGCATTTTCTACTGTTGTACGCGCATCTATGGATGAACCACGCACTTGGTCCTGGAAGGGCCGTGTTATCCAGTTTGTTTGCCGACAATCAGATTGAAGGCATCCTACTAGGGCAGGGCTTGCTTCACAACAAGATTTGAACCATTTGCAATCTCCAACGTGTTCCCCTGGGAACGTTGGAATATTGATACCAAGCCCTAGGGCATACCCCAGGCAATACATGGCAGCTATTGCAGGATCACAAACCTGTTAACCTTTTTAATCCAGCGAGAGTAGTTGACCTAGGTGTTTAGGTTCACAACTTACTCCAACCGGTTCAAGTTTGACGACGGCCACTGGTGGTCCTTACGGAGGATTGTCTTGCACTTGTGTTTCGGTTTTTTCGTTTTAGATTCGCAATGAAATTGTTATTTTATCTCTTTCCATTTGGATTACTTAACAACTGTGCCTTAATGTACTTTAACTTTAAACCATCGGATTTTGGTGCATCTCAATTAACTCTTTTGACTAGCAGGATAGTGACTACACATTGGACACAAGGTTTATTGCCAGGAGGGTCCCCCCGAAGGTGGTGGATCGCTGTGCAATTTTAGTTCCACTGTCACATAATATTTATTGCCAGGAGGGTCCCCCCGAAGGTGGTGAATCGCTGTGCAATTTTAATTCCACGTTCACATAATATTTATTGCCAGGAGGGTCCCCCCGAAGGTGGTGAATCGCTGTGCAATTTTATCTTCACTTACACTTCCTGCTAGTTTTACACATATTGCAAAAAGTTATTTGAGAGGATCTACTTGTGGCAATTAGTTTCACAATTAAAAAAAACACACTACACAACTGTTCAAGCACTTTTCTCCACATCACTACACCAATGACCTCGTCGCACTTGTTTTTCGAGGATATTTTATCCTAGAGTTTTTCTCCAAGGACCTCCATTTTAAAAATGGAGGTCCCTGCTCGGCCGCCAGTTAACGTGATCCCCATAGGGAGCACGAAAAAATTAAATTTTGGGGCCGGCCCCTTTCCTAGGGTTGATTGAAAGACCGTTTCTTTTAGTTTTACGAGTTTATTACTTACAAGGTTAAGATCTCGATTAAGACTGATTTCTGACAGAAATATTTCTTAATATCTAACTTACTTGCTACCCAAATAATTGCTGACGTCGTGGTTCCCACTATGCAGTCGTTCGCTGTTCCCATTGGGGTACTGCACCAGCATTGCGCGTGTCAGTTACCAGACGGGGTGTCATCATATTTCGTTGGGTGAATGAGTTGCGCAACGTGTTACCAATGTGTTGCGCGTGTAGGTCGATAGACGCAGTGTCAGCATATTTCGTTAGGCGAATGAGTTGGGCAATGTGTTAACTTGTATTTTAGGTAAACCATATAATCTTGGTACAAAAAAGTTCCTCAATAAAATTATTATTAAGTTTCTGAAATCTGACACAAAGCAGTGTAAGAATTAACAATCTTTCACGCTACAGCTAAAACTTGAAGTAACCGGTGATATGCCAGAGGTTGAGATCGTTAAGGCGCTGGCAAGTTTATGAATCTACAAAAAACAAAAGACTGACTGACATATTTTTTAGGGAAACAAATATACAAAAAATGTTTTGGAAATTACAAAAATATCACTTAGTTTATATTTCGTAAACATATATGTGACAGATTTTGAAGAGCTACCATTTATTCCTCACTGATGGCACTTGCTTTTTTCAACATATAGAAGATTTTGCAACATAATTACTATCATCCACAAAAGGACTAGAACGATTTCCTTTTATGCAGAAAAAGTTATATGCAAAAGAGTTGGACAACTTTCGAAAGTTAGGGTAAATTAGGGTAGACCTTCATTAGACCACATTAACAGCATAATTATAAAATTTAGGATTATGGCGAGGTTAAACCCGTCGTTTTGAAAATTATGACACTTTCAGAAATATTATATATTGCTCTTAAAGTGGTTAAAAGCCTGAGTGACTTGGAATCGTACTGTACCGTAGATTTGCCCATATATTTTGATATCGAAAAAAAAATAAATTATTTTAAAAAAATCCCGCGATTTTTTCAAATCGCCAAAAAAAATAGCTGAAAGCTATTAATATTGTCAAAATAAATACAGCAATATTTAGCTAACTGAAATAATTGTTTTTGTTTGGTCATAAACAGAGCGACGACAACCTTTGAATCCTGGCATACAACAGAGCGACGACAAAAAATATTGCTTATTATCATGGTACAAACAAATGGTAGAAGCATTAGCCCAGCTGATTTGAACGTTTTTCTGGAGTGAGTTTTTCTCTTATGTCAAAGTTTATTTTCTTTTGTTTGTATACAATAACCGTTCGCCTACAATTGCTGTTTTTGAAATGTTTTCTCTGTATAAACGTGTCTTATTCTCTTTATAGAATATTTCAATATAAATGCACTATTTCGACAATGTTATTACATAAAACAATACAAAAAGCATAAATGTTTCAAAATGCCATCATGCTTATTTTCAGGCAAAGATTATTGTTGTACAACAACCACGTATGTAATGCTAATGCTGTGTGTTGCTTGCATGTTTCACTTTGATAGATTGCCCTACCCATGCCTGTAGATGTTAACACATCAATAAAATTTAAAATAATTGTGACGAAAACTGAAAGCCGAAAAAATTTAAGGGAAAAGAGCATGTATGTTGGTGTAGTATTCTGTCAGACGTTAGCCAAAACCTCAACAATAAGGAACATTGAGCCTTAAATTGAAGCGCTGAAAAATAGATATTCGTGAATTCATGCGAAGAAGGAACGCAACTTTGAAACTCCAGAGACGTTCGAAAATTAATTGGGCAAAAATATTGACAACAGACGTAAAGCTATAAAAAATCTGTTAAGATTTTAAATTAAAAAAACTAGGGCGAAAAAAACAGAGAATTTTAGACCCCACCAACTAAACAAGTACAGTGAAATAAATTAATATACTTAACCAAAACGCAACATATGTATGTAAGTGTATGTATTGCTAAAATACCCCAAATCATAGAGTGAGAAAACGATCAACGCCGTAGATCGTTCGAGTGGTGACAACGATGGACTGACCTTGAGAAAGAGAGATCAGAGGCAACAGTCAACTAACCAACAGATGTGAGCTTCTTGAGAAATCATCAGTGGCTAGATTTTTTTATGCAAACTACAGAGTTGTGAGA
Organism: Phaonia tiefii; assembly: GCA_963931995.1. Classification (NCBI taxonomy): domain Eukaryota; kingdom Metazoa; phylum Arthropoda; class Insecta; order Diptera; family Muscidae; genus Phaonia; species Phaonia tiefii. Next base: position 110,355,652 of record OZ008368.1, on the reverse strand, counting down.
TTGAGATAACATTTATCCATTAACCATACATTTTGGTTATATAGTATATAAGATTTTGAGCATTTCTTTGCATATTTTATATATAAGTAGTAAAATTCTAGAAATTTTGTAGGATAATTTTGCCCTACAATAAGAGGAAGTTAGGGAACCAATTTAAAGGAAGAGTTTGTGCAAATTTTTTGACGTACATTTCAGTTTGAGTTAATTATATGGTGAAATGGAATGTGTTACATTGTTAGGGACACTTTTGTTACACTTTTTAGAAAAGAACTTGTTGCGAAAATATCTTCAGTTGCTGTTCACAAGTTGTGAAAACCCGTCGAAAGGAGTCTGATAAGAGCTATCGTCAATACCTTTACAGCTTAATGAAAATTGGTCATCAAATGAACCCAAATAATGCGAGCGTCACCGAATATTTTCTGAGAAGTATAGTTGATTCACGAGTTAATAAATATAATCTATATTAGGCTAATACCATTGCCGATCTGAATGAGATAATAGTGATCTACGAGAAAGTCTGTCCGTCGTTCTAAGGGAGTCAAATCGAAAGGGCCCGGGACCAAGTGGAAAGTCAGAATAACCGATTCGTTGTTACAAAAGTGGTGGAATAGGTTACATACTTGAAGACTCTCGATTAAAGAACACTAAATGTTTAAAGTACAACGCGTTGCACAGTAGGGTGAAAAAACACTGTAATAACATCACAACGTTTAAAGTATTGTTCTGAACACCTTGGAATGTACTAGGAGTCAGGATTTCAGAATATTGTATTCTGAAATTCACGTATAAATGAGATCAGAAGAGCTGAATATGTAAAACAATCGAACTTTCATAGGAGATTTGTTTGGGATTCGAAGTCTCTAAGGGTTTTTACTATTTGGAAAAAAACTTATTTGGATTTAATTAGCGGTGCATTGGGCTATAAAAAAATAAAAACAAATGGTTTCCCATTACATCCCATGAAAGAATTAGGGAGAGCTGCTCACAACCAGTGACTTATACTTACTGGTTTGGACTTAAAGTTTTACACCGGTTCCGAAAGGTAATTTTATTATTTATTTTGAGTTGTCTCCCAAAAGTGTTCAGTGCACGAAGATTTATTGAAGAGGAGTTTACTTTTCCATCGGTACATAACCCAGTGCAACAGCAAAAAAAAGTAAAACCCTCTACTCGGTTTGGCGAATTTGGTGACCAATTAGCTTCTATGGGCCTCAAAAAATTCTGGAAATCAGTGGGACCTCGAAAAAATGTGTCATCAGTTTTGTCCAACAGCTAATTCAAACTTGGTGATACTGAATAACTTTGTATGGCAATAATGTAACTAAAAATCTGTTTAACAAACCTTATTAACATTTAATGCCAAAAAATTGTTTTTCCTGCACTTTTTTTGAAAAAAATATGGGAAAATTATTATTTTTTTCACTTTTTTCAGCATATCTTACAGGTACTCCTAATTTGTCAGTGACAATATTCGGCAAAATTGTAGCCGCAATATAGCTGAATAACTTTTGTGGACATATCAATACAATCTGAATATGTGTAGGTACCCTCAATAGCTCATAAACAACACTTTGTAGCTGAAAAATTTTAGCAATTTACTATTTGTTGGTACTAAAACAAAAAGATTTTTTTGAAAAATGGTATAATCAAGTGCACTCTTCTCTGTTGTGGTGTGTTGTAATATTTATTTGGTATATTAAAACTATTTTTAAGACTTTTCATCAGAAAGATCGTATTTAGCATCGTCATCACGTGAATCCTCGTAATCCTCAAATAATGCTAGTTCATCGTGGTCTTGAACTTCCTGTTCTTCGCCATCTACTTCCGTCTTCTTTGTCTTTGTTTTAAAATCCGGATCTTCAAAAATATTTTTTGCATGCCAGCGAATTTCATCCGGAGACCCCTTCCCCTGTATCAGAGGACAATTATATCAAAAATTCACAGTATTATATATATATATATATTTATAAATGTATAAACAGTCTTTATTACCTTAACTCAAATGGCAATGCTGTTTGATGGAACGGCATTCATTTCTCCCAACTTAGAATCTCCCTGATTTTCCTATGTATGATTCTGATAGTGGTTTCTCTTATATCGGGTGTTCCAATTGCATAGAAAGCACATATATTTTGTGTATCCTGCCTGTAGTCCGCAAAATGGGCTCCATTTTTTCATATGGTTCCTTCGTATCGGTGCAATAGGCTGTTGGAACACACAATTGCCAATCATTGGGATCAAAGCGATTGTCATTGTTCCATAAGCATTTTTGTGTCCTTACAGTATGCAAATGTTTTTACGTCGTCAACTGTGAAACATTTTTGGAGACCTGACTGCCGTTTTCTGTTTCTGGTGACCTTAAATTCAGGCACCAACATGTTTTGTTCTTTCATAAACTTGGCAAGCTGTCTCGTTGCGACAGCTCCAATTTGAAGACAATGAAATCAAGCCGGTCTTCCGTGATCAAGATTGGGCGACGTGATGGCCACGGATCATGCTGAAAATGATTTTCCTATTCTTCGCCGTCGCAGCTGAAAACTGACGTAGTTTCTTGAGTAGTAGCAAGGGGTTTATTCTGCAGGGATTTTTGTAGCATTGGATCGTCAGTTGAACTAATTTTTAGTTCTTGGGCACTAGGAAAGGTCTGGTATTTGACAATTTTAGTTTTTTGCGAATCCATCCCTTGAACTGAATTTTTACATACCTAACAATTCTTTGAATTATGTTTCCTTCCCGGATTTGTCCAAATCATTGGGGCGTTAAATCGGAGAAACGCTCGTTTTCCTTTTTGCCAATCAAGAAGATCACTATAACATGACATGCATACTGACTTGGGTGCAAATTTCTTACTTTCAGTAACTGCTTTTTTGTGACATTTGACGTATACATTCTTCAATTGTTTACTAAGGCTACGTTTCCTTCTCTTTGGTGAAAAATTACAACAAACATATCAAAAATTGTTTGTATTGCCTTTGCACTTATCCATTTTCGCTCTTTAAACTACACTTTACCATTATTTTCGCTTTAAGAGATTTTTATTTATTTCCCTTTAGAATATGTTTGAAACGACTTATTAAACTTTTGTTTCGGTTACGGTACGTTTAAGCAATAATTTATTAAAAATTTTAAAACGGAAACAAATTATTTTTTTTGTTAAATTTATTTGTTTGCATTTAATTGTAATGCTATTCGTTGCGTTCACAAAATGTGATTGAAAAGAAACTTAATACAAGACAATAACTAAAAGTAGGCAAAACGACTATAAAATCAAAGACATTAATTAGAAAAAATGCACAGTTTGCAAATTAGTATCAAAATATAGTAAAACACCACCATTTTTAAGCTACAAAGTGGTTTTTATGAAATAGTTAGGGTACCTAGACACGTTCGGATTGTATTGATATGTGCACAAAAGTTCTCCGCCTTCACTGTGGCTACAATTTTGCCGAATATTGTTAGTGAAAAATTAGGAGTACCTGTAAGTTATCCTAAAAAAAGACAAAAAAAAATTTTCCAGTTTTTTTTTAAAAAAAAAGTACAGGAAAAAATTATTTTTTTCACATTCAATATTAGTGAGGTTTGTTAAACGGATTCTTAGCTCCATTATTGCCATACAAAATTAATCGACAAAACCAAGTTTGAATTAGCTGTTGGACAAAAACTGATGACACCCTTTTTCGAGGGCCCACTGATTTTCAGAATCTTTTGAGGCCCATAAAAATTAATTGGTCACCAAACTCGCGAAACTGAATACAGGGTTTTACTACCCTTTGATAGCAGTATCGAATCTATACTGCCAGTTCCGTGTATTTTTCAAAAAGTCGTTATTTGTCGCACAGTGTAATCAGTCATATTACAATAAGTGTAGGTATTACTCGCAAACCTAAAACTTTGACCTGATTGTGCGACTTCTGTATTTCTCCCAATTGCCAAATACGCCGAGCTTTCCCTACTTTTGGTGAAGTCCTCTTCAATTTCTACCTGTGGCACATTCTGTGTACTTGTCGTAAGTGTCACAAACCTATAACAATCCTTCTGTGTATTCTCTGTACTTCACGCTACCTGGAAATATTGTAAGTATCCCAAAGCCATATTAAGTTATCATCTTATCATAAAACAATTTTTTGTGATAAAAACATACTTACTTACTTATCCGGTCTGGAACAACCCCGGGGGGTCAGGGACCTTACAAAATGAAGATAACATATTTCGCCAACCAGTTCGATCTTTTGCTTTATTTCTCCAGTTGGCAATACCAAATGTACGCAGGGATTCGCCAACCTGATCCATCCAGCGGAGTCTTGGTCTTCCTATTTTTCGTCTTCCTTCGAGTTCGGTTTCGAAAACCCTTCGCGCTGGTTCATCTTCATCCATTCTACTGACATGGCCTCGCCAGCGCAATCGCTTTATTTTGATCCGCTTAACTATGTCAATGTCAGGACAAAGGTCATACAGCTCATGATTCATGCGTCGCCGATACTCGCCGTTGTACACTATAGGGCCATAAATTTTTCGGAGTATTTTTCTCTCGACGACTCCTACAGATGTTTCGTCAGCTTGCGGTAGGACCCAGGATTCTGAGCAAGACAGGTTGAATGAGAGTCTGGTACAGCTGGACTTTTGTTACTCGAGAGAGGGCTTTATCTCTAAAGTGCTTGGTTAGCCCAAAATAACATCTAGTCGCAAGCACAATTCTCCGCTTGACCTCAAGGCTGACTTTGTTGTTTTTGTTTACGGAAGATCCAAGGTATATAAATTCGCCCACCACCTCGAAATTATAACTGTTATCAACGTTCAGGCTTTGGTCTAATCGCGTGGAGGCCCTGTTCGTTGAAACCATTAATTTTGTCTTGTCCTCATTTACCGTCAGACCCACTTTTGCTGACCCCTTCTCAATTCTCGAAAACTTCGCAGTAACTTATCTAACTCTGCGTCCAATGATATCTATATCAGCATACGCGAGCAGCATGTGACTTTTGCTGCTGATGGTTTTATTCATGTTGACATCAGCTTTTCTCAGAATAATCTCTATTAAGATGTTAAAGAGATCGCACGAGGCCTCGCTTAGTTTCAAAAGGTTCGGTAAGATCCTTACTAACTTTCACTGCGGATTTGGTGTTCGTCAGGGTCATCCTGCAAAGGCGTATGAGTTTTGCAGGAATACCAAGCTCAGAAATTGCTTCGTAGAGTTTCCCCCGTATCGGGCTATCGAAGGCCGCCATATAATCGACAAATAGATGATAGGTGTCGATTTGTTTTTCGTGGGTCTTCTCCAGGATTTGTCGTAGCGTAAAAAGCTGTTCGGTTGTCGATTTTCCAGGCCTAAAGCCACACTGGTATGGTCAGCGATAATCGGTTTTAGTCTTTCGCACATTATGCTTGATATAACCTTATATGCTATGGATAAAAGGCTTATTCCACGGTAGTTGGCACAGAGACTCGGGTGACCTTTTTAAATATGGGACATAGTAAACTGAGACTCCAATCGGAGGGCATGCATTCATCTAACCAAATTTTGCTAATGAGCTGATGCATTCACCTTATCAGCTCATCGCCGCCAGCCTTAACAAGCTCCGCCGGTAATCCATCGGCTCCTGCGGATTTATAGTGCTTAAGGCGGGCAATAGCTGTTCTGACCTCGTCTTGGTTAGGAGGGGGGCAATCGACGTCGTCGTAAAAATTTAAATCGATTGTCTCGTCATTGGATATCTCAGGTATCTCTCTCCATAGTCCCAACATACTCAGCACATCTACGATGAGATTTCCGTCCTTGTCTTTACAGAAGGCGGGCCCTGAACCATGTCTATTAGTTCCGTTTTTGACTTTTTGGTAGAATTTACGGGCTTCGTTCTTCCTTCTGTATGACCCAATTTCTCACTCTCGCGCTTTCTCCACCGGCGTTTCTTACGCCTAAAGAGATGGTTTACCTCTTTTCTTTCTCCCTATGCCGCTCAGTCGCAGCTCACGTTGCAACTGACTGAAGCATTGCCATGCGTGAAGCGTTCTTTTCATCATTTGCAATGCGACACTGTTCATCGTACCATGGTTTGTTGCGAAGCGGTTTTTCAAAACCAAGTACGGTTGTTGCGGCAGTTTTTATAGAGTCGGAAATGGGTTTCCACCGCGCTTCAGCTTCGTTATCGGGAGTGGGCGGGTTCTGTACCAAAAGTTGCGAGAGATTCCTTGAGTAGGCTGTGGCTACCTCTCGTAATTGCAGCTTTCCGTTGTCCAGCTTCCTCTGCGTCTGGTTTCGTACGATTTTCGCTCTACTTAATCATGTGCGAACTTTTTCTGCTACCAGGTAGTGATCAGAATCAATGTTAGCTCCTCTGATCACTCGTACGTCCATTACACAGGATGAGTGCCCTCCATCAATTACCACGTGATCAATTTGGTTGTTCGTTCTTTGATCAGGGGATACCCAAGTAGCCTTATGCTGCAATCTTGTACCACTAATGTCCATGATTTTTGGGGTGGCAAAGTCAATCAGTCTCATACCGGTTTCGGAACTGTCAGCATGTAGACTGAAATTGCCAATAGTTGGATGAAACATATTCTCCCTGCCTACTTTAGCATTAAAATATCCTAGTACAATCTTAATGTCATGGCCAGGGCAGCGGTCATACGTTTCCTCTAGGATCTCATAGAATATGTCTTTGGCGTCTTCATCATTCTCTTCTGTCGGGGCATGCACACAAATTAGGGAAATATAAAAATATTTCGCTTTTATGCGGATTGTGGCTATACACTCACTCACAGGATTGAATCTAGAGAATAGATGTCGCAGTCTTTTGTCAACTACAAAGCCGCAACCAAATTCATTTTTTTCATGGCAACTGTAGTATATATCGCAGTTTGTTTTTCTAGTGCAGCCATGTCCTCTCTTACATTCCAAGTGCATATCCGTAAATCGTGGTCCTTATAACGTTTGCGGGGGTCGTCAACAAATAGGGGTCGTTTATGTTTTATCTTTCGTTTACGTATTTTCACTGCCATTATGAACGGGCAAACCCAGCCCACCTGTTTTTGGAGTACACCTACTGCCAGGATATTTGATTGCAGCCGCCCATTACGGATCAGATGCTGACCAGGATGCGATATGTCGAACCTGGATTTTCTTCTTCTAGTTTCTATCCGCTGTTGGCCCGTATATTTGGCTCATCCGCCTTCTAAGGACAAAAGAATATGCCCGATTGTTTAATGAGCTTCAGTGACATCAGTCACATACTAAACCTGATTTGCCGCTTATTTGTTTCGCCTTCTCACTCTAGCTAGCTAACGGAGGTTTCCGGAAAGCCATTGCCCAGGACACACTGCGTGGAGGTAGTGAGCTGCTTGGACTGCCCAATGAGGAATGATTTCTGGCCACTCCCAAGTGAATGGCAATCAGAAACTTTCCACCTCCACGGACAGTCCCATGTCCACAAAAATATACATTTTTTATTTTCTTTCTTCAGTAAAATCACTTTTAGTAAAATCACACTTCACTTAATGGGACAATTATCACAAATCGGTATTCTGACACATTTTTTTGGTGACGAAAGTATCAAAAACTGTTACCTGCCAAACAGGAGGTAAAAGCGCATGGCAGCTGTTTTGTTTTCCGTAATGTTGACACAAAACCATTTTATAAATTCTACCAGTAAACAATAAAAGTCTATACGGGAAAAAATAAATAATATATTTTATTTATTTATTTATGTCTATGAATTACAATCCTTACAGACTAGCTTCATTAAAAGTAATATAAATCCAAAATATTTTTAAGTGAAAACGAAACATCAATTGAACAATTCATTTTAATAGTATTATATTCCTTAAGACACCTCAATATAGGCTCAAAAGAAGAGTAATTATTTCTATGAACAGATGTATTAAAAAATTCGTTATTTCTGAGACACCGTAAGGGAGTATTAATATTTATGCCGCTAAGAAGCGGAGGACTATCTAGAAATCCACAAATCAGGTTGTATAAAAACTATACAGAACACTTGGTTCTGCGACTAGATAGGGTTTCAAAGTTAATTAATCTGCATCTAGCTTCAAAGATTTCACAAAAGCAAGGGTGGAGTACGCTTTAGGCATTATATAATCCACATGCAAGTTAAATACCAGTTTTGGATCAAAAACTATACCCAAATCTAACATTTTACCAACTTTAGGTATTAAATAAGTCCCAATGAAATAAAAGGAGTTAACTACATTTATACTCCTTGCAAAAGGAAGATGGAAGCATTTAGCAGTATTTAGTTTTAAATGATTACATTCACTCCAAATGACTAATCGATTGATATCTTCCTGAAGTAAAATAGAGTTTTGAAGACAAGAAATTTTTGTAAAAAGTTTTAAATCGTCAGCATACATGAAAAATTCAGAATATTTGAACCATGATTCAATATCATTAACAAATAATATAAAAAGAATGGGTCCTAAAATACTACCGTGCGGTATACCAGAAGTTGCTGTATACAGTATCAACACACACACGACACAGTCTATTACTTAAATATGATTCAAACCACTGTAAACGACACAAATGAAATCCAATTTTAGCTAATTTCATTGCAAGTAAACTGTGCGATACCTTATCAAAGGCTTTGCAAAAGTCAAAATAGAGTGTATCAAATTGAAATCCTGGCTCAAAAGACTTGATACAAAAATTAGTAAAGACTAATAGGTTAGTAATTGTTGAACGATGTTTTATGAAACCGTGCTGCGATTCAGATAAAAATTGGGAAATAGAATGATAAATTTTATCATAAACTAAATTCTCCAAGAGTTTTGATACGTTAGATAATTTATATATCGGTCTATAATTGTTAATGTCATTTTATGATCCTAATTTATGAATAGGCATTATAGTGGAATCTTTCCATTGGTTTAAGAACGTACCAGCTTTAAGGGAATTATTAAAAATCAATAAGAAACAACGTAGGAAGTCCATCTATATCAGGTTTAGGTGAATCCTTGAGATCAGATAAGGCAGCGAGTATATCAAATTCATCAAACTGAAAGAAAGCGAAATCTGTGATTGAGTTAACACTGCTTCTACGTTTACCTTTTATGAATATTGTTTTTAAAAACATCCATCCACACAATACTTAACATATGCTCATTTAAAACCTCAAAATTACATCTACTAAAATCGTAAAGTAAACAATCAATATTAGAGCAGGGAAACTTATAAAAATCAACATTTAAATTTAATGGCACGTGATGCATGTCTGGAGTACTGAAGGGCTTATCACATTTTTCAATAGAAAATTTCATATTATTGGAAACAAATACAAGATCTAATAATCGACCAAGACAATTAAAAAATGAATTAATTTGGACTAAAGACAAACTAAAAATTGTATCAATACATTTGATTTCATACGTTAAATTAACATTGCCGGGATACAAGGTATTACAATTAGGCAGTAAAGACCAAACTATATTACATAAATTGAAGTCACCCAGAACCAAATAACCATCTTTTTCTTTATCAGGAGCCATTTCACAGATATTATGCATATGAGCAACATATAAGCTTTGACTGCTATTTGGCGGTATGTAGGACACCATAACAAACAATCTATTCGATCCTTCCAAGCGTACGCAAATTTGATCAAGCAACGTGTCACTATTAGGCAACACTAAAGACGTAGACTTCAAAGACTTCTTTACAGCAACCAAACCACCTCCTCCACGGGAACAGCAAATTTTCACAGAATCTCAGTCCTTTCGGACAACAGCGTACTTCTCAGTATCAAAAAACTCCATCATGGAAATCAATATTAAGACAGGTTTCAACAAAAACAATGATATCGTAACCACATTGCGATGCCTCCATAAAAATAGATCTATGCTTAGTTCTGATGCCAGCCATATTTTGATAATAAATTTTGAGCTTATATGAATCACTATCAACTAAGATTGAGTTCTTGCAGGATGAGCGTTGGGAAAATTTCGAAATGGACGAACTTTAACGTTTAACGTTAGTAGGCCAAGGAGAGGGTTTAAACAGTTCCTTGTAAATATCCGGTGCAATACCCAGCTAAAAATTAACACTTTTTAAATCAGCAACAATAACGCCTTTCTTTACTAATTTAAAGCAAGCCATATTAGCGTTACTGATGTCGGTATGCTTTTCAACATAGGCCATGATTTGATCCTCCGTAATATTTGATTTAAAGGAGGATAAATATATCCACTTCTTCTTCACAATAACTTCAAGTTCAACATCATCATTCTCCCCAGTAACACTGTGTGTAATTTTTTAAGTCATGGCAAAATAACCATATACGGACACCACTACGTGATAAAAGACTAAAAAAAAAAGACCCGTGTGTCCCAATTTTTCCCAAAGTCATGCATTTTTTTTATGGGCCGCCAAAGATTTGGGGCCTCGGTATCATTTTCGTAAAAATGTGATCATTTTCTCAGGCTCATATCTTGCAAACCGTTCAGAATTTCGATTTACTCTCTGAGGCAAAGTTGCAGCTCTTGTCCTAAAGAACATATAAAATCAAAAAAACTTCACCTTCCAGATCAAAATCGCAAAAAACTTAAAAAAAATTCGATTTTTTTTACCTTTTTTCCCGTGTTCAGGTCCATAGGTAGCAAACCGTTCAAAATTCAAGAAAACAATCAACTACAAAAATGTACCTAAGATCTCAATAAACAAATTTCTAGAACATGTAAACTTCCTGGGAATTATTCTTAACACCATTTTTTAATTTCATTTGTTTTTTATTTACTTCAACATTGAGATACTATGCTATCTATTACAAAAATATTAAAAAAAAGTATTCGTATTATGTTTATAATGTTGATGGGCCTGGACTTGCAAATCGCGCTCTCTTAAGTTGTGGATCCAAATCGTCGTCCGAATCTGACTCTGATTCAGCAATTATGGTATCCACAGGCCCGTTGCTTCCAGACTGCCCTCCATCATCAGGTCTTTCTTCTTCAAATACTTCCTTAACATCATACAGGGTGATCTTGTGACTCCACCAACATACCTCTGCAAGCAATGCGTCAAGGTTTTTGCCCTTGTACCGTTTTTCCATGGGCATTGTGGTTTGGTTAAACCGTTCTCCTTGCTCATCGGATTCGGTAGGGAGTTGTTTGATAAAATCGTCAAAATGAAAATGAAGACAATGCAGCTTTAATGTCATCGATGCGCCGATTATCTCAAAATAGTGCAGCATTTGTTTCACCCATTCTCTTGCTTCCGGTTCCGCGTCTCGATCCCCTCCCAAGACTCTGGTGCATACACGCTGAAGGTAAATCCATGCCATTGAATGATTTTCATCAAGCGATGAATCAAAGTTTCTAATGTCAGGGCCATTAAGTACGCCTGTTAAATGAAAACCAAAAATAAAGACAGAAAAGAAAACATTAACATAGTGTAAATAGTACAATTAGGTGAACAAAAATTCGTTTTAAATTTACTACAATACCTTTTTTAATTTTGTCATCGCTACGCTTTGGGAAACGCTTTTCAAATAGTCGAATGCGTTTGGACAATTTACAACGGCCACTTCGATGAATTTTTTAACAATTCCCAATTTTATGTGGAGCGGTGGCAGCAAGATGTCTTGAGTATTGTCAATTAAAGGTGCATTCTTCAGTCTATGTTGTTGTATTTGTTCATCCACACTTCCTCTTGGCCTCCACGAGTTACATGGGAATTGATTCAGAGGTGAGCGTGAATCCCAATTACAAAGAAAACAAAAGAATTTTGGGAAGCCGCCCTTATCGATGATCCCATGCAAAATGTTGATGACCTTCAAATAACAGCAAATCTTCCATTTATTTTCGTAATATTTGATTTTTTCCATTATATCTTTCAATGTTTCATAGCTTTCTTTCATGTTGATACCCATTGCTAGCGGAATGGAAGGTTTTCGGTTCAACACATGCAACAACACTGCTTTCAAGCTTGAAACAGAACCATCAATAAATAATCTCCACTCACTAGCGATGTAGTTCATTCCCATTTTTACCACCAAAGCTTTTATATCGTTGCAGTAAGCGAACGAATTGTCATCATTTAGAGTGTAGAGCATCTGAAATTCAGCTTGTCGTTTGCGGTACGCCGTAGAGTTAACATTAGCATGTGTGAGTTTTCTTTGCTTTAAAAAAGCTGTCAAAAATATTGCAAGTCGCTGCGATAATCCCAATATGGCCACAATGAAATCCATTTCCATTTGTGTTATTAGTTGTGGTCCATCTCTTCCCTGTTGGGGCTCATAATCGGTATCAAATGGATCTTCATAAGTAACACCACTTGCTGTACTCATTGCTGTAAATTCTGTAGTACGATCTGGAGTTGGCGGCCTTGGTGATACAAAATTTTCAGGTGCAAGCACTGGTAGTGTGGCTGTTGCAGTTGCTTTATAAATTTTGTTCTTCTCAGAATCTCGATTTAGACGACATGTGTAATTTACGCATGCATAGCAAGTGGTTGCATCATGATCACCTGGGCGATTAATCCAGTTTACCGGCTTACAATACTTCATAGTACCTCTGCCTCCACTCAACCATGCCATGAGATTGTTATAACATTGGCGACACACTGTATTAGGTGTGTAATTTTCACCGGTCAAGTCCACTTCGTCGAAAAACAATGTGTATGCTCTTTTGAATTCACTCGTTAAAAGATTCTTTTCCTTCTGAAATCTTGTACATGTTTTTTTTCTGGTTTGATGACCGCAAACGTAGCAAAATAAATCAAAATTTTCACACTGCATATTGAAATTGTCAGTTGCCAATGTTGTGTGCGAATTATACTGTAGCACTTTCACTTTTTTTACTTTCACTTTCACTTTATAACTTTCACCGCTGAGCTCTCGTTGACGTCGCGCTGTGTAATGCCTCGATGTGAGCTTCGTGTCGCTTTTATATTGTGTGCTGCGTCCCTTGTTGCGTGTGCTGAGCTTACTGCATTGCCTGTGCTGCTGCTGTCGGTGCATGATCGCGTGATACCTAAGCGCTACCTAAACGGTGTTAACCCTTGGACAAACACATGGTTCTGGCCAGGCATATTTAATTTTTTGCTACCTATGGGCCTGAACAGGAGAAAAAGGTAAAAAAATTGAAATTAAAAAATTTTCGGCAAATTTTTCACTTTTGCGTGCTACCTAAACAGTGTTAAGAATCATCTCTAGGAAGCTTATATGTTCTAGAAACTTGTTTATTGAGATCTTAGGTAAATTTTTGTAGTTGATTGTTTCCTTGAATTTTGAACGGTTTGCTACCTATGGACCTGAACACGGGGAAAAAGGTAAAAAAAGTTAAGTTTAAGTTTTTTGCGATTTTGATCTGGAAGGTGAAGTTTTTTTGATTTTATATGTTCGCAATTTTTGTTTATGACAAGAACTACAAGAACTACAACTTTGCATCAGAGAGTAAATCGAAATTCTGAACGGTTTGCAAGATATGAGCCTGAGAAAATGATCACATTTTTACGAAAATGATACCGAGGCCCCAAATCTTTGGCGGCCCATAAAAAAAAAAGTGCATGACTTTGGGAAAAATTGGGAGACCCGGGTCTTTTTTTTAGTCTTTTATCACGTAGTGGTGCCCGTATATGGTTATTTTTTTTCGTGTTGCACTGTGTAATGATAGGTTTGTGACGATTTTTATGGGATGTTACTCTCGTCCAATCTGAATTGTGTGCTGGGTTTCGATTTACATCCGAAAGATTCACGACATTATTTGTCTGTGCAAGGGGGACAGAAACATTATTGCCAGTAGATCAAGGAGCACCATTACCTTCTTAGCAAGCACAGAAACATAGCTAACACGAAAGTTATCTCTGAGACAGTTATCACTCTCGGAAGCATGAGTTGCAATAGTGTGCGTATCATCAGAGCAGTGTAAACTGGCGGGTAAGTAAGACGGAGTGTGTGTTATGGCGACTGAAGCAGCATTGGTATGCAGTACAGACCTGCACAAGTGCGCTTGAAACGGTTTCAAGCCTATTTGTTATTTTCCAAGCCAAGTGATTGTTTTGATTCTGCGAACGAGACATGTACACAACAACGGTGTTGTTTTGGTAAAGAAACAAAACAAAAGCAATACAGCTCAAGAGCGAAAAAGTGTGAGTTTTGATTAAAACAGTGTTTTGTAAAACAAATGCACTTGAATATGTTATGCACGACAGTAAATGATTCAAAATAAAATTTGTAACTGCGAAAGCGTTTTGCATAAAAACTTTTTAATGAATTTCAATTTGGGGTTTGTTTTCTATGTAAGCAAAACTAACAGTACCTATGTAGTAACAGAATGAATGTGTATTTATTAAGTTAAAGTAATTAATTAAAGTAAATAAAATTCAGTAATTAAATTATGAAGGTAATTTTGTTCTCTAATTAAGTAAAATAGATGAAGTTAGCATAATTTCATTTCATTTTAATTTTGCTTCTCCCCCACGTACAAAATCGACAGCACTGTTTGTCACTCTATTCTAGCAAAATAAGAAAAGGCAGACTTCAAATCATTCAAATGATTTACTGCTTTCATTGACATCGCTGGTGTTATTATTGTTTTGGTTTTGAGAGAAGAGAGATTAAGAGAGCTTATCGCGAGCAAGAAGTGTTCTTAGTTTGGTTTGGAAAAACAAAACAAAAACAATGCACGTTTTGTTTCTCCTCACGTTAATGCAAAACTGTTATTTTGGTCTCGAATATCTTACAAGCATTGCTCACTGCAGTAAGTCATTTGTTGTGTTAGTAAAGCAAATGCATTTGAGCAGGACTCTAATATTTATGTTTTATTGAAGTAAAATTAATACATTAATACTTATGCAATTTGAGCGCACCGCAAAAGTACAGCTGGAATGCTATATTGTCTTCATCAAGGAACACCCAGAGATGCTAAGCGGAAAGAATACACCTGCGCATCCGTGGCAAATGGAAGAAGAAATGTACTTTAGCACCAACTCTCTGATCTACACCTAAGTTTCATCACCGACAAAATCTTCTGCGCTGAGTTCTTAAAGTTTTTTTTCGTCGGCGAACGGTCCAACTTCTTGAGATATAGGCCTTTATAGCTTTAGTATATAATCGATCATATCTCAGATGTTTAGAATCCGATCTGGTTGAAATTGGTATCATTATAAAGATCTTTCTAAATTCCATAAATCTGTGGATAAACATATATATTTTTAATAACCCATTGGATAACTTATTAAATAATCGATTTTGAAACCTCACTTTCCTGATCAAAATTGATTTTTGCTCTAAAATGTCCTATTATACTTATTTTTTGGTTCTCTCCGATAATAGACAAGACCTCAATAATTTTTTTAAGGCATAATGTTTACAAATATCACTTTAAAGGCCGGAGATATTTACCCTTACCCTCCATTTCCATAGCACAAAGTAACAAAAGCCCTTCCATCATTTAATTATGCCCTCTTGTCATTTTGTTACGTTTTCTTTTTCCGATCTCTGACTTTCGATTTGCGCAGACGCGATGTCAATTGATCCACCTAAAACGTTGTGTGCTTACTGTTTTAAGTCCTTACAATCCGAGAAAAACAAAAAGTGCAAGATTTGCTATGGAAAATTTCATTACGTTTGTACGGGTGTTGCTGATTTAAATCTGTTTGAATCGTTGTAAAAAAATAAAAACATTATTTATAATTGTGATGACTGCCTTAATGCATCTACTGATTTGGTTGCTGTTGTTTCTCACTTGTCCAATGAAGTGACAGCGCTGAAAATAATGCTTCATGAGTTTCTTAATAAGCCAACAACACGTAACGATGTTTCTAATACACGTGCTGCTCAAACCGTCTCTTCGAATTCTGCTGTTAACTTGCTATCTCTGACGTCGCATGCCTCCGTTGTTAAGTCATCAGTGATAATGCATACTAGAGTCCTGCTCAAATGCATTTGCTTTACTAACACAACAAATGACTTACTGCAGTGAGCAATGCTTGTAAGACATTCGAGACCAAAATAACAGTTTTGCATTAACGTGAGCAGAAACAAAACGTGCATTGTTTATGTTTTGTTTTTCCAAACCAAACTAAGAAAACTTCTTGCTCGCGATAAGCTCTCTTAAGCTCTCTTCTCTCAAAACCAAAACAATAATAACACCTGCGATGTCAATGAAAGCAGTAAATCATTTGAATGATTTGAAGTCTGCCTTTTCTTATTTTGCTAAAATAGAGTGACAAACAGTGCTGTCGATTTTGTACGTGGGGGAGAAGCAAAATTAAAATGAAATGAAATTATGCTAACTTCATCTATTTTACTTAATTTAATTAATTAGAGAACAAAATTACCTTCATAATTTAATTACTGAATTTTATTTACTTTAATTAATTACTTTATCTTAATAAATACACATTCATTCTGTTACTACATAGGTACTGTTAGTTTTGCTTACATAGAAAATTTTTAAAGCAAAAAATCCAATGAGTGTTCGCACTCACGGGCGATGTGTTAACACCTTTTTGCTACACGGTACCTGTTCGATTTCTATGAACACATTCGTAAATGTTACATTGGAAAATAAAAAATTAATGTGAGTCCGATCACAGGGGAGATGTGTAAACATCTAGTAATGAAAAAAATTTTTAAGTTGGAAGTACTTATGCTTTTAGTATATTTTTTTAATTAATCAATTAAAAGTATCAAAACTTTCTATAGTGTAAATACATAGGAATTTGCTGGTTTTTGTTTGTTTCATTTAACTTATTTGGTTAGTACATGGGCACACTGCGGTATATATGTACTGCATTAAAAATTACAGTAAGCAGTAAATTTACTGATTACTGAAAAAATTCAGTAAATTTTTACGGATAATGAAATTTAATTTGCATTACCAGTAAAATCATAGGCCGTATTCAAAATAATCAGTAATCGGGCATTACTGATTACTGAAAATTCAATGCACCTCATCATAATCATGTAGGCACTTTATAAAAATTGCTGAAAAAAATTTTAGTAATCAGTAAAAATTTACTAGTTAAACAATTATTTTTACTGAAATTTTAGTCGTACTGCAAAGTGCCCATGTATGGTAAATCCCTTAAGTACAAATAGTTAATATTGGCTTATGGTAACTAAAACAAGATACATATTTAAATTTTTGACTCGATTGAATTTAAAAATCTATGGAAAACTGCATCTTTAGTAGTAGAATTGTTAGTTGTGGGGGTTTGTGGAGAATTGCTCATATGCAAGTGGAAAACGTCAAATAAAAATTTTGATAAAGCTTGCGATTGTGTGTTTGCAAAATTTGTATTAAAATCTCCACCCATAATAATTGGCATGAGATGGAGATTGTTACCCAATTGTCGTGCACCAGCTTCAGGGTAACGCAACAGTACGTAATGAAGATATGTTATAATCTTAATTTATATTGGAATCTAATAGAAATTTTATTAGAATTAGCATTACCTCCATTCAGCTTTGATACACTTTGTGTTGTTTTATGTTCTGAGTTATAATTTTTTTGGTGTTTTGCAAAATATTTTATTATTTTGTATTTGTTGCGGTTGACAAGTTATTAATCAGCTGTTTACTTAAGTGTAATGCTTGTAGTTATTTTACAGCAATGGTTTTCGAAAATTAGTAGCTACTACTGCACACTAGATGGTGCTTATATGAAGCTGTTAAGTATGAATGACAATCTCAAAGACGAAGAAGACTTATAGTTTGACAAGTTTAGTTTTTAGTTTTCCTTATTTTGCTTTGTTTTAGTAAATTTCTTATTAAAAGTGCAAAAAATCTTTTTAAAAGTTATTAAAATTAAATGTTTTTGTATTCATTTTATTTATTTGTTTTCATTTGCCTACGATAACATAATGTACGACAATTAGTGTAAATTAGTAGCTACTATTGCACACTAGATGGTGTTGAGTATATTGTATGCAGCGTATGATTACACTAATACACTCATACATAGCTCACACCGATTTGATAACGCGTTACGATTGGTTAACGATTACATCGCACATCTTACTCTAAATTTGTGATTGTATTGTGAAAAAGATTTTTACCCCCAGATAGATGCCCTGTAGGAAATGTCTATATTGAAATAGTAATGACTTACTATTGACTGTGTCACCAGTACTATTGACCAAATATACCCCAGGCAATGTAAAATTCTATTGACATTTAACATGTGCTTGTCATTGAGAACGAACTACTGACACAAGAACTACTGACTAGGTGGTACTTTTGGAACCATATGGAGACATTGGAACCAGTGAATCAGTAGTCCATTGTCGCTATTTTTGTCAACACTTGTGATTTTTTTACCAAATAAAATGACGTAAAATTCAAAATTCAAATCATATTAATTTTCTAAATTACATTAAAAAAAATTTTATCAGTCTTTTAAAACTCACTTTTTCTTTTTAAATTATTTTCCAACTATGTAAATGTACGCGATACCACGTGTTTTCACAACCAAACAAAGAGAAACAATGAAAAAGAAGAAGAAGCATTGACGTCCATTTGTCATAAATTTCTCTACACATCAAAGCCAGACAAATATTTCTAGACAAGTTGTAGACAAATTGTCGACAATGTCACCATAATAGTTGACAAAAGTGGTGACATGAAGACACTTGTCCCCAGACTTCCTACAGGGTGTTTACACATCAAAAACAGCGTTCAATCATATGATGACGTTACAGTTAAATAATATCAATACTTAAAATTATTTAAAGACCCAGTGCAAGCACATGTGTCATTATTTTCTTGCTCAATACTTTTTGTTTTATTCCCACAAAAGTCAAAGAATGCAAAGCAACAGACACTTGTACATCCATACATACATTGTTATAATCGTACGATATAACCGAAGATCAACATAAAATACCTTTTTAATATTACTCCAAATTAATACTCCAAATTAAAACACTTCAATCTCGGCTCGCCGATATCGGATCGCCTTAGTGTTTGGCCTAAACCCTTCGTCGAAACCCGCACTAGCTTTTTAATCCAAAAATTAATAAAATCGGCTATGAATTTCCGGAGAAAATCGCGTGGGAAAATTATATGAACATCGCCCAATAATCACTTTCAATACCGACTGCCAAGCAACGAACAAACAAACGAACAAACTTTTTTAATATTACTCCAAATTAAAACACTTAAATCTCGGCTGCCAAGCAACGAACAAACAAACGATGATTTACTCTTCCATACCTAACACGTGCGTATGTATTAAACTGATAGTTTACTGCCCTAGAGGCGCGCGTATTCACACATCATCAGTTTTAACACATCAAAAGTTTTTATGCAAAACGCTTTCGTAGTTACAAATTTTATTTTGAATCATTTACTATCGTGCATATCATATTCAAGTGCATTTGTTTTACAAAACACTGTTTTAATCAAAACTCACACTTTTTCGCTCTTGAGCTATATTGCTTTTGTTTTGTTTCTTTACCAAAACAACACCGTTGTTGTGTACATGTCTCGTTCGCAGAATCAAAACAATCACTTGGCTTGGAAAATAACAAATAGGCTTGAAACCGTTTCAAGCGCACTTGTGCAGGTCTGTAATAAATATATTAAAAACTTAATTTTCCCTTTTGGCCGCTTTAATTTTATGCAGAAGACCATATATTTTTGTTTTTTTGGAACGAAGTTCCTTATCGCACGTTGCGGGATGGGGGCTAAATGAAAAAATTTTAAACAACTTTTTTTTAACCGTATTATGCTATAACCCAGTATTATTCTGCATACTTTTAGGATTTGGTAATTATTACTAGATTTGTACAATCAGGGACGTATATGAGGGTTGTTTTCTTTCATGTTGGCTTTGTGATAGTCGCGCCATTGTGAAGTGTGCTGGCTTCAATGGAAAGCATTATGACATAATTACGGCTATGGAAAGCGGGCTTCGCTGAACATGTTTGAAGTGAAAGGAAATCGATGCTGACTTTTTTTAGGTTATTGCCTTTTGCGTTATTAACAGTATTACCCTATTCTGTGTGCTTGCAGTTCAAGTCTCCCGCTAGTACATAGTAGTTATTTGAATTTTGAAGATTCATAAAATCAAATAGTTTTTGCAAGTCTGCTCGTATTACATTTATATTGCCGACCGGATAGTACGCACATGTAATAACTAAAAAGTTGTCGCAGTCAACGGGTATCTTTATGGCGCATGTCTCTAAAGCATCTAGCGAATATCTACTTTTGTTATCTTGACTGTAGTATTGTATATTATTCTTGGTTAATAAGTTGCTTGAAGTAGACATGCCAATTTTCTCCCCTTCAGCCAATATTGATAGTTTTAGTTCTTTAAGCGTCGTATACTGCTTCGACTTTGAAAACACCTTGGTGGAAAGTATCCCCAGAGGTATTCAATTGGGCTGAGGTCGGGACTTATGGTTGGCCACTCCAGTAATGGAATATTTCATGAATTAAAAAAAACCCTTGTGGGCCGAGCAATGTGGATCGGGGCATTATCTTGTTGAAAAGTCCAGTTATCTCCATATAATTCAACAGAAAAATCAATAAAATTGCTGTCCAACAGATCAACGTATGCTTGGGACAAAGCATATTTCTGACTTCCCTCGTGCTCCAAATGCAGCCCATATCATAAGAGATCCACCACCGTGGTTTCGCTATTTATGGTGACCATCAGGTCCGTCCGAATTAAACTTTGTCTCACCACTAAATATAACAGTTGCAAATTCGTCATCCCATAACTTGCGCTTTTTTGCAAAAGCAATACGCGCATTTGTATGTCGCTGTGTTAAGCGTGGTTTGGCCATTTTGATTTTTATAATTTTTAAATATTACATTATGCCTATCGTTTAATTGTGTCTCATTTACTAGGACAATATCTACTATCTACCTACTCTTAAAAATTTTTCCATTCTCGAAAAGAGAACCACTTTAAAAAAAACCATTTCTTAAAAGAAAACCTTTTCTTCAAAAAAATATCTTGTCGTAAAAAATCCTTTTCTTACAAAAATTCTTCTTCTTAAAAGTACATTTTCTTAAAAATAAAATATTACCTTTTTTTCTTGAGATAAGTAGGCTTTCTGAAAAGAAGTAAATTTTGTTAAAAAATAACATATTCCTAAAAAGAGTACCACTTATTTAAAAGTACCTGTTCTTACAAAAGTACTTCTTTGTTATAAAAAGGAATACTCATATGGCTTTTTCTTACAAAAAGTATTTCTTCCTAAAAATGGTACCTTTTCTTAAAAAAAACATTATCTTTTAATAAAAGAAATACCTCTCTTTAAAAAAGGACCTACATAATGCATATTCCGGAAAATATAATACAAGGTGGCGCAAAAGTAATCCTCCTATCAGAAAATGCTATAAATTTTGCGATTGGCCCCTAATGTCAGTTCTGTTTTGACATTTGTGTAGTAAACACATGCGAAATACACGTTAATAAACAATGTTACGCTACACTGCTCCAGAACGCGGAATATTGCTTACTATTTATTTGACCAATAATAGGTCGGTGCCTTTGGCACAACGTGAATTTCGTCGCAGATTTCCTGGCCGTCCAACGCCTACTGGTGAAACACTGCGACGTTTAGCCGCTCGCCTCGAAGAGACTGGCACAACACGAGATGCTGCCAGGCGTGGCAGACCCCGGAGTAGCCGTTCTGCAGAGAATATTGCTGCTGTAGCCGAGGATGTCATGGATGCGCCGTCGACATCGACCAGACGACGTGCCACGCAAATGGGTATCAGTCGACGGTCTTTAAAGCGAATTTTGATACAAGATTTGAAGATGTTTCCGTACAAAGACCAGACGGTGCATCAGCTGTTAGCTGCTGACCGCCAACCGCGTCTAACATACGCTCAAGCCATCCTTAATCACCACCAAGAGGAAGATGATTTTTCATCAAAAATAGTCATGAGTGATGAGGCCCATTTCCATCTAAGCGGGTACGTAAATAAGCAAAATTTACGCTTCTGGGGCACTAAAAATCCGCGTGTAACCGAAGAGCCATTACACCCGCTCAAAGTCACTGTATGGTGTGCTGTTTTCGCTGGAGGAGTCATCGGACCTTTTTTCTTCGAAGACGTCGCGGGCCAAACGGTTACTGTGAATGGTGAACGCTACAGAGCAATTATCAATGAGTTCTTTTTGCCGCAACTTGATGAATTGGGATTGGAAAACATGTGGTTCCAACAGGACGATGCAACGGCACACACTGCACGTGCCACAACCGATGTGCTGAAGGATGCATTTCCCGGGCGCCTAATCTCCCGTTTTGGCGATTTGCACTGGCCAGCAAGATCGCCTGATTTGACCGCTCCAGACTTCTTTTTGTGGGGCTTTTTGAAGTCGCGGGTTTATGTCAACAAGCCTCAGACTCTTGCAGCTCTTAAAGACAATATCCGTCAATAATGTGAGGACGTATCGCTGGAAGTTTTGGCCAAAGTGATGGAAAATGCCATAAAAAGGGCTCAAATGACAATCAACTGTGGCGGCGACCATTTACATGACATCATATTCTCGACTTGATGTAAAAAAAAATAAAAAGACCAAATAAAAGTAATCCACAAGAAGAATCAAAGTTTTTAATTTTTTTTTTAAATTACAGCCAAAAAACATCGGAAGTTTACTTTTGCGCCACCTTGTACATATTCTTACTAAAAGGGACTAAAAATATAATTTTTTTTTAAATACACTGCAGAAAAAAAAATTTTAAAAATAGTTTTTTATTTTACAAAAAGTACCTTTCATATAGATTCATTTAAATTATCGTACGTTTCAACGGGCGCTTTATACGTGCTGGAACTGAGTAGTACCTAATATGTAGCGTAAGAAACTTCGTTCCAACCGGGTGTCCCATGACACCTCATGTGGTTTTTTCCTCTGCTTTTGACAACCTGTTATTGTGAGGTGAGCTTTGAAAACTAACATTTTTTGATTTTTATTTTATATACTAGTTTATATTTATGTGTTCTGTAAAATTATAAGAAAATATATTTTTTCATTTCTTTTTTAGAACAAAAAAAAAGTGTTTGATATATTCTTCATAGAAAATATTTATCTATGCAAAAATTTAATTCTTATTCTTATCCAATTAAAATATGTGATTAATATGATACTGAGTTGCCCTTGTGTATAAGAACTTGTTGTAGCCTGAGTGGTATAGAACACACTAAGTTGCTTAAAGTAGACATGCCAATTTTCTCCCATTCCGCCAATATTGCTAGTTTTAGTTCTTTAAGCGTCGTATACTGTTTCGACTTTGAAAACACCTTGGTGGAAAGTATCCCCCAGAGGTATTCAATTGGGTTGAGGTCGGGACTTATGGCTGGCCACTCCAGTAATGGAATATTTCATGAATTAAAAAATAACCCTTGTGGGCCGAACAATGTGGATCGGGGCGTTATCTTGTTGAAAATTCCAGTTATCTCCATATAATTCGCCAGAAAAATCAATTAAATTGTTGTCCAACAGATCAACGTATGCTTGGGACAAAGCATATTTCTGACTTCCCTCGTGCTCCAAATGCAGCCCATATCATAAGAGATCCACCTCCGTGGTTTCGCTTGTAGCACGTTTGCCGGAGATGTCGTAAATTTCTCCAATATTTATGTTGACCATCAGGTCCATCCGATTTAAAGTTTGTCTCACCACTAACTATAACAATTGCAAATTCAACATCCCAAAACTTGCGCTTTTCTGCAAAAGCAATACGCGCATTTTATGGCGCTGGGTTAAGCGTGGTTGGCCATTTTAATTTGATACCGAAGACCTATATCGTCCTTTAGCAGTTGCTGGATACGCTGTCTCGTTACATTTAGACCCAGTTCCACCTTTATTTCAATACAACTCATATTCTCATTAGCTGTTAAATGCCGAATGCGCCGCTTAGTTCTCAGGTATACAGTTGGGATGCGCCCACTGCGCTTAATACAACCATAGTTTTCGGAGTCTTTGGGGAAATTCGAAACTGTATTGCGATGCCGAATTACCGCAGCTGCAATCTCGCAAATTCCTTTACCTGCAAGTCTCATTCCAACAATTTTTCCGCGCTCCTCATCCGTAAGTTCACTTCCACGTGGCATGTTCAACTAGAAGCAAAACTGTGAATAAAACGTTTCTTACGGTGCGTTTATAAGGGACAGTTTGAGAGAAGATAGTTGAGAATATGTATTAGTTGTCACAAAGACAAAAATTGTTTGTGTGACGTACCCCTCCAGCCAGTTATAAAGACAGTACAGTTTTAAGCAACCGCCGACAGTGTCGTTTCGTTACATTGCGTGCTCTGATTTTTTGTTTCTTCGCTCTTTTGTCATTGTGTTTTGCCTTACTTCTCCAAATTACAATGGAACTGATGTACTCTACAAAATTAGTCATGTATTCATGTTTCTATCTTTGTATTGTCAAACAATATTTCAATAAAAATTAGCAAAATTTTCAAATACAAATATATTTTCCAATTTGTAAACCCGTTTGCGATGTTTTGCATTTTTCTAAAATTACTACGAAACGTCACCGATATAACCGATGGCTGAATTAGTAGATTAGGATGTGTTGTAATTGTGTGAACCAACAACAGGCATTTAGTTTTCATGACTCTAATCGTCAAATTCATGACTCTAATCGTCAAATTCAACAAAGATCCATATGAACAAAGCGACAAGCAACCCACATTTCTCCCCTGGACACGGTCGAGAAGCTCTAAAGAAGTCCTAGGAGCACCTGCCCATATATGAGAGTTATACTCCATCTTTGGCATGATGTAGGTAGTGTAGATATTGAGAAGATCAGATGGAGTGAAGTATTTCTTGAACCGCTTTAAAAGGCCTAGACGCTTGAATGCATCTTTCGACACTTCAAATACATGTTTTGCCCAACGGACATCGCATTGTATTTTCATGCCCAGAACATCAAGAGCGTCTGATTGATCAATATGGACACCGTCCATAGACAATGACGACACACCTGGATCAGCAATACGTTTATGCGACAACAAACAACACTAGGTCTTACCCGCAATAAAATCTACTCTATTCTTTCGACCCCATTCAACAATGGACACCAGATCGCGGTCGAGTGTTTCATTCATCGTCCGGCGTTTGACTTCAGTCTCTTGAAGACTTGGCCTACGATCGAATGAATAAGAATGACAGAGATTACTGTCATCAGCAAAAGAGTAGATTGGATTCACAGTCTGACCCAGGAGATCGTCAATGAAAATAAGAAAAAGAGAAGGAGAAAGAACAGAGCCCGGTGGTACACCTGCAGTCAATTTATGCTCGTCGGATGAAACCCCATCTACAACAACTCGTATAGTGCGATCTCTGAGAAAACTCGATATAAATCGAGTGAAATTATCACCGACACCAAAAGCAGCGAGCTTTGGCAAGAGTGCATCGTACCAAACTCTGTCAAAGGCCTTGGAAATATCAAGAGCCACTACCTTACTCTCACCAAGCCGGTGGATGGATCGACTCCACTGTTCCGAAAGGAAAGCCATCAGGTCTCCAGTAGATCTCATTTTACGGAAGCCATACTGCCGATCGTTAAGAAGGTTATTGGACTCAAGATACTTCACTAGATGGTGGTTAACCATGCTCTCCATAACCTTCGAGAGCGCAGACCAAATTGCAATTGGGCGGTAATTTGCAGGGTTACTTGTATCACCTTTTTTAGGTATTGGCTGGACGTTAGAAACCTTCCAACGTGCCGGGAAGACTCCCGCACGGTATGCAAGGTTGAAAAGCTTGCGCAGTGGACGTGCCAGCGTTGAAGAGCACCTACTCAAGACCAGTGTCGATATGCGATCCGGGGCCGAGGATTTATCTACTACGAGATTCGCAAGAAAATTGTTAACTTCTCGCGTTCCAAAAAATATCTTGGGCATGGAACAAGATACGTAATTGATTACGGGGAGTGGTTGATTGCTATTCGGCAAGGTAGAGTTCCTTACAAACATTTCAGCCAGGACGTTAGCTTTATCAACCGGTTCAGTGAATGTCATGTCATGTTTAAGAAGAGTTGGGATAGAGGAAGAACTATCCTTTATTCTTCTTGCAAATGACCAAAAGCTCTTACTTCCTATAGGGAAAGAAAGGACTTTAGAACGAATACGCTGTTTATGAAGAAACTTTTCGCGTCGAAGTATTTTGGCACAATTGGATCTTGCCTGTTTGCGTAGCAGTTCAGTATTAACGTTTTTATTAGAACGCCAGTCTCTGAACGCGTCCTCTGTGGATCTGACAGCATTTTTGCATGTCTGGTTACACCAATTTTTTACCGATGGTTTAACCAAAATAATTTTCGTCGGGATGAATGAATTCGTACCAATCAGAATTATCTTCTCGATCATTTCAGCAGCACCATCTATGTTATTGTCCAGAAACAAAGCTTCCAGTTAAAATGCTGAGAAAAGTTGTTGAGCTCAACCCAACGTGCCTCTTCGTAGATAAAAATTGTTCGCTTCTGGACTGTGTTTGAAGCGTGACGAAGAGCTGAATACGAAAAGAACGCTGAAATGATACAGTGATCCGAATTACCCAGAGGTGCAAGCGTGTTAACTTCGTACTTTTCAGGGTGCGAAGTTAAGAAGAGGTCAAGTAAATTTTGGTTGTGCCCTTGATCACACGGAATGTGCGTCGGTTCATTCACCAATTGCGTTAAGTCATTATGCGCGGCGAATAGCTCAACGTATTGGCCCTCCGTAGTTGTATGGCTCGAATGCGTTAACGAGGAGGAATTATGGACATTGAAATCACCAGCAACAACGATTTCACTGTCTGGATATTTCCCCAATATCTCAGAAATGGAATCGGAAAGTGTGTCAAAGCCATTAAAGGATGCCTCCCTTCCCGCATTAGGACTTCTGTAAAGAAATCCGAAATTTAAGACATGTGTTCCAATCTTGAATTTTACCCAAAGAGAGTTAAATTCTGGATCTTATGAGTAATTTTTGCCATTTTTTACATAAACCACAAGGCCCCTGTGGGAAATAAAAAGGGATAGAGTGCGGTACCCGGGAACGTGAAAATCCTGTGGATCAGGAGAACATTAGGTCAATGAATATTAATGTGAGAGTACACACCGAAAAAATTCGTTCTCAACCCACGTATGTATGTTACCATAATGTATAACAAAATTACACACCATTGCGACATACAAACATACAGAACAAATTCACAGCAGTAACCACAAACAGTGAGTCCCCCGCCTTCCCGCTGATAATCACACAATGCTTCGTGTTCTGCCTTAAGCACTGAGCAGCAACGAGAAGACGAAGAACACTCAGTCTATGCTGTACTGTAAAGGAGTGGCAGCGGGGGACCACAAATGCACCACACAGATAGGGGCATAAAAGCCCTTCGTGTGGTTGACGTAAACAGCCTTAGTTGATGTTAATGTTGTTATTGTTAGTATTTCTTTCTTTCCTTTGGCACATTTTGTTGTTTCGTTTATTGATGCACTGTATAGGTATATAGTAACGTAGTTATTCGTTTACCCTCGTATTTTTCAAAACACGCGCTTCACCAAATATATTTGAAACCTACAACATCCAGCAAAGTCAGCAACTCAACGAAGTAAATACATTTGTGTACACAATGAAGCCACTTCATCCACTCTGCTCAAAAACCAAAAAGGGAAACATCCAGCAAAGTCAGCAACTCAACAAAACACATACATTTTGTGTCTTCATCCACTCTGCTGCAACACAGACATTAGACACCACCGAATGCAAATATCCAACACTATTTTGTACTGTTGTATTTTTGAAAAAGTTTAGTTTTTATATTGAACTCAAATAATAAAGATCTTATCAAGAAAACGTCGTATCTTTTTAATTTGTTACTGGCGCAGTCGGTAGGGTAGCTTCATAAGAAGAAAATTCGTGATGCGATAGCGAGACTTACCAATTCTAGCAATTTTTGTTTTGTTGTTATCCGAAAAAGAACACGCTAATAGGCACCCTCGCGGCGGTTAACATCGTGTTAAGTTTAATTAAAAACTTCGACAGTAGCGCGAAACCGTAAAAACGCAATCTGCCTAAAACTAAAAACCTGACATAAAAAATCAGGAAGACGCCACAGAATTTGTGTGAGGTAATAAATCCAATTCGGTGACCTCTGGACCCCACGAAAGTGCTGTGTGTGCAACAAGTGAGAAAGGAGAACTTAGAATAAGTGAAATAAAATAAGCCTAAAATAAAGAACATAACAGTTAAGAACGAAATAAAAGTAGATTATTAAAAGACAAAGTGGAAAACTTAAATGAAGTGAAATAAATAAAGAGCAGAATCATCAAGAACAACATCCAACCGGAAAAATAAAAAGAGGAAAGGAAGTGAATTAAATTAAATCAATATGGCTCAACCAGCAGTAGCACCAATAGTATCCCTATCGGACTCCAACATGTCCCAGGTAACGTACCAAATCAGGAATGTGGAAAAATTTGACGGAAATCCATACTCTTTGTACACCTTCATCAGCCGAATTGACTACATTCTTGCCCTTTACGCCACCAATGATGTCCGGCAGCAACATATCTTGTTTGGACACGTCGAATGTTGCGAAGTGGTGAAGTTATGAGAACACTCGGGATGAGTACCAATACTAGCTGGGCCGAAAAACATGATATACCCGAAAAACAATACAAGCCATTTACCCATAATCGTAATCTATCTAATCATAACGCACCAAAATATATCACACCATTTCAACCATTCCATAACCCACCAGTAGCCTATCCAAATCTACAACCATACTATAACCAACTAAATTACCAACCTTATCGACCTCCTATCCATAATTATGCACCTCAACTAAATCCATGTACCATGAATACGCCAAGACCGTATCTTCAACGACAAAATGCATTTGACCAAAACCGTTTTGGACACAATCGAAACCCAATCCGACGATAACCACATAATGCCGATACAATGCCAAATAGTCAACCGAATAAACAACCCAGACAATCAGATAGCGGTCAGAGTAGAATGAGTATAGACGAGCTTAGGAATCAAGAGGTAGCCTACTATGAACACTATAACACATACGACAATTACTATGACCCAACTTACTACAATACAGAATATCACCAACAACAATATGAAGAACCTTACGAAGACGACTCATACACACAATTAATTACACCATCTACTGGAGACGAAAATGGAGAAGGAAAGGAATTGACTATTGAAGAAGTCGAAAATTTTCAGCCACCGGCCTCGAAGACAAACAATTTATAATAATCAGGTACAAAGGAAACGACTTGAGATGCCTTATTGACACCGGATCCACGGTCAATATGATGACTCGTAACTTGTTCAACTTGCCAATCCACGATACAGAATGCCTTATTCACACAAGTAACGGTCTACTCACAATAAATAAGAGTATCATTGTCCCATCCAATAATTTGCATCAGCACGAATTCACTTCTTATTGCATCCATTCTCCACATATTATGATCTTTTAATAGGAAGAAAGATGTTAGCGCGGGCAAAAGCTGTACTAGACTACAGTAAACAAACTGTAACACTTTACAATGACCAATACAAATTGACAAACCACAATATTGCACCCGAACAAAAACATTTTCAGAAAAGGTCAGATGAAGTGCCTTACACCACACAAGATGTGCGGCGTAAATCGAGTGATGACATACCGCTTTCAAATCAGAAAACTAACAACGACATACACCACATTGTTAACCCGATCGCACCAAGATCAAACTCAAATCCTTTCAGATTGGAACATTTAAATTATGAGGAGAGGACAAAACTTTGTGTGTTACTAAAGGTGGGATCACAC
Organism: Phaonia tiefii; assembly: GCA_963931995.1. Classification (NCBI taxonomy): domain Eukaryota; kingdom Metazoa; phylum Arthropoda; class Insecta; order Diptera; family Muscidae; genus Phaonia; species Phaonia tiefii. The sequence goes on along the minus strand of OZ008368.1, from coordinate 110,325,908 downwards.
GATTTGTACATTTGTACAACAAATTACAAATTTATATTTGTACACATTTGTGCGTTTGGGTATCGATGTGCAAATGATTTGTTTTGCGATCAGACGATTTGGCTATTGAACATCAAAATGACTTGTCACACATTTGTACACAGCAGTAAAGTGACAAATATTTGCCAGTTCATTCACACGATTTAACCATTTGGTCATAAACACTGAAACAGCTGATGAGCTGTCAACCATAATTTTGCATCTTTATTGTAAAATTTAAAGTGAAATAAACGAAAATGATGGTAACGCAAAGGCAAAAGAAACTCGCTGCAGTTACATATATAGTTACATTTACTATTATTTAAAACGCGAAAAAAGTGTCAAAAATAAAGTTACTCGTAGACATTAAGTAAAATGGTAGAATCAACTGAATCAATGTTTTGCTTTTACTTGTCAAAACACCTGCTGACTCGCGAGATGAGACAGTGTTGCCAATATCTTGAATTTTTCGTACCTTTATGGTTTCAATTTCTTTGCCATTTTGATTGAAATTTTGTTCCTCAGCGATTTACACCAAAGTTTCACTATCGATAGAACTTTTTAAGCGATTAAAAATGACCGACATTTTTTTTTGGCGGTCGGTCCAACTTTTTGATATATAGGCCTTCAGAGCTTGAGTATATAATCGGCTATATCTCAAGTATTTATGGTCCGATCTGGGTATCATTAGAAAGCTCATACAAAATTCTATTAATTACATTATGTACATTTTTTCATTTTTATTAACCCATTGGCGGAAAATTAACAGAAAAGATTTTTAAACCTCACTTTTTTGATAGAAACCTATTTTTCTTAAAAATGGACGTCGTAAAGTTAGTTTTTTTCTTGATTTAATGCGCAGACACCACTTCAACCTTTTTTTAAGGTATAATACTCCTTATTAACCTTTCAAAGACCGTAGATATTCACGTTCAAAAAGCCTAAAATGCCCGGAGAAAAAGTTTGATAGCAAAATTCGGACCGAAAGGGGGGTTTCGGTTTGTTTGCAAAGTAAATTAATAACAAGGGAGTCTCAAGTCGGGGATCCCCTATTTTCAATGTCCAATGTTATTATGTTACTGATCACTGTGACATCCTAAATTTTTTCAGTTTTATAACTTTGATATCTCTTGACCCAGATCTCTGGTGTTTAAAGGGTTACTGCAGAGTATTATACCTTAAAAAAAGCTTGAAGTGTTGTAACTTTACGACGCCCATTTTTTGAGAAAAATAGGTTTCTGTCAAAAAAGTGAGGTTAAAAAATTCTTTTTGTTAAGTTTCCGCCAATGGGTTAATAAACATAAAAAAATGTATATGATACAATTTATAGAATTTTGTATGAGCTTTCAAATGATACTCACTTGACCAAGATCGGACAATACATACCTGAGATATAGCCGATTATATACTCAAACTTTTTAGGCCAATATATCAAAAAGTTGGACCGACCGCCAAAAAAATTGTCGGTCATTTTTAATCGTTTAAAAAATTCTATGAAATCGATGAGGAGCAACTAAAGTGTAGTTATGCCAAATTATTAATCAAAATGGCAAAGAAATTGAAACCATAACAAGTATGAAAAAATCAACATATTGGCAACACTTACACTTCTCAACAATATTTGGCTATTTGGCACTTGCATTTGTCTTCAAGTGGCAAATCAGAAATTTGGCGATTTTCATAAATTTGAGTTGGCTTCTGTGGCAGCATTGCGTTCACACGATTTGGCATTTATGGTTGTTTTTGATTTGTCACAAGAAGCCAAATATTTGGCATTTCGGATAAATGACAAATGCAATTTAGAGATCACACGATTTGTCTATGAATATGACAAACTTTTAGCCAAATGTACAAATCGTGTGATCCCAGCTTAAGACAGTATCAGCACATACAATATCACGATGCTGATAAACTAACATTTACCAACAAAATAAAACATATAATAAATACTACGCATAATTTGCCAATTTACTCCTAACTATACAGTTAACCCAGGTTTGCGAACAGGAAATCGAAACCCAAATACAGGATATGTTAGACCAGGGTATTATACAAACCAGTAACTCACCTCCGATTTGGGTGGTACCCAAGAAACAGGACGCATCTGTCCAACGGAAATTTAGAATCGTAATAGATTCAAAATATGGATGAGGTCTTGGGGAAATTAGGAAGATGTACCTATTTTACCACCATAGATCTGGCAAAGGGTTTTCATCAGATCGAGATGGATACAGACTCAGATTCGAAAACTGCTTTTTCTACCAAACATGGGCATTATGAATATCTCCGTATGCCATTTGGTTTGAAAAATGCGCCGGCTACCTTCGAGAGGTGTATGAATGACATTTTTAGACCCCTCCTTGGAAAACATTGTCTCGTCTACTTAGACGATATAATTGTAAATTCCACATCTCTTGACGAACACTTAAATTCACTCTGTTTAGTTTTCGAAAAATTATCTGAAGCCAATTTGAAACTGCAGCTTGACAAATGTGAGTTCTTACGACAAGAGACTACCTTTTTAGGACATGTCATAACAAAGGACGGGATCAGGCTGAACCCTGAGAAAATAAAAGCTGTTAAAAAATACCCTATCCCTACCAAAACTAAGGAAACTAAACATTTCTTAGGATTAACAGGTTACTACAGAAAATTTATTCCGAACTTCGCTGACATAGCAAAACCCATGACGAGAGTATTGAAAAAGGATTCGAAAATAAATATACTGGACCCAGAATATATTTCGGCATTTAGGAAATTGAAACAATTAATTTCAGACGACCCCATTTTGAGGATACCAGATTTCAACAGAAAATTTATTTTAACAAGAGACGCGAGTAACGTTGCGCTAGGAGCTGTACTCTCACAGGACGGACATCCAATTAGTTACATTAGCCGAACTCTAAACGACCACGGGACAAATTATAGTGCCATAGATAAGGAACTCCTTGCCATCGTATGGGCAACTGAAACTTTTCGGCATTACCTCTTGGGACGACACTTTGAAATAGCAAGTGACCATCAACCGTTATCCTGGTTATACCGAATGGAACACCCAACTTCAAAATTAACTCGATGGAGGGTAAAATTATCGGAGTATGATTTTGATATTAAATATATAAAGGGAAGGGAATCGTGTGGCCGATGCCTTGTCCAGAATTAGAATAGAGCAGTCACACTTTAATTAACAGACACAACATAGTGCCGAGAACGATAATAGTGATTTGATTTTTATCACCGAACAACCAGCTAATACATTTAGCCGTCAAGTGATTTTCTCAAAAGGCCTATCCAAAATAAGCCACGAAGAATATTTCAAGAAACAAATAGCCTGCATTTCATACGATGATATGACAAGGGAAAAGGCCGAACGGTATTTGGTTGATCATTTCTGTGGAAAGACTAGCGTATTATACATAGACAGTGATGCCGATTTTGAAATAATTCAAAGTGCACACAGATCCATTATTAACACAAACCACACAAAGATCGTATGTAGCCTTATTTTGCGGAAAAATATATCCACCTATGCAGAATTCAAGGAACTAATACTGAAAACACATGAGAAACTCTTACATCCTGGAATACAGAAGATGGGCAAACTTTTTAAGGAAACATATTACTTTCCGACCAGTCAACTACTCATACAGAATATTATCAATGAATGTCATGTTTGCAATTTAGCTAAAACAGAACATCGCGATACCAAGATGCCTATGAAAATTACACCTCAACCTAATTTCTGCCGTGAGCAGTTTGTAAAAGACATCTACTCATCTGAGGGGAAGCACTATGTTAGTTGCATAGACGTATACTCAAAATTCGCCACACCAGAACAAGTACCAATAAAGGATTGGATTGAGTGCAAAAGTGCTCTAATGCGAATATTCAATCATTTGGGTAAACCCGAGTTACTAAAGGCCGATAGAGATGGAGCTTTCACTAGCCTAGCCCTAAAGCGTTGGTTAGAAAGCGAGGGAATTGAGTTGCAACTAAATACCGCAAAAACAGGTGGAGCCGATATAGAAAGATTGCATAAAACTATAAACGAGAAAATACGCATAATAAAAACATCTGATGATAATGGGGGAAAATTGAGTAAAATTGAGACAATACTTTATGTTTACAATCACAAGACTAAACACGATACCACAGGACAGACACCAGCACACATTTTTCTTTATAACGGACAGCCGACCGTGAATACTCAAGAGGAGAAAAAAGAAAGAGTAGACAAGATAAAGACTTGCCGACAGGAATTCGAAATAGATACAAGATATATAAAAGGACCATTTCAAAAAGGAAAATTGGAGAATCCTTTCAAATCTAACAGGTGCGTTGAACAGAAATAGGGTCACACATTAATATAAGTCACAATTCAAAAAACGAAAGAAAATTAATCAGAATCAAATTTCACAGGACCATGGTGCACAGTAGTGATATTGCTCACTATTATTATGGCATGTCATGCCCAACATACCCAAATTCAAATAAATAATCTCGATACCGATCATGGATATCTGATCTTCTCAGATAAACCATTGGAGTTGCCAACTGAATTCGAACATCACTGTTTGCGGTTTAACATTACTGAAATAAACAAAGCAAACAACCTTCTTCGGAAGCATTTATCAAATTACACAAAATTACCCCATCTTAAATATTTATATTGCAAATTGCAACGACAATTAAATGGACTGACACTACATGGAGAAAGTAGGCAAAAACGAGGACTTATTAATGCAGTGGGCTCAATGTTCAAGTTTCTATTCGGAGCTTTAGACGATGATGAACGAGTTAAATTCCAGGAACAACTCGAAAATATGGGAAAAAATTCAATCCAAGTACATGAAATGAATAACGTAATTAATCAAATTAACGAAAACATGGAAAAGATGGAAAGAAACCGCAACATGTACGACTCATTCACATACGAGTTAATGCAGTTCATAGAATATGTGGAAGACGTCGAAATGGGCATGCAACTGTCCAGACTGGGACTCTTCAATCCTAAGTGGTTGAATTATGACAAGTTGGACAATGTAAATAATCGAAACATTCTACTGGTAAAAAAACTACATGGATCAATCTTCAAGATAACATTATACTTATCATCTCTCACATCCCAATTAACTTTAAAACTTTTAACACCCTAAAAATCATTCCTTATCCTGATCATAATGGATACCAATTAGATTACACTAGCACCACATCATATTTTGAACTTTACAATAAAAGTTACACTCGAGAAAATATGCAAGTTGATGATGAGTGTATTTCCAGAATTCTATTGCACACAACACCAATTTGTAATTTTGAACACGTTGTCAACACAGAATGGATTATGTATGTAGAACCAAACGTCATTGTAACTTCAAAACACGCGCTGCACCAAATAAATTTGAAACCTACAAAATCCAGCAAAGTCAGCAACTCAACGAAGTAAATACATTTGTTTACACAATGAAGCCACTTCATTCACTCTGCTCCAAACCCCACAACGGAAACAAAGTCCGCAAGTCAACAAAACACATACATTTTTTGTCTTCATCCACTCTGCTGCAACACAGACATTAGACACCACCGAATTCAAATATCCAACACTATTTTTTACTGCTGTATTTTTGAAAAAGTTTAGGTTTTATCTTGAAATCAAATAATAAAGATCTTATCAAGAAAACGTCGGATCTTTTTATTTTGTTACTATATATTATTTTAATTTTGCAAAGTTTAGCTTAGTTTGGTTTGTTAACGGGTATTAGGGTTATTTATTAATTTTTATTTTTTTTTCTATTTAGTTTAACACGGATTGGCTTACGGATTGACACGGATTGTAAAAAAAAGAATTTAATACATTATGGGACGCGGAATTAAACAGAAACACGTCCGTACGGACGGCAGACAGACATAAACAGAGGTAACAGGGGACAGAGGTATACCAACTCCAAGAGGAAGACTCGCGGGCGCTAGTTATATATTGAGGGCTCTCAAGGAACATATACTAAATTATAAGAAGGTGCTCATTAAAAACCGTTGGAATTAATCTCTCGCATCTTCTTGAAATTACTGCTTCAAAGATTATACCAGTATTTTCTGTAGAAGAAATTGGCAAATGCCATTAATCTGAGCTCATTTTAATATGTGAATGGGGTTGTGATGGATCATCTGGTAAATAAGGATATAATGGACCTGATGCCGATTTTTCAAAAATATTTTTGGCGTCACTTGTGCCATTAAGAATGCGCTTACATAATGATTCACCAACAATCTTCGTTTCTAGATACATGGATTAATTCAACACCTGGATCCAAGTTTTTATGCCGACCAATCCGCTTTGAATGTCTAAAGGATGATCGAAATACAACACAAAGATTGGTGGATAATATCAATGAGCAAATCGTGCGTGCAAATATGTGGAGGGGTTATAAAGGTGTCGTTTCAATCACGTTTGACCATGATCGATGGAAAGGTAGCCAATTATATAACTGACCTAAGTAGGTACTGGAGATGTAAGCATAGAAAAGGCCTTCAATGAATGCAGAAATCGTCTCAGGTACATTGCCGAATTTGGAGCCCAACGTGGGGCCGAAAGAAAACACTGTCGCTTTGTCTCTTAAGTAATTTAGTTTCGTTTTGTAATTTTTTGTTTTCTTTCAATAAACTATGTGCTACAGATTGTTCTGATGTTTAACATACTTTGTCATTGAATAATTTTTGATGTTCTTCTGGAACATTACCAACTAGATGAATCCGAGTGCGTTAACCGCGGATTATTTGAGAATATTTTCAAAGAATTTTTCGGTAACACAGTGCAACACGAAAAAACATAACCATATACGGACACCACTACGTGATAAAAGACCAAAAAAAAAAAGACCCCTGTCTCCCAGTTTTGCCCAAAGTTTTTTTTATGGCCCCCCAAAGAAGTGGGACCTCGGTGTCAATTTTGCAAAAAAGTGATCATTTTCTCAAGCTCATATCTTGCAAACCGTTCAGAATTTTGATTTACTGCCTGAGGCAAAGTTGTAGCTCTTGTCATAAAGAAATTGTAAACATATAAAATCACTTCATCTTCAAGGTCAAAATCACGAAAAACTTTAAAAAATTTGCGAAAAATCGCCAAAATAGCGTTTTTTTTTTATTTTACGCTTTTACGAATAAATTTACTTTATGAAAATTACGCCAATTTTCTTTGGCCTGGTAGGGCTTACAGCGCTGATTAAAACCCGAAAGTTTCTTTAAGGAGGCCGATCCAACTTCTTGAGATATAGGCCTTTATAGCTTGAGTATGTAATCGCTTATATCTCACCCATTTCTTATCCGATCTGGTTGGGATGGGTATCATTGAGAAAACCTTTGAAAACACTATATAAATATGTTAATTTTTATTAACTCATTGGGGCAAATTACAAAAAAAAATATTTTTTAACCTCGCTTTTTTAATAAAAATCTGGTTTTCTCAAAAAACAGCCCTAGTAAACTTATTTGTTCCTAGACTCAGTAAAACACAACACTTCAAGCTTTTTTTTAAGGTATAATACTCCGCATTAACCCTTCCAAGACCGGAGATAGTGAGGTGTTTCTAACAAAAGTTCTTTCTGGGAGCCAAAATTTCGTTAACAAACAATTGAAGTGTAAGAAAATGTGTTATAAAAAATTTTGATTTCAAAACCTTTAAACGTAAATAATTGTCAGTGAGGAGGCCGAGTGTGTGAGTGCCTTCACTGATAGTAAGTGCATTCTAATAAAAATTCTCAAGCTGGTGGATGAGTTCTTTTTTAACTAGTGCATTCAAGAAAGCATATAAGTTTTGTTTTTCGACGAAGAAGACTTGACCGGTGAAATTACACACCTAATACAGTGTGTCGCCAATGTTATAACAATCTCATGGCATGGTTGAGTGGAGGCAAACATAGTATGAAGTATTGTAAGCCGGTAAACTGGATTAATCGCCCAGGTGATCATGCATGCGTAAATTACACATGTGGTCTAAATCAATATGCTGAGAGGAACAAAAGTCATAAAGCAACTGTAACAGCCACACTACCAGTGTTTGCACCTGAAAATTTTGTATCACCAAGGCCGCCAACTCCAGATCGTAGTACAGAATGTACAGGAATGACTACAGCAAGTGGTGTTACTTATGAAGATCCATTTGATACCGATTATGAGCCCCAACAGGGAAGAGATGGACCACAACTAGTAACATAAATGGAAATGGATTTCATTGTGGCCATATTGGGACTATCGCAGCGACTTGCCATATTTTTGACAGCGTTCTTAATGCAAAGAAAACTCACACATGGTAATGTGAACTCTACGGCGTACCGCAAACGGCAAGCTGAATTTCAGAGCCTCTGCACTCTAAATGATGACAATTCGTTCACTTACTGCAACGATGTAAAAGCTTTGGTGGTATAAATGGGAATGAACTACATCGCTAGTGAGTGGAGATTATTTATTGATGGTTCTATTTCAAGCTTGAAAGCAGTGTTGTTGCATGTGTCGAACCGAAAACCTTCCATTCTGCTAGCAATGGGTATTAACATGAAATAAAGCTATGAAACATTGAAAGATATAATGGAAAAAATCAAATACTACGAAAATAAATGGAAGATATGCTGTGATTTGAAGGTGATCAACATTTTGCAAGGGATCATCGATAAGGGCGGCTTTCAAAAATTCTATTGTTTTCTTTGTAATTCTCTGTAACTTTGTAATACCAATGTAATTCGTGGAGGCCAAGAGGAAGTGTGGAGGAACAAATGAAAAAACATAAACTGAGGAATGCACCTTTTATAGACACATAAAATTTCCCAACTTTAAAACGCAGGGTCTTGGTAGAACAGAGCTTATAAAGCATTCTATTAATGTCGAGGACGCTGTTCCCATAAAACAACGATTCTACCCTGTTTCCCCTGCGGAAGAAAAGTTGATGTCTAAGGCAACTGATCGCATGCTAGATCTAGGAGTAATCGAATTTGCTAGGTCAGCATGGAGCTCTTCTATGAGACTGGTAGTAAAACCGAATAAAGTTCGACTATGCCTAAATGCTGGAAGACTAAATGCGGTAACTAAAACGGATGCATATCCGTTAGCCAATATCGAAAGCATCTTTTCTAGACTCCGCAGACAAATATAATTTAGGTTTACAGACGCATTTTGGCAAGTTGGACTAGATGAAAAATCGAAACCATTAACCTCCTTTAATGCCCTTTGGACCTAGTAATGCCCCCCAAGCACTGTGCCGGTTAATGGATCAGATTATACCATTTGATCTCCGTCTTCGGATATTTGGATGATGTCGTTATCATCTCGGAGGACCTTCTGACTCATCTCGAAGTTCTTATTCGAATTTCTTCCCAATTTAGAAACTCAAATTTGATGTTAATTGATAACAAGAGTAAATTTTGTCTTTTGTCACACAAAATTCTTCTTATGACATGTGTTAGGACACGGGCGAATGTCGACCGATATCGAGAAGGTAAAGGAATTATGGACGGATCTTGAACGAACCTAAATTAGGATTCTTCTCGAAACCCACTTTCCCAACGATGACAGGAATGATGGTCATCAACCAGAACAGTTAGGCGAAAACTCACCTAGCATAGAAAAAGATCGCTCAATAGTGAGCAGAAAGAATCTGATATGGGCCATTAGATGCTTTAAGCCCTATAAATCAGCCGGACCTGACGGGATAATTCCCGCGAAACTACAGGAGGTACTATACCTATCATATTCTGGAAGTCATTCCTAGCATTTGGAAGCAAACTAAAGTGGTTTTTATCCCGAAAGCGGGCAAATGCTCTCATGTCAAACCAAAGGACTTTAGACCAATCAGTCTATCGTCCTTTGTTCTTAAGGCATTTTAAAGGTTACTGGACATTCATATTCGAAGTAATCTTCCACATAATCTACTATCGAGTTCTTAGCATGCCTATATTAAGGGCAGGTCAACTGAGACGGCTATCCACTCTATATTCAGCATAATAGAAAACTCCCTTGGGTATTAGGTCTTCGCTCTGGGGACCTATCTGGATATCGAGACAGCCTTCAATAGCATTCAACCGTCGGCGATTTTCAGGTCGTTGCAGAATCTCGGAGTCAAAAGCTTAGTGACAGGCCTAATTGGGAAGCTTCTGGTGGATAGATAAGTCAAAGCTGAATGAGGGTGTGTTACAATTACTAGGAATGGTAATAGGGGGACACCTCAGGGGGGAGTTCTGTCTCCACTATGGATATGGTTAACTGCTTCTTGAATTGGACAGAGCCGAATGTCAGGTATCTGCCTATGCTGATGATATTGATATCATCAGTACGGGTAGAAACCTCAAATTACTTAGCATTCGTACAACCAGCCTACTTAGTCTGATTTCGAACTGGACCGCTAACAACGGACTATCGCCTAACCCACCTAAAACCGAGCTTATCTTGTTTTCTCGGAAATATAAAATACCCGCATTTGAACTGCCGTCAGTTAATGGGGTGCAATGATAGTTGACGGAAAAGGTCAAGTATCTGGGAGTAATTCTCAATAGAAAATTGTCTTGGAAACCGAATGTGATGAAGAGGGTGAAAAAGGCGTCTGCTGCTCTTTACTGCTGTAAAGGGGCGATACGAAAGAACTGGGGACTGTCTCCTACGATCAGCACATGGATTTATACGGAATAGTTAGACCAATATTTCCCTATGGCACCTAGTTTGGTGGAGGTCCCTCCTAAAGAAATATATTCTGAATTCCTTGATGAAAATTCAAAGATCAGCACTGATTGCGTTAGTGGGGACGACGGGCACGACGTCAGGCACTGCACTTAGTGCTATCCTGAACAACTGTACTCCTGATATCAATGCCGAATCGGCAGCCGCTACATCCCTGGTGAGAATCAGAGATTGTGGCGTTTTGATATCGGCGCATTCCGGACACGCTGAATTACTACACCGGATCAACTCTATTCCCTTAAAAATGGACTACTGTATCCCCTACCTTCTACCATCGACAAATCTAAGGACTTCTATTCCGAACAGTTATACCTGGGAAAAGTCACTGGAAGGAGACACCAGTAGTATCAGATTTTTCACGGATGGATCAAGGTTGGACGAGCAAGTAGGCTATGGGGTCCATTCACCGGTCCTAAATGTAAATATCTCCTTCAAGCTGCCTGATCACTGTACTGTATTTCAGGCGGAAATTACCGCCATACTGAAGGTTGCTGAACTACTGAAAAGTAGTGGAATATGTATCTACACAGACAGCCAGGCTGCCATAAAATCCCGCTGCCTCTGTTTTGCAGCCTCTTCAACCAACCAACCAACCAACATAGCCATGAGACAGCTTGTCAAAATACCGAACAGGTGAAAAACTGAAGTTCCCAATCAAAGGGTGTAAGACTATGCCTTCATGGGATGTAACGGAAAACTAAAGTGTAGGCCGTGTAAAATTTGGAACTTAGTTTGGCTTTAACACAGTACCTCCATCATCCATCAACCGAATTTTCATCACGTACATTTTCGATGGTTCGACCTCTATTTCATGTTTTAAGGCCTCACTGGTCTCGGAATTGTTTGCGTTACACTTATCTTTCACGGCGCTTTAGATGTAATAGTCTAACGAGTTTTTCAGCTGCAGGGCGGCCAATGAACTTCCGAGTCCCGGGTGATTACGTGGTTTTCGAACACAGTGCGCAAAAGGTCGATTGTAGCGTTGGCAGTGTGACATATAGCGCCATCCTGTTGAAACCATACGGTGTCGATGTCATCGCTTTCAACTTCTGGGAACAAAAATCGCTGGGCATGGCACGGTACTGCACGCCATTGACGGTAACGGCGGCTTCTTGCTCATTTTCGAAGAAAAATTGGCCTATTATGCCACTATGCGTGTGTGCACTTGTACTTTCCGAGGTGAAATTGAAATTGAGGTTCATCAAAAAAGACAATTTTTCGATCCTCAGCACATTCAGCGAAGCGAAAACGAATCGGATGGTCACGAGAAGATAGGTCACGAGAATTTGTAGAAGATAGGCAAAAATTTTCTTGTTTCATGCATTTACCAACACTGGTTATCATCGCATGTGGGCAAAAAGAGTTCAGTTATATATTTTACACCCAGCAAAGGGAGACAGAACATGGTATTTGAAATGTATAACTGCCAGAAATATAATGTGCAATGTTTAGTACAATGGCAGTGTTTATGGCTGGGAAAAGTGAGTACTTAAAGCTTTCAATAAAATAAGAAGGTTTTGATCTAGTTTTGTATTTTTTATATGAAAAAGGCTGTATAATTATATTTAAAAAATCATGTGCTCGGAACAGTAGATAAACCAAAATAGCATGAATTTTCGATCAAACTCTTATACAGGTCGTATATCTCGAAATTTAATAAATGTATTTGTTGTTTCACGAATTTACCAGTTTGGGATTTGTAGCTAAATCTACTTTTAGCATAATCTTAAGGCACAATTTTTAAAGACAATTTGCATAATTGTTGAACCGGTCTCTGGCAACATCAGTATCAGTTCTCTCTTATGTACGATGTAATGTGTTAATATCATGCCTTGATATCTATTAAGTAGTAAGTGCACGGTTGCCGCAGATGGTAATATCCAACCAAAATTAGTAACATTTAAACGGCTTGGTAACATGGTAACATTTTATTAATTTTGGTAACCTTTTGATATGAAATAATTAGTATAAGAAAACGCATTTGATTTCATACTTCTATTAGAAAATGTGATCTAAAATGTTACTTACAAACAGAAGAAAACATGAAGCACTGGCACCACTATTTGGGAGAATTGAATGATTATGGGCGTAACCAAAATACACGCTTGTCGTCGCTTGCTCTTAATAAGCAAATATATTCGCCTCTTTCGCACTAGCAAACCCCTTTTGCTTTGATTGGTCTGAATATAAAAGTTTTAGAATACTTGTGCACTAAATAATTTTGCATTGCCATTGAAAGGCAATAAAATGCAAAGTGGAGATTATATTTTGTTATGCCATATTTTATGATTTGCTTTTGGTTTTTTTTTTAATCTCTATATTGATGTATGATGATGAAAAAGCTTATATAAAACTTGTATAAAACTCGAAAGAGCACTGCTCACTGGTTGTGTGAAGCTCTCCCCGATCCCTTCATGGGATGTAATGGGAAAACATTTATTTATTTTTTTTATGGATGTATGTATGTAATATAATTTTCTGTAACGAATTATTTTAAATAAACATTTAATGTTCTAAATAAAAAAATCTAAAAATTTGTTAATTTTTGGTATCATTTTTGGAAAATTCTGGTAATTAAAAAATTATCCCTTTGGCAACCGTGAGAAATTGTATGTGTATTGTATGTGTATAGTGTATTGGATATGTGCGGGACTCCTACGACCGAGGTTGCGGGTTCAAATCCTATTTGAGGTGAATGGTTTTTTAATTATAATATAAAATAATGAAACATTTTGTTAAAATAGTTTTTTATTTAAACAAATTAATTTTTCGAATTGAAATAGAAACAATTAATTTAAATTAATGTATGTATTTTATTACTCGCCTTGTTTACCATTAATTATTTGTCTTCATTAATTATTCCCTTAGATTGAAATTTTGAAGAGAAATAACAAATGAATTTAACTTAAATTATTTAATTTCAAATAAAGGCACACTCAATTAATTGGCGGAAACACAATAACCGTACGGAAGCCTCATTGCTTTGTGGTGTACCTTAAATAGTATAATTGTTGACTATAATATATCTATACATACATATAATTTTTCATTTGAATGGGGAAACGATTTTACTCGACCAAAAAGATCAACCTCTAACAGTGATTGCTTTACCCGTATAAAACTGGAGATCCAGGTACGACAACGATTAGGCCAATCACTTTTCCTGTAAATTTATTTTTAGATAAACTAAATAAATTCTAGGTTGCCAATATAACTTGATAAATAACCTAAACTAATAAAAAAAACTGTCAGAGATAATAAATATTTTTTTAAAATATTCCCCAGCCATAAACACTATCATTGTACTAAACATTGCACACTATATTTCTGGCAGTAGCACATTTCAAATATCATGTCCCAACAGCAACGAACAAGTCCGAGGTATATTCCGTCTCCCTTTGCTGGGTGTATAATATATAACTGAACTCTTCTTGCCCACATGCGATGATAACCAGTGTTGGTAAATGCATGAAACAATAAAATTGTTGCCTAACTTTTACAGGTTTCTACAATATTAAAGAATTTAGAATATGCCATATTAGATCGTTTATAAGGACCAAGTCTTGTGTCAATGTCCTTGACATTTCTTGAAAAATGTCTGCTTCGTATTTTCAACAACGTATGTGAAAATGAATGTATGAAAGTCTTCCAAATGTCCCTGAAATTTTTTAATAAAACAATGTTTATAAATGTTCTTGAATTTTTTTTATAAAATTTCTACTTGGTATTTGCAACAACATATCAGAATATTATAGTGTGAACATTTTCCAAACTTTTTTAATTTTCTGAGAAGTTTTCATATATATGGAGGATATTGGTTTTCTTCGATTTTAAGGACCTAGTCCTGTTTCAATGCTCTTGAAATTTTTTGTAAAATGTCTACTTCATATTTACAATAATACCTGTGAATATTAAAGTTTGAAAATCTTCCAAACTTTTTTTAATATTCTTAGAAATTTTGATATATATGGCGGATATTGGTTTTCTTCGATTTTAATGACCCAGTCCTGTTTCAATGTCTTTGACATTTTTTATGAAATTTTTATTTTGTCATCAGGCCCATCTGGGTACCGGGACACAGCGACATTCCAGGCAATTGCGTAGCGGATGCGTTAGCTAGACAGGACTCTACGGCACAGGTTCTTCCGGCAAAAGAAGGTGTTAGTATGCCAATCTCTACCTGCCGTTTGCAGATCAGGCAGTGGGCCGATAATATGTTCAAGGACAAGTGGAGACTTACTTCAACTTGCAAACAAGCCAGGGTCCTTTGGCCACCGGTGGACAGGAAGAGGACTAGGCAACTACTTAACTTGCCGAGAGGTAGGTTATCCAGAATGATAGGAGCACTTACAGGACATTGTCTTGTAGAAACTCCACTCCCTGCAGATGCAGCATGGAAGAGGACGAGGAAACGACGAAACACCTTCTCTTGGATTGACCTGCTCTGGCAGGACTGAGAAGTAGGATATTTGGTACACATTTAGTTAGCACCGTAGCCCCACAGGATATTCCTGTAGGTCTTATAGACAAATTTATTGAAAGGACAAATTGGCTAGACGACTAGTCCATAGTTGCTATGGAGGAAACTGTAGGTATCACAATGGGCTTAGTTAGCCGAAGTGTGCTAGACAGCTTCTGTCTTGCAGACTTCTCACCCAACCAACCATCCAAGGACCTAGTCCTTTTTTAATGTCCTTGAAATTTTGTCCAACAATTTCTTATCATTAATGCAAGAGACGTGTATGGAAATAAAGGTGGGAACCTGTTCGATAAAAATATCATACAATTTAATGTATAATGGCATATATAGGGCAGGATAATTGCATTTAAAGGACCTTGTATCCTTTTGATATCTCCAGTGTATATTTGGAACATTATGACACTATTAATGACCAGTGCAATGAAATCTATATGCTTGGTTTGATTCAAATACAATAAAATTTGAAGGTGGGCCAACTTCACACTACTGTAAAGTTAGCCCACCATCGAATTATGTGGGCAACGATGGTGGGCTAACTTCACGCTAATCTTAGTAACAGCGCTAATCATGTAAGATCCCATTACCACTCAACAATTATTTTCTACCCTTAGAGAAACAAAAAGAGCTAACATTAATCGGTTATAGAGAAAGCCTTTTTCATATCACAGACATGTAAAAGTTGGTGAGTCTAACACAAAGAAATTAAAGGAAACTTTGGTATCGTACATTAATAGGTTTGGTATATAAATTGTGGAACAATATATCTGTAATAGATTATAAGTGTAGGTTCTTCTTACTATTAAAGTAATAACATTATCGTTTGTAATGAGCACGCTCTCATACACAACGGCGCAAAACAAATTAACATTCACACATTGTGATTCTGTAAGAGATCATCAGTCTTATTCATCACTGGTAATAACATTTTGTTAGCATTATTATTGGTTGTACTCAGCATGTTCTCAACAAAAACTCGCATATTTTTAGTTCTTGAGAGAATATCTGTACGATGTTTGCATCACTGTTAAAATCGGATGATAGTTATATTCGCTTAGCTCATTATTTTGTACATTATCACACTAATCTCTCTCCGTTGAACAGAATCCACATCACTCTTCGGTGCAGTATTTCGACATCTCTGACACATTAGCATATTTCATTGTTTACAACATTCATTCCAGTGTTGCCAGAAGCCGACAAAAAACTTATGCAAAATGACCAAAACAAAATATGCAAACAAATTATGCTGAAAACACCAAAAAAAATTGTGCAAAATGCAAAAACATGATGCTCTGTGTGTATTATTTAGTACCTATATTAAGGTGGACCTTTAAATGACATTTTTGCGATATTTTGGTAGATGAGGGCTCTATTCCGTGCCTTTTTGAAAAAAAATGACAATGCCGAAAAAAAAAATTAAAAAAAAAAAACATTAGGGGTTGCGCACGAGCCGAGAAAAAGGTCCACTTAGCCAAAATTAGGGGGGAAATTGCCATAGGTCAACAGGGGTCACCCGTAGGGGGGAAGAATGTATGGCCGACCCCCATTAACTTTTTACCGCCAACATTTTCCCCAAAGACACCCACCCCCTATCTCGTCCCCTTAGGGGGGTCACCATACAAAAATGGAGGTTGCTCAATATTTTCGAAAAACACCATAGGTCATCAGGGGTCACCCCTAGGGGTGCAAAATATATGACCGACCCCCATTAACTTTTCATCCCCAACATCTTTTCCGAACAAACTTACCCTCTATCTCCACTCCTTGAGGGACTCCCCATACAAAAATAAAAGAAGCTGTAATTGAGTAGTACTACTAAGCACTCTTAACCCTGCTGTTAGATTAGGACCATTTGGTCCAAATTTTTTCTGTTTTCCCTTGTAACTTTGGAACGGTGATATATACTGACTAAATTTTTCTGCTAATGGGGTCTTTTAATAAAACAATGTTATGTGCGAAAATTAAATTTTCTGACTTTATTCAGGACTGAGAAAAATACAAAATGACGAATCTTAGGTTAGAGGACCATTTGGTCAATAGTACATTTTTTCATTACCAAGCGAATGTAAATTCATGTCAAATATTTAGAAGATGTTTTTGATATGTCAAATACTTGCTTTAGAAATTATTGAACCAAAATAGTTACAAAGGATAAGATAAAATTATTATTTTGGATGAAAATTCCAGTATGGACCAAATGGTCCCTCAATCTAAGATTCGTAAGTTTTTTCATTACCAAGCGAATGTAAATTCATGTCAAATATTTAGAAGATGTTTTTGATATGTTAGCGGATGTTTTTGATATGTCAAATACTTGCTTTAGAAATTTTTGAACCAAAATAGTTACAAAGAATAAGATAAAATTATTATTTTGGATGAAAATTGCAGTATGGACCAAATGGTCCCTCAATCTAAGATTCGTAAGTTTTTTCTAATCTAACAGCAGGGTTAATATAATATAGTCAAATTAACATATTTTTGTTCGCTGATGGGTATTTCTTGCGGTAAGAATCGATAACATGTAGTAAATACTGTTTCTCTTCTTCGCCTTGACACAGTATTCTATTATAATCTTGTATCATTTTTACTCCTCTTTCGGCAGTGTCGTTCACAACGCGCAAGTTATTTACAATTCTACGACCTTCTTGATAGTCTGCGCGAGATTTCCAGGTTGCTGGATTTGCAAGAATGAAATCTTGCGATATTCCAAATCGTACAAATAAATTTTTGGTATTATGAGAGACGAAGTTGCTCAAGTCTTTAGCCAAGAATTCCTCATTCACATCTTTGAATTTCACCTCGATTTTTTTAACGCTGGTGCTTTTGATTACGACGCGAGGAGCTGGGGGAACCGGGTCGTCTTCTTCATCTTCTTCGTCTTCTTCATCTTCTTCACCTTTTTCGTCTTCTTCATCTTCTTCACCTTCGTCATTCGCATTTTCTAGCAATGCTTGGGCCATTTTGGCCTTCAACTCATTTGAAACCTTGTCATCGAAAAAGGCAAGGGCTATGTGCTCATCGGCGAGATACCATAGGTGACCGATAAATTTCTTTATCATTACCCGAGATAAATCCTGGTCAACGGACTTGTACTCGACCTTGTCCTTCAAAAACTTCCAATCTTGATTCGGCGCCTCAGCTGCTCGAGAAGAACCAAACCATGCCTTGACGTAAAGTCGCACCACAAAAATACAAACGTGTCGAATACCATTCAATTCACATACAGATAAGTGAAAAGTTCTCCGAAACAAAAACATCTTGAGGCTGTAAATGGCTTTTGCCATCCATCGAGCATGGGAAACGGGTCCTGGAGGTCGGAAATGGTAATTCTCAAGTTTTTCACCCAGAAACAAAAGAATTAATTGTAGCATTTCTTTGTAGTCATCGCGAGGGTGTTTCTCCTTCAATTGATCTAAGCAAAACTTCTTTATGCCGACTTGCATTGCCACAGGAATTTTTCTGACGACTTGATCGTCTATCAAGCCAGAATGGAATGGTTTAACCTTTACAGCGTCCCATTCCTGTTTGAAACGGTCAAAGCAAGGAACGCCTGGTGCACTGGTCTTTCCCATTTTTGTCTCAAAAACTTCCCTTAGCACCAGTTCGTATACGTGGTGTCTGCAAGGTAAATATAAGATTTCTCTCTCCAACAGCCGCTCAAGAGCAACTGAGGCTCCGGAGAATGGGCCACTGTTCGTTGATGTCGTGTCGAAAGAAAGTCCTTGTATTCGATGTGTCATATGCCAAGATGCCAACAGTTGATAAACGGCATGTGCTATTCTCCGGCCTTTTCCTTTCCCATCTTCTACTTTGGGAACTCCAAGAAGTTGTTCTTTTTCTCCGTACGAGACAATTACCGGTAGACGGTCCACCTTCTTTGTACCCACAAAATCCAAAAGCATTTTGCCATCCCAATGGACTACGAAGGATTTAGCTGCGACAAGCTGGAGATGAATGAAACGCGTTGAAGAATAAGAATTCTGAATGAGAGCAAATAAATCTATGCGATCTTACTTCTGGATTGTCTTTCACATAACTCAGCATGTTCTCTCGATTTGAACGCCGACATCTCCGAAGCGACGTACGGTTTATTGTGTATTGTTGAGGATCGCGTCCAAATGCTTCTGTCGCCGCTATCATAATGCCGACCGCGTCTCGGTCAGTCACTTTGCACTTGTCCAAAGCTGATAGGACTCGTTCAGTAAAACATTGTTTGTAACCTCTTCTGTCACCAACATTTGACGGGCCAGCTTCTGCCGGGAAGTTTTCGTCCTGTCTCCCATTATCATCGCTTGAATCACTGCTTGAAAATTTAACCACTGCAATTGAACGAATTTCATTTGAATATAAACATTGGACGAACACACAAAGCGCGAAATAGCTTACCGCCTTTAGCGAACCGATCTCTACTAGATTCCGTTGCACGTTTGCGTCGCAACTCTTCTTGTTCTTCGCGCTCAGCTTTTCTTTTCCTCGTTCGAGTATCAGTAGCGTCCACACCTCCCATAGTTCCTGGCCGGCCATCTTCTCTTTGCTTTAGCAGAAACTCAATGTCTTCGGTATTTGTCATTTTCTCAAGGGCGTTGGCGTGTGCGATGTCGAAAAGATTATTCAAGCTATCAGAAAACGTATTCTCTTTTTCTCTAGTGGACTCAGTCTTTCTGTGAGATGACTTTCTTAAAGCATCCCACTCATCGTGCAGCGCAGCTATTTTTCTTGTAACATCTCCTCTGGCTTTCGTCGGAATAGCTGCTTGGCGCCAAAAAATCATCACTGCGTCCGCGACTTTAACCGCACTATTTTTCTTCGACATGTTTCGTTTGCGAATGTTGAAGAAATGCATTGTTAGCACTTGCTTCTTCGACGGTAATTTGTTCCCCGTAATATTCATGCTTGGATAACCAATCAAAAAAATATCGTCGCGCGATCTAAGTCGTGTTGTCATCTTAACTTTTAAAAAACGGGAGAAAAATCAATTTACTTTTCGCGGTCGTCGGCACTTGTTGAATGACAACAATCGATGAATGAACTGCTATTTATAACTACTACGTATTTTGCAATATTTTACTGCCAGGTACTGATGAATGGGGGCATCTGCTAAGGGTGCCTATGTACCTGATTCAGCACGTGTGCGTTT
This sequence comes from Phaonia tiefii, assembly GCA_963931995.1. Classification (NCBI taxonomy): domain Eukaryota; kingdom Metazoa; phylum Arthropoda; class Insecta; order Diptera; family Muscidae; genus Phaonia; species Phaonia tiefii. Next base: position 110,305,554 of record OZ008368.1, on the reverse strand, counting down.
CACATTTTTCAAGACTTTCCAAACAATGACCACTCTTGAATATTGGTGGAATTTCTGTAAAAAAATCAAAAAAATCTCGATATTGTGCAACTGTAAATACATAGATTTTCAGTATTTTTGTATGGGGAGTCCCTCAAGGAATGGAGATAGAGGGTAAGTTTGTTCGGAAAAGATGTTGGGGATGAAAAGTTAATGGGGGTCGGTCATATATTTTGCCCCCCTAGGGGTGACCCCTGATGACCTATGGTGTTTTTCGAAAATACTGAGCAACCTCCATTTTTGTATGGTGACCCCCTTAAGGGGAGGAGATAGGGGGTGGGTGTCTTGGGGGAAAATGTTGGCGGTAAAAAGTTAATGGGGGTCGGCCATACATTCTTCCCCCGTACGGGTGACCCCTGATGACCTATGGCAATTTCCCCCCTAATTTTGGCAAAGTGGACCTTTTTCTCGGCTCGTGCGCAACCCCTAATGTTTTTTTTTTTTAATTTTTTTTTTCGGCATTGTCATTTTTTTTCAAAAAGGTACGGAATAGAGCCCTCATCTACCAAAATATCGACACAAGGTCCACCCTAACCTATATAGCGTTTTTAAGCATCATCCTATACTTTTTATAAACAAAGGAAAAAAAACCAACCCGTAAAAAACAAAGTTTTTGACTATAAATTCTTTATATATGACACACAACATAAAACACTTTTTTAATATTTTTTTTTTTAAATTAGTATCCTTTTTGTACTCTCGTACTTTTAGTCGATCTTTCGTTTTAACAATATTTTTATATTATTTTTATTATTTTTAATACATTTTTTAAAAAGGAAACTTGTGAAATTGATTACTTCGGTGGATGGTTGGGTTGGGTTGGTATTTTAAATTTTTTTTTTTTAAATCCCCGCGCCTGCCTACTGTGTTGTTGTGGGTTTTGAGTTTGAAAAGGAAATGATTTAACTGAAAAATTCACAAAATCACTTCTTGTTACGATCTTTACTTTAGTGCCTAATAAATAAGAACACAGCTTATGTAAATAAAGATGTAAAATGATTACTTATGTTTTATTATGGTTTAGTCAAGAGATACAAATTAACACGTCTTGCTTAGGCAAACAACCGGAAGGAAGCGAACGAATTACTATCAGAGATCGATTGACATTTTATCTATCATCCTTGGTTTGACGTTTCTACTCTTCCTGGCTAGGGATGCCAACATCTCTCCTTCTTTTAGTAAGCACATAATCCGCAGTCCAAGTGGGAGGTCTCTTGCGTCTTTTGGATTGTCGGGCTGTTTGCTGCGTAGCGTTTTGATCAGGCACCACTTGCGTAGATCCCAATGTATGTTGCTCGTTGATCGGAGTTGCCTCGGAGTCTCTTGGAGCGGGTAAATCCTGGATTTCAGAATCTGGAGACTCAATCAGGCTTTGAGTTAGAAGCGGTGGTGATGCCTTGGACGGAGGAACAGATGCGGTTGTTGAAATTGATTGACTAGTGTTTGGCTGTTGAACTGCCCAATCAAACTCTTGCATAAATATATTCAATTGTGATTGTGGCTTGGTTTTACCATGCCTGTATCGTAGTTGATTTGCGTGTGAGTGAACGACTTTAAAGTACGGGGAGTTTTCAAGTTCCACTTCGTAGTTTACTTTACCCAACTTGTTAAGTATATGACCAGGGGACCAAAAGGTTTTGTTGAGTCTATAAAGTTTAACAAAAACTGGGTCGTTTACATTGTAACATCTTGCCTTAGCGGAGTTCCGTTTGTCAAACTGTTCTTCCATTTTAGTATTGAATTTTTGTAGTTCTGGTGGTGGATCATATTTCAAAACATCCAGATCTATCCTCAACTTCCTCCCAAGGAATAATTCAGAGGGCGACAACCCGTTTGGTGCACTGCGGTTTGGTGAAGCTCGATAAATTTGTAAAAACGAGTGCATGATGTGGTTTGGGTTGCCTTCAACTTTCTTCAGGGAGCGCTTCAGAGTATCCACAAATCGCGGAGGATGAAAGGGTGTAGATAGCAAAGTGGCTTGACGATCCTTAACAAGTCTACATACCAATTACGGTAATAGCATAAGGTAACGTGTTTCCACGATCTATCGTAAATCATTCACAGCCGACTCGTAGATTACTGTACACTGTAAAGTAATCCCTATGTATAATAGGCCTCCGCGTGGTATCCTCTGGGGACCACTTTATCTTGATCATAAAGTGGAAGCGAATTCGAGCGGCCTCGAAATTTCCAGTCAGCCAAAAGATGTGTTGGGGGGTCAACATGATCAATTGATCGTGCCGTAACTTCATGTCTGATGGTAGCGCACTCAAGCATGCTCTTCTTCGGAGTACGGCTGGAACCCAACATCGTAGTACGGTCATGTCTCTGCTACTGATGTTGGTTACATGCGAGTGAAAGCGGAGAGATGGTTCACTCTCTTAAAACAAAACCCCCAATCTAAGGTGGAACAGCATATGCTCAGAGATGAATGGCTGGTGGGTAATCCAGTTCTAAATATGCGGACTTGGGGAACCGGGCGAAACCCCATTTAACGAAATGCCTTACTACGCCGTACAGGGCTAGGTGTAGTGGACCATTTACTTCCCTGTCTACTCGTGGGACCAAAATGGAAAAAATTACACAACAAAATGAAAAAAAGAAAATGGAAGCAGAAATTGCTTTAAATCTGGAGGATGAAAAACCTCAATCTGGAACTATGGAGACTGAAACAGCCTCAACTTCCAGAGCTGCAAGAAGCGCAAGTGAAGAAATCACTCAAAAAATAGAGAAATTAAATGTCAATAAAGATGACAATCAAAAAAGGCTAAGTGGAGCTGCCAGAAAGCGAATGAACTTTCTTCTCCGAAAAGGATTGAACAAAGTTGAAGCTAGAGCCAAAGCCCTTGATCCAGAGGAAAAGCAAAAAATTGCAGATAACAAGAGGCAAAGATCCCTAGAGAATACTCCTCCAGAAGAGTCATCAAGAAAACGTCAGAGGGAAGGAACTGTCAAAGACAAACCCATGGCCAAAAAAGTTTACAGACCACTGACAAAACCATCCTTTAAGGATGCACTGGTTGGTCAAAAAGTAGCGATACTTGCGAAGGACTTCCCAAACACAGTCCTATCAACAGCTCAAATGGATGAAATCCGAAACAGCATCATGGATAAGGTACTAGAAGAGGAGGTAATAAAACCTCAATTCCTAAACAGTACATACAAAGCTGGCTATCTGACCCTGCACTGCAAAAATGATGCCACGGCTGAGTGGATAAAAAAACTTGCTCTAAACATTAAACCATGGGCAACAGCAGACTTGTGGGCAATGGAGGAAACTAAAGTGCCTCACCCCAAAATTGCTGTTGGTTATTTCCCCAACGCTGCCACAATTGAGACCGAAAGGATTCTATCCTTTGTCCAACGGCAAAACGATGGGCTCAGGGTGGAAGCATGGAGGATGCTTCGAAGAGCAAACAAGGCAACGAATGCTATGCTGGTCTTCTCCATTGACCAAATCTCAGCTGTAAAGCTGGAGGAAACAAAGGGTCAGATATCATTTAAATTTGGCCAGGTCCAATTACACCTCAAAGAGGCTGGTGGAAAAGATGTGGAGGAAGAGGGAACGAATGATGATGACTCATCATCAATGGAAAGTGGCCCAGGTGAAGGTGACTCTGCACCTATAAATGCGTCGGCTATTCCAACAACAAAACCATCAAAATGAAGTGTGTCCAGGTAAATCTTCAGCATGCTAAAGCAGCATCCGCCGAAATTAGCAGAGGGTTTGCCAAAAACACCTACAACATTGGTCTGATCCAAGAGCCCTGGATTAGATCGGGTAAGATATGTGGGCTTAATATAGAAAAATGTAAGTTAATCTATGATATAAATGTAGAAAGGCCAAGAGCCGCTATAATCTTGGATGAAAACATTAACTCTCTTCTAATTTCAGAGTTCACAGATGGTGACCTAGTTACCATACTAACGGAGGCAAATCAGATGGGAGTGAGGAAGGAGTTGATAATTGCCTCAGCTTATTTTCCGGGAGAACAACCCGAAGCGCCTACTGAAAAAGTGAAGGCGCTGGTAAGTTACTGCAGGAAACACAACAAGGCGCTAATAATCGGATGTGATGCTAACGCCCACAATAAGGTATGGGGAAGCTCTGATACCAACAAAAGAGGTGAGTCACTACTAGATTTCCTTATGACAAACAATATTGCAATAGCAAATAGGGGTAAAAACCCAACTTTTGAAAATGCGATTAGACAAGAGGTCATAGATCTGACCATTGTCTCACACAATGTTCAAGATATGATCAAAGACTGGAGAGTCTCACAGAATAACTCATTCTCTGATCACAAACATATTCTCTTTGAGTTGAAAACGGACCTAATACAGAAAATCTGGTACAGGTCACCGAAGGCTACAAATTGGGAGGGGTATAAATCTGACCTTGAGGGTAGGCTAGAAACCCACGCGTCACCGATAATTTCAAGAGTAGATCTAGATGAATCGGTGGATAAGTTAACCGATGATATTTTGGAATCTTACGAAAATAACTGTCCTTTGAAAACTAAGAACACAAATAGAAAAGTCAGATGGTGGAATAAAAACCTTGAGAAATTAAGGCAATTGGCACGACGAGAATTTAACAGGGCAAAATCTAGCGGTAACTGGCAAGATTATAGAAAGGCCCTTACAAAGTATAACAAGGAGCTAAGAAAATCGAAAAGATCATCTTGGAAAACTTTCTGTGAAGAACTGAAGGATGTGCCAGAAACGGCTAGAATTCAAAAAGCCTTATCTTCACAGAAAAATCAGACAATAGGCAATCTCCGAATAGATGATGCAAATCAAACCTCATCCTTTGGGGAAACGTTGGAGCTTCTTCTTAAGACTCACTTTCCCGGATGTAGCTTTGATGAAGGTGATTCTATTAGGAACTATGAATCTGAAAATACAGTTAATTCTAACGACCCTATAATTAGACAAATCATAACATATGAAAAGATAGAATGGAGTATAAACTCATTTAAACCGTATAAATCACCGGGACCTGATGGGATATTTCCAGCTATGCTGGTAAATGGACCAGACTCACTGAGAAGACGACTGGTTCATGTTTTCAGGGCCAGTCTCGCTCTTAACCTTATCCCTACTAAATGGAAAAAAGTACAAGTGGTTTTTCTGCCAAAGGGGGGGAATAAACCAGCAGATCATCCAAAATCATACAGACCAATAAGTCTCTCGTCTTTCATGCTGAAAACGATGGAGAAACTTATTGATCTGTATATTCGTAATGAACTTTTAACTGAAAAGCCACTACACAATCTGCAATTTGCCTACCAAAAAGGCAAATCAACCATAACGTCGATACACAAACTAACCTCCATAATTGAAAAAGCACTGGAAAGGAAGGAAATAGCCTTATGTTCCTTTATGGACATTGAAGGCGCTTTTGATAATGCCAGCTATAATTCTATGGAAGGGGCGCTGATAAAACGAGAATCAGACCCAATAGTGATAAAATGGGTAAGCAAAATACTCTCACAAAGACAAATTATTGCTAATATGGGAAATACTAGCAGGAAAATAAACACTATAAAGGGATGTCCCCAAGGTGGAGTTCTCTCTCCGCTCTTATGGTCAATACTGGTTGATGATCTACTAGTAAAACTGAACGAAAATGGTTTTACCACTGTGGGATATGCAGATGATATCACAGTGATTGTAGAAGGAACACATGACGATACAATTGGAGAACAAATGCAAAATGCATTAAAATTAACATGGGAATGGTGCGAAAATGAGGGACTCTCTATAAATCCTAACAAAACCACAATTATCCCATTTACAAAACGAAGGACATTAACTATCCCTACGCTTCACATAAGAGATACGGAGGTTCAATTCGAGCAGGAGGTAAAATATCTTGGTATTATGCTGGATAGAACTCTCTCCTGGAATCCTCATCTAAACATGATACATAAAAAGGCTACAAAATCAATTTGGGCTAGTAAACAACTCCTAGGCAAAACATGGGGCTTAAGTCCAAAGATGTCACTATGGATATACAAACAAATGGTTCTTCCCAGTATACTCTATGGCTCGGTAATATGGTGGCAGAAAACCACTCAAATCACAGCCCAGAATAAATTGTCGAAAACCCAAAGACTAGCCTGTTTGAATATCACAGGGGCAATGAGAACAACGCCAACGGCTGCTTTGGAGGTTATCTTAAACCTTGACCCGTTGCATTTGGCAATACAAGGAGAAGCCTTTAAACAGGCCATCGAGCTTCATAAATTATTTAAATTTAAAGTAGGCGACCACACAGGACACCTGAAAATCCTTAATAAAGCTAATCATATTAAAGAGATGACTTTATGTAGTGATCAAATAGAGCCTGTACTGGAGCTGAAACGAAATTACACTGTTCTTATCCCAAAAAGGACTGAATGGGATTCAAACCCTATATGGCTACGTGAAGGAGCCCAAAAATGGTTCACTGATGGATCAAAAACAACAGAAGGGGTGGGAGCGGGCATAGTAGGACCCAGGTGTAGGCTCCAGATTCCCCTAAGCAAGGATTCTACAATATTCACAGCAGAATTATACGCACTCAACACGGCTACAGAAACGCTGTTAGACAGAAATCTAACAAGAACGAAAATAAACATAATGACAGATAGTCAAGCAGTTCTAAAGGCACTGAACAAACCCATCTTTCACCACAAATCAGTGTTGGAAGGCCATAGGGCCCTAAACCAGCTGGCAGAGAATAACAAGGTAACACTTGTATGGGTGCCAGGGCACAGTGGGATTGATGGAAATGACTTGGCTGACGAAAGAGCAAGACTGGGAGCGCAACGGCCATTCATAGGCCCAAATCCTCAATATGGCTTCACTAAAAAGGACATTAAAACAATGATCACAAAAGTAACAAAAGGAGAATCGAAGGAGTTTTGGATCAAAAAAGGACCACTCAAACACTCGAAAAAATTCCTATCACCCAATGAAAAAAGGAGCAAGGATGCTCTTCAATTGAACAGACCCAATCTAAGGCTCCTATGTGGAGCTCTCACTGGACACTACACATGCAACTTCATGTTGAATAAGATGCAAATAGCGGAGGAGGGAACATGCAGATATTGTTTGGAGGACGATGAAACCATGGAACATATACTTGCGAAGTGCCCTGCTTTTGCTTACCAGAGACTTAAGATACTTGGCGGATCCGAAGTTATGGAGGACGCATATAAAAAACTAGCGGTGAAGGATATTGTAAAGTTCCTGAATGATACCATGAATTAAACTTTAATGGAGGGCGCACAATAGATCTACCTTGGTCGCGGTGCAGGAGGACACGTCTCTCAACCCAATTACATCGTAAATCGTAAATCGTAATCCACAAATCGCTCCGCCTGACCATTTGACTGAGGATGGTAGGGTGCGGTAAATTTGTGCTGAATACCGTGAGCCGTGCAAAAGTCTGAAAAAGAAGAACTGGAAAATTGAGTGCCGTTATCAGTTACGATCAGCTTGGGATTTCCGTATTGTGATATGAAGTCGATTAGGCAGTTTAAAATGGACGTAGATGTAATTGATTTTATTTGCTGTACTTGCGGCCATTTTGAGAATGAGTCAATGATAACGAAGTAATACCATGCGTCGAGTGGCCCAGCTATGTCGATATGGATGCGCTCCATTGGATGTGTTGACAATGGCCACGATGCGAGTTTTGTTTTCGGTAAAGTTTTAGCCATCAATGAACATTTGTCACACTCACGTACAAACTCCTTGGTGTTGTCGTCCATGCGTGGCCAGTACACGTAACTTCTGGCAAGGGATTTAGTGCGCTCTATACCCTGATGACCTTTGTGCAGTGCTCTTAAAATTCGCCTTCGAAAACACTGAGGAACGACCAGTCGATCACTGTACATAAGACATTCACCTACAATACTTAGACTGTCGCTGCGTGAGCGGAATTGCTGGACATCACTGGAACATTGTTGAGGCCACTTGCCTTGTTGAGTGTATCTTATTACCTCTTGCAAAAGTTTGTCTTCTTGTGTTGCCTGGCGGACCATGTTGAATGTGACGGGTAGTGATGACAAACAATCGGTGGCAATGTGTAAAACATCTGCATCTATTTGCACTAAAGCAACTACGATATCTTCGTCCGCTTTGCTTGTTGAACTGATTAAGCGCGACAACAGGTCTGCTGCACCAAAATCATCTGTTCGAATATACGACAACTCAAAGTCATATGACATGAGTGTCAGGGCCCATCTTTGCAATCTATTCGCTGAGTGAGCTGGAATACCTTTTTTATTTGCAAAAATGGCCAATAATGGCTTGTGGTCCGTATGAAGAACGAAGTGTCGTCCATGCAAATATTTGTGGAATTTTCTTACTGCGAAAACGAGGGCCAATCCCTCTTTTTCGATTTGGGAGTAATTTTTCTCCGCCGGTGTGAGTGCACGGGAAGCGTGGTAGATGGCTTTTTTGCTACCGTCTGGGAAAGTGTGGCAAATATATGCTCCGAGTCCTACACTTGAGGCGTCTGCTGCTACTTTTATAGGTAACTTCGGGTCATAATGTGTGAGCAAAAGTTCAGATGACAACAATTGCTTAAACTTCTCAAAATTTTGCTGGCATTCTAGTGTCCACTTCCACTTCGCATCCTTTTTCAGCAGAGCATCCAATGGGTCACGTAAATTTCGCATTTGTTTTATAAATTTGCCGTAATAATTGATGGCACCGAGAAACGATCGCAGTTCACTGACATCCTTTGGCGGTGGTAGGTCTAGAATTTTGGCAATCTTCATCTTATCGGGCTTCATGCCAGTTTTGTCGACAAAATATCCAAGGTATGTACATGTTTCAGAGAAAAATGTGCATTTAGCAAAATTTACTGTCATGTTGTGTAATTTGAAACGAGTACATACCTGGGATACTGCCTTCACATTTTCTTCCTTTGTACGAGTAGCTACGATCACATCGTCAAGGTAGGTGAAGACTCCACTGATGCCTGCTAAAATGGTGGCCATCACCTGTTGAAATGCTCCCGGGGCGGATTTTACACCAGGTGCCAAACGATTGAAGGTGTATAAACCATTGTGAGTGTTGATTACCAGAAGTTTCTTCGTGTAGTCGTCGACTTCAATTTGCATATAAGCATTGTTCAAATCCAGAATTGAAAAGTATGAACACCCGTTGAAGTTTATGAAAATTTCATCTGGAAGTGGTAGGGGGAACGTATGTGGTTCAAACTGCGCGTTTAAGCCCGTCGAGTAGTCTCCACAAATGCGTAAAGCACCCGATGCTCTTTTTACTACCACTATTGGTGCTGCCCACTGAGAAAATGAGATTGGTGTAATGATACCTTCTCTTTCCAAGCGGCGTAACTCTTCATCCACAGGATCCTTGACTGCATAAGCAACAGGTCGTTTTGGTCGAAACGTTGGAATAGGGTCAAGTTTGAGTTGAAGACGGACTTGAAATGATGTGCAGTGGCCAATTCCATTTCGAAAAACTTCCGGGAACCAGGCTTTAATATCTCCTTCTGATGTTTTGGCTAAGTCAGTTGCGTTGATGTGGTTGCATGTTGTGTATGAGGACAACGGTGAATCCCATAATTTAAAAATTTGTATCAAGTCTGAGCCAAAAAGAAGGTTATGAGAAACTGCTATGGTGGCTTCTCTGACTGTTTTGTTGACTTCCACCAGTGACTTAAATTGACCTTCAATGACAATTGTGTTTGAAGAGGCATCCCTGGGAGTGAATGGGGTCATCTGTAATGGCGGGCATCCGATTTTTTTTCAATTTTGACGGGAAATTATTGTTATATCGGACCCGGTGTCGTGTTGGAGTTTAATTGATGTGTTATTAACTCGAACGGTTACAAATCTTCTGTTATGGCTCTGCTCTCCTCCGGTTGAAGCTATTGTTTTGATGTTTGTGTTCCTAGAATCGAACTTTTTGTTTTTGTTGTGCCTATTTTTGTTACCAACATTTTTGTTTGAGTTTCATTCCTTAGGATTTTTCGAAAACAAGCACAGTAGCCTTCTTTGTGTCCTATTTTTCCGCTCTGTGTACATTTGTGGGTCGAAAAATTGCAGTCTTTGACAAAATGCATGTTGCCGCATTGCCAGCACGGACGCTTTGGTTGAGTATGCTCACCTTTGTAATGTTTTGAAACCGCGTTCACTTCAATTTGCTTGCATTGGACCATTGCAATGTCCCTTTTCAAGCTTCGCAACCGATTTACTTCTGCTACAAGGCTATCAATCGTAAGTTTCACTGTAGGATTTTCGTTGTCCAACAATTGGAGAAGTCGTGCTCGGATTTCTTCATCCTTGTGAGATTTTAAACCTTGTACAAACATTAAACACTTAAAATCGTCGATTGTGCACTTGTCAAGCAAAAACAATTCGCAGTTTCTGTTTACTTTTGATGCGTAACTAATGATGTCGTCATTTTCATTGTAAACACAAGCAAAACATTTGGCGCGTATACTGAACTGTGATTCTTTTTGTCCAAATAGCTTTGACAGGGTTGCCACGGTTTGTTCAAATGAAATGTCTCGTGCCTGCTTTGGCAGAATGTAGTCGCGGTATTTATCAAAAACATTTGTACAAACTTTTCTTAGTAAAAGTCGTACCTTCGCACCGTCATCTAAGTTATTTGCATCAACTCGAAACAATTCATCATATCGAGCATACCAGCTAGCAAAGGTGTTATTTTCTTCTAGCTCATACACAAACTCACGCCTATTTTTGGCAAGCATGTCTAGGGAGGTCTCCACATTGTTGAGTATTGTGTTGGTTGAAGATCCTCCATATTGGCTATGCGCTCTGGATGCTGATTCCATATTTTGTTGTGTTACGCTGATGAGTCGTTCCATAAGCTGCTGGTGTCTCTCAAGAGATTCTTGTTGTCTCGAAAGTAGTGTGCCAACTATTGATTCGAGCGACATTTTGTTTTTTTTTCACGACAAATAAGCAGATTCTAATGTACGCGTTTTACCATGTAAATAAACTTTTACCTCGTCGCCTACTGTTACGATCTTTACTTTAGTGCCTAATAAATAAGAACACAGCTTATGTAAATAAAGATGTAAAATGATTAATTATGTTTTGTTATGGTTTAGTCAAGAGATACAAAGTAACACGTCTTGCTTAGGCAAACAACCGGAAGGAAGCGAGCGAATTACTATCAGAGATCGATTGACATTTTATCTATCATCCTTGGTTTGACGTTTCTACTCTTCCTGGCTAGGGATGCCAACACTTCTATAATTAGCAAAATGCTCCTAATTAAACACTTAAATCTCGGCTCCCCGATATCGGATCACCTTAATTTTTGCCCTAAATCGCGTGGCAAAATTGTATGAAAATCGCCCAATAATCAGTTTCAATACCTACTGCAAAGGCAGCGAACAAACAAACAAACGACCAACGTTAAATACGATGACACTGCACAAAATGGGTAAAATTATCGCAAATTAAAACACATAAATCCCGGCTCCGTGATACCGGATCGCCTTAATTTTTGGCTTAAATTCTTCGTCGAAACCCGCACTAAAAATCAATCCAAAAACTAATAAAATCGGCCACGAACTTCCGGATAAAATCGCGTAGGAAAGTTATATCAAAATGCACAAAAATCACTTTAATACCGAATGCAAAGCAGCAACAAACACAAGGCCAACGTTAAACACGATGACACAACACAACAATAACAGATTTGTGCCAAGACCTCAAGCCCTCAAGACCGGAGTCGAAGTTAATATAAAGAATTTAAAAATTTGAAATCATAGATGTGTGTTTTTGATTCAAAAAATTCTATAAAAACTGAAAAATAAAAAAATTATTATTGGTTAAAAGTTTTGCTTTTTTATCAACCAAATATTCCGATGATTTATCAGAAGTTTCTTGGATGTAATTTTAAGACCATTTACATTTTCGTTTTGTATTTTTTACACTTATTAGCAGTAAGTCCTGAAATTTTAACCTGGGAGGCCTATAACTTTTAAAGAAGCAGTGGAAAACTTACCTACGGGTTTGGGTTTATCATATTAACTGTTTGAAAAAAATTACTGTATGATAAGGATTTTTAAAAAATTTTAAATTTTCTGTGTATTCAAATTTTTGGCATTAATGAAAAGTTAAATTCCATTTTTAGATGCAAGGGTACCTTCAGCAGCCGTTTGCTCTGGTTATTCTGAAAAACTTATCATTTTTGTTTTCTTTCAAAAGTATAACCTGTTGATAAACCAGTAAGAAAATGTAATAACGACGTAAAACGGAATTGGAAACAATCCGGAATCAAATCAAACCTTTTGAGATCAAACACAACATTATATATCTCGGGGTGTATCTGGACAAATACTTATACTTTTATGAACATATAATGGAGATAGTCTCAAAAGCAAGGAACGCTTTTTTATAAAGTATACAGGCGTCGTTTTCATTCTAAACATATAAATTCCCGTGTCAAAACTATTATGTATCAAACGTTAATTCGTCCTGTCATAATATACGGTTGTCCTGTCTGCTTCAACGTATCGCCGGCGTTCATTGAAAAATTAAGGATATTTGAAAGGAAATGTTTTAGAGCCTCTACTTCTCTGTACATAACAGCACAAAGTCAGTACACAAAGTATATAACAAATAAGAAATTGTATAAGTATAATAAGGCAAATGTAATTCGAATTGACAATTACATCATAAATTTTATAAGAAACCATATACATACTACGATGTAGAATAAACTATGAAAACAATTTAATAATGGTTCCCTACTATACAAATGCAAATTATTTAAGTGATGCATTACGAAACGGGTTTGTCCCGCCCGAGGCGATTATATACCTGGACAAACAAAAATATATCGAGGATACAAATGGGATTCCCGCCCGCCAGACGGGCAAATATTAAAGCAGTAAAAAGTACAACCGACCATCGGTGGTGCAATGGGTAGTGTGCGCGCCTCTTGTACAGGAGATCCTGCGTTCGATCCCTGCTCCAACCACCTTAAAATTTCTTTCGACGACGGTCACCTCGCTTAGTGACGGCGACGCTATTGAATATATAGCCATGAAAAAGCTTCTCAAAATACCGTTCGGAATCGGTGTAAAATTGTAGGTCCCAATCAGTGAGTGAAAACTGGAAAGCGCACAGCTCAGTGATTGTGAGAAGTTCTCCCCGGTCCCTTCATGGGATGTAATGGGAAACCATTTCTTTTTTTTTTTTTTTAGAAGTACAACTTACTATATCGGTGATTTAAGACACAATACTAAAATACCGCATAAAGATATTGCACTAACGTTAAAAACCATAAATTTGAGGTGGCTATCTTAAAATTATTGTTTTATAAAAAATTTTAGATTTAATTAGACCATAGATTTTAGTATATAAATAATACAATATTTATGTAATTTTTTTATTAAACAATTTTCAGTACATTGTTATCTTATATGAGTGTTAAATTAACTTGAACAAATTGAATTTATAAAGCAGTACAGATGTAACATATATGTTTATTAAATATACTTCTGAGCCCGATCTGGGGACTTATAAACTAATAATTTATTATATTGCTATTGTTTATTATGGTACTACATTTTTTATAATTACTTCAATTCAATAAATGCTCTGAATCAAAAATAATTATTTATGATGTTTTGGCTAAAAAATATGATGTGATTTTTTTAATATTACCCAAACTTAATCACTACAATTGAAAAAAACTCCTTAAAACTAATAATAGAATCATTATTATATCATTTTTATAATAAACTCAAATGATTACGGTCCCTGATTTCAGTGTATGAAGGAACAACAGACGACGACTGTTTCGCAGATAAGACAAGTCTGTTCAAATTATGCAAGTTAGGAGTTACTGGTACAATAACATTACGATCACTAAAAGCTTTTATTCCGTCTTGGGGAGGACGAGATATCCTCAGGCCATTTAAAGTATCAAACATATCTTCTAACGATTTAAGTTTCGAACTAATAGAGAGCAAATCTGAATGTAAATTTTGAAATCCTTTTTTAGCCTCCTTAAAAAGCGTATAAAAGCCAATATCGTATTCCCTACACTTCCAACATGTTCAACGAAGCCCGCTTTCCTTAGCGATATTCATTTTAAAATTGAAATTACCGGTACTTAAGAAATATAAAAATATGTTCATATGTAATTGATCAATTTACCCGAACAAACACAACAATATTCATTCATTTTCATCTGACTTGCGTCCAAATTCAGGCACAATAAACTGGCATAAAAACCGTATGAGAAATTTGTGGAATTCAAACACTCTTGGCCACTTTGTATGTTCCTACTCTCTGGAATATATTGTCCTAAATATGAAATTTCCTAATTCCATATAACCTTTTCCCAAATGGGTTGGCTATATCCTTACTAGGATAAAGCACGTATGGTCCGAAGACCGGCTGCGCCAAATGTTGTGTGTCTCTTTTTGAAACAGCACGTTTTCCCTAAACAGGTATCTGTGTGTGTGTGTTAGTGTGCTGGGCTGGTGTCCCTACGTAGCAGACAGTTACCTAGATTCCAGTGCAGGCATGCACTTTTAACCCACAGTGCCCAAACGGCACTTTTTTCCTAGTTGGATAAAAACATGGGCAACTTATCTATTTCAGATAAAAGAAAATCTCTTCTCTTAAGATTTCACAGCTTCAGACTTTTGACTTCTGCTTGCCGTCTGCTGACTTCTGTCTGTGGTCTGCTGACACACTTTCTTGTGTGCCACTTTATTTATACCAACTTATTACCTAAATTCTTAACATACTTAATATCGACATGCTCCATTTCCATTCCCCCATTCCACGTAGAAAACGTTAACCATGACCTAGTTCTCGTTTTCTACGCGAAAACCAAAAGTTATTCTTTCGCATTATGCTTAGTCGCTATTCCCAACCACTGGCAGAATATGCTATCGTTGCAAAACAGTCACCGTAGCAAAAATGCAACTTGAATATACATTGGTTCGATTAACCAAGCCGGAAATGACCGTCTAACATATAATACAAACACAATAACTACAAACACAATAATAAATTCGATACTCTACAAATGTACATATAAAAAAACGTTAAGTATAATAACATGAACTAACTTAAATACTAACGAGGTACACAATAATCAGCTAGGGAAATTCACATGATGCTATATGTCAACATGATGCTATATGTCAACATGATTCTATATGGTACCGCAATATTTTGCACCGCAACAAATTGGTATAAGGGTCTGCCAGGGACTGTAAATGCGGTTAAAGAGTTGGCCTGCTCTGATAAGCCAATCTGCCACTAGGCATCCTTTAGATTCAGTTTTGAAATTATGTTCGCTCGGGGAAGCTTCGAAAAAATTCCTCCGATGCTGGGAAGGGGATAGGCATTCCTTTTCGTCACCTGATTTAACTTCCCTGCATCTAAACACAATCTCACTTTTCCAGGTTTAACGACCAAGCGCAGTGGAGAACACCACGGTGACGAAGACAGCTCTATAACTCCTAGGGCTAACATTCTGTCTATTGCGTTATGCATCAAGCTTTCCACCGCAGGCGAAACGGGATAAAACCGTTGTTTCACAGGGTTTGCATCTCCAACGTCAATAGTGTGCTCGATTAGGCTGGTCCTTCCTAATCCTTGTTTTTCAAAGTTAGGGAACAATGCTATAAAAGTTTCCAGTTGGAGAGCTTGACTTGGGCTTAATGGATACAGATCTTCATTTGAAACAGGGTCAGAGTTTCCAATATTTACAGAAAAAACTTCGGGCGACTTATTATCTTCGGTAAAATCAGAAGGACAACTAATTATTGCCGATTCAAATACGGTAGGAGCCAACGCAAACAACTGCCAAAAATTCAAACCTAAAATTAAGTTTTGTGACAATGAAGGGACAATCCAAATCTTCATACGCCGAACCTGAGACTGAAAATATACGTCTGTGTCAATATAACCGAGAACTATCTGTAGTTGTCCATGGGCTGTTTTCACAAAGGACTTAATCTTACAGAAATATTCGGATTTCGAAAAATCATGTTGAGCCAATTTATGTCCAAGACAGGTAATATTTGCCCCAGTATCCAGTAAGCCTAATTGTGAAATATTTAAAAACTTTACTCTGGCATAAAATCGCCTCTCCTTGCAGTTGTTTATAACAGTAGCAGTGTTTCCAGAAGCTGTCAAAAACAACATGCCAAAAAAAGTGAAATTACCAAGAAACAGAGCTAAAACTGAAACAATCAAAAATTGTAGTATTGCAGCACTTTACGGCCTATATTCGATAAAAAAAACTCAATTTCGTAAACCATGCATATTCGAACATCCTTACCCATAGGAATATATCTTTATATCATTTGATACGGAACAAATTTTAACGCATAGAAGAAGTAACTGGCGGAAACCTTTAACGACCACAATTAAATTTTGTCATTGCCTATTATTTAACCAAACTTAGTTTGGGATTGCAAATGGGAGTTCTGATCAGGGTTTAAAATTGCTGGCTGGTTTTTTATTTGCTAAACTGATTTAATGAATGTGACTGCGAAAATGATCCGAAAAAACTAACATGAAACCGCACACAAAAAATTTTTTGTCTGCCCTTGGTTAGGAGGGGATTTGGATTGGAGGATTGTATGTCTCAGGTACCAGTAGCGCGGAGAAATAATATCTCCATATCCGCAACATGCTGTGAACATTTGCAATGAGATTTCCGTCCTTCTCTTTACAGAAAGGGGCTTTTGACTTTTTGGTATTATTTTCGGGCTTCGTTCTTCCGTCTGTATGTCCCAAGTTTTGTTGCGAAGCGGTTTTTCAAAACCAAGTACGGTTGTTGCGGCAATTTTTATAGAGTCGGAAGTGGGTTTCCACTGCGCTTCAGGATCGTCATCGGGAGGGATGGGCTCTTTGCCAAAAGTGGCTAGAGTTTACTTGAGTAGGCTCTGGTAATTACAGCTTTCCGATGTCTAGCTTTCTCTGCGTCCGGTTTCGCACGATTTTCGCGCTATTTAATCTTGTGCGAACCTTTGCTGCTACCAGGTAGTGATCAGAATCGATGTTAGCTCCTCTCACCACTCATACCTCCATTACACGGGATGAGTGACTACCATCAATTACCCCGGGATCAATTGGTTCTTCGTTCTTTGATCATGGGATTCCCAAGAAGCCTTGTGAAAGTCTTTATGCTGGAATCTTGTACCACTAGCAACCATGTTTTTTGTCGCGGCAAAGCCAATCAGTCTCATACCGTTGTCGGAACTGTCAGAATGTAGACTGTAATTGATTAATCAGTAAATTTGTACTTAACTAGAGAAAATCACTACGCCCTACCATACAAAAGCTGGGCGATTAACCAAGTTAACCGCTTAAATGAAAGCTGTTTCCGTTTTTTAAATTTATTAACGTAATTAGACGGTTGAACCGTCTATTCGATTTAAATTATTTTTTTTATATATTGCATTTAAAAATTAATTTTTTGTTTTTTAGAGGCATGTTCTCCATACATCAAATTTAAAGAAATTGGTAATAAAAAGTCTAGACCTTAGATACTTTTGCGTTAAGGATTTAACATCATAGATTAATTTGTGCATAGATTTGTCAACTCGCTCATCGGTTTAATGATTGAAGGGAAGCCAATTTCTGTTTGAACGTCAAGAGAAGAATTCTACTGCTGAGGTTTGACAAACACAGTATAAATTGTTACTGTGAATGTTTAAAATATGTAAACATAGGAACATCGCGAGTGCATAAAACTAAAATGTATAATTTTGTTCGACGTTGTTGACAGAAGTTCGATTCCTCCTTGAAGAAGCGCAAAGAGAAACGTCAGATGAGACATATAACAAATCTATGTATAAATTAATCTATTTTTAATATAAACACCCGTGATAATTCTACATGTTATAATTCCTGGTTGAATATAAGCATTATTTCAGAGATTAGTTCCGAAAAACAGCCATGAATTATAGAAAAAATGCAATTTATCAACTAAAAATGAAGCAAGAAAAGTCAAAAGTTAGCAAAAATTTCCCAAAAAAGTGCTGAAAAGCAATTAGCATGTTTTTCAAGAAAAAAAGTGCAGAAGCCAAACAAAGAAGCTAGAATTGCACTTAAGGTGCTAAACTGGCAACACTGAACAGTAGACATTTGAAATAGTTTCGTAACCGAATGGTTGATCGTTTTGGTTTTACATTGAAGCGGTCTGAGACTGATGATATAATTAAATATTGCGTTACGCTTGAGTATGTAATATGGCCATCTTTCGTGATAAGGGCGTATAGGGTGCAATTTATTATCAAGTTTATCCTGGTCAAGATTTGAACGTTTTAAAATGTGAATAGAGGATTATGGTTCATGACTGGGTTCTGAATTGACGGCTATATTTACATTTGATTTTGAGTGTGATTCGGCATTGGATAGTTTTTTGAAGCTGGAGCGATTTTCGTCGAACATTTAAGACACTGAAATTTGTAGATATTTTTAGCACCACACCCGTAACAGAAAACATTTCGTTCAATATTACAGCCAGGCCAAAGATGTTCCTCACTTCCACAATTCCAGCACCTGGGCCCTGATTTAGTTTGCTCTATGGCATCAACAGTCTGATCAGTATTGTGAAAACATTCTGGCGGTTCAGTTAGATCAACTTCCGCCACCGTACGACGTGGGTAATTGTAGTATAATGCTTTTGGTGGAGCGCTTTTACGAAAATATTCATCCTTCATTAAGTTTTCGCGACGTTGAACTAACCCTCGCAAATGAGCTATCGAATATATGGGTACAAATAATAACTCATGCTCATTTCTATTAGTCCTCATCTGAAATAGGATTATCAAGTTTGTCGCTGATCTCGGAAATCTGACTTAAAACCTATATATCGATATTTTATGGCGACACAAAACTCATTCCATTTAATGGTGTCTACTTTTTTGTGGTAGCGCCAGAACCAATTTAAAGCCTTTCCCTTCAATAATATAGGTACATTTTTACATACCATATGCAAATCGTTATTGAAGTAGTCAGCAGTTAAAGAGCGAATTCGGTACAAAAATTCGTCGATATTTAGTCCCTCAGCCGAACAATCGAATTTTAGGTTCCAATTCTGCATATTCGAAGTAACTTTATCCACCCGTATGTTGGAGTTGGAGTTACTGCCGAGATTGGAAGTATGTGGAAAAAGGTTATTTGTAGATATATTTGGAGGTTGGGTCTGAAAAGCGCAGTGAGTACGGCAGTTCCTATTTGGGGATAATGAGGCAACTGATTTTCAACACTTGATCTTGGAGTAGTAGAATTTTGGAAACCATAAGGATCGAAAGTTATTCCCGAATTTCGTAAATTCACATTATTAGAATTTAATGAAGGGGGAACAAAGTGTTGCGTATTAATATCAACATTTTGCATGTTATTACCACAGTTTTGTGAGTTTGGTCTGCCATTTTGACAACCATTTTGAGTGCTGGGTTCATAAGTTGGACCAATGTTCATATTTCGTAATATCTTCTCAACACTTTTCTCAATAATTTGTGTCAAATGGACAGGACTAATAATAATATTATCTGAAAAATTACTCTGGTTAAGATCGTTACAAGAAGTTGGATGTACATTATGCACATTTACCATTGCATCTTTTTCCTCTACTATTGGTGGATTAGAGCTAAGATCAAGCAAAGACGTTGTATTATCCAGATGAAGTTGTCTCGCCACATTTCTCGTATGTTATTTGACACTCATTACACCTCGACTTTTCCCACGACCACGTACTGAACCCTTAGACGTGGTACTACTACGTGGTGGAGTTTGAGTTGTATATTTTTTTAGATCGGCCAGCTCGCATGGTTTCCTACAGTTGGGGCATTCTGCCGATTCCGACAGGCTAGGTTCTATACAATTTCGGTGGAAAACGTCATTACAATTGTCAAGGATTAGACAATCCTGAGTTTCTAACAAGAATCCTTTACACACCCCGCAAATCTTGTCGGAATTAGGGACAGTTAAGCCAGATTCTTCCGGTGGAGGTGTTCGACTCGTCGCCATAATATTACAGATGCCCCTCACTTGATCTACTACAAAGTCTAATGCATTACTTAACCACAAATTAGGTAGGTTTTACTTCGTTTTGAAACTCGATCCATAGTAACTAATTAACACTCTGGCAACAGTAACATGAATAAAAATTGTTCCAGATACAGTAAAGTATTGGTAGCAAAAGATACGTAATTTCGTTTCTATGAGTAAATAGTTTTTAATAGACTTATTGGTTTAAGTTTTTGATTCGGGCTGATTAGTGATTACAAATTTCCAGGCAATAACCAGTAAAATGCAAAAAGCAGAAACTTAAAAAAAAACTTTGGACGAAACTAATCAAGTTGACACCATGAAATGGTATACAATCGAAAGCTAAAAGTTGAGCTACTAAAATTGAGTGGTTAATATATATAATCTTGTTTTCTTACGCTGTTGATGTGAAAATGAAAAGGATATTAAAGGACACAGTTCGCATTAATGCTAGTATAAACTGGACTATGGAGTTTAGTATACAGCACTGTAACTCAACTAAATCGAACAAACCAGTTTCCAAATAACTAATTATCAGGATATAAAAACGCTTACGGCAATATTTATATAGCTCCATTATTAATTAGGAAATAATTTACCTAGAGTACTCTCTAATAAACTTTTACAAATGGAAAATTTATATTAATCCCTTCATTTTAAGCAATAAAAATAACTTAAAGTGACTAATCGGTCGTGGTGTTCGAACTGTTGAACCTCAAACACACGAGTTAACTCCTGAAAGTTTATAAGTTTATTCTACTGCAACAATTGAGAAGATTAAGAAATTTTACCATTAATTATAAAATGAAACCTACAATGTTTGAGCTAGGCTATATGCTGGGACCAAAGAAAAAGGGATGTTCACTTCGGCCCCACGTTGGGCGCCAATTATGTAACGTACACGTTCAAATGCAGCAACTAAAAGAACCAATGATGGATAGTGTCGCAGGCGCATATTTCCGAAGATATTGTTAATACAGTTTACGAGGAAAAACTAGACGAGTGGGAGACTTTGTGCTCCTAGCTTTCAGTCTATTGGGGTGGAGTGGGGGGGGGGGGGGGGGTTTGGTACGTGTCTTCCTTTATCCACCTGCAAACTGTACTTATACACATAATATTTTAGACTCCCGAGAATCTGATAAGTATGTAAGTAGTGAAAAAAAATTAGTCACATCCATATTTAATATTTCCCCTAAATGCACTGATATTCATACGAAAAGAAAATAAAAAAAATATACTAACGAACTGGTCATTATCAAGGCACCAATAGATGTAGATTGGGGCCAATGCCTCTTTACCCTCCCTTCCAATTGTTTCAGCGGCAGTTATAATGCTAAAACCCATGATCCTTAACCCTTAATAATATCACATCACGTAAATAAAACAAAAATGTTCCTAGTAATCCATATTTATTTCAATAATTTCATTCAAAAGCGAGACTTAATACAATAATACAAATAAGGTATTTGTTATTTAGGAACAATTCTGTTAGGTATCTAAACAAATGTCAATATAGTTCTATGACTCGAATGTCGCTATTGTTAGCTTTTACATTATATTACCTTAAACTAGAAACTTCAAGAATTTATTCAGAATACATATATATTTACTTAAATAAATGTTTACTTTAAACCGATATTTATTTTTTTTCTAGTGTCCCAAATTGGAACGTAATTAATATATCGAATCGTTACTGCGTTATAAAACGGTCACAGTTAGATACTTATGTATCCCGAAAAATTTTGGGAACAAAGAATGGATACAATGAAAAGAAAAAAAATGACACAGAAACAAACGAAACCAAAAACCAAAACAATTGTGTATCAACGCGAGCAAGAAATTATAGCAGAAAGAATAATTATGAACGAACCATGAGAACACAGAAATGAAAGATATCATAAACCATTGAAGAGAGCAGAGAATCGAAAATCACTCCGAGAGCTATATATCACTCGCAGAGATATATATCAGCAACAACGTGCTTTTGGTGATAGAGAACTCAAAAAGAGTAAAACACAGCACGAAAGAAAGTAAGATGAAACACATGTAGCTAATGATGACGTCATGATTTGCGATTCTTTGCTGATTATTTTCCTTGTTTTTTTTTCTTTCCTAGTTTATACAGTAGTTTACAAGAATAATTAAATAAAAATAAAATATTGAAAACTCACCCAAACATATATTGATGACGTTGAGTCCTCAGCGGTTCAAAAGTTTGTCGATGATGTGTATGTTCTTGTAGCTATAAAGTATAATCTGGGTAAAAAAAATATAGAGTTTATTTAATTAGGTTATCTTTCATCTCTGCGGTATTTGTCGACCCTGTGATACTGTATAGACTTTATTAAGCCGATTATTTTTTCATTTTGGGTGTTCTATTTGGTATTATCGTTGAGGTTTGTTAAAAAGTTACTTTAAAACTTAAATTCCATCTAGGTCTTTGTTTAGACAATTAAACTTAATACGAACGAACCTATCACAACTTATTACGATTTTATTTTCACTTTTCTAATGGGATTTAAATTTTTGTTTTTTTCTTTTTAATAGAATTTTAGTCTTAAATTTGTTAACACATGTGTCTTATTCTTGCGCACTTTACTGACTTCATGAATTCCTCATTGAATCCGGGTTTAGTCAATCACCCGACTGGTGTACCAAACAAGTCGTGATTCTTTCAATTTCTTATTAAGCTCGTTGCCTCCGCAGTAGTAGTGGATCATATAAATACTCTTCTGCCCGCAAGCATGTCTAAAGTTGCAATTCTCTAGGGGTTGCCGATTTGACATAAATATAAACAAATAATGTGCGGGCAGAAAGAAAAAATTCCAATTTTCAAGACAGCAGCCTTTATTGCCAGAATTCTTTATTGCCAGAATTGTAGCTTACATACGTTGTCAACATTTGTGTATGTATAATGTCGTGCAACATGCTGCGAATCATAATCTGTAATTTCTGAATTTCAACATCATCGTACGCAAGATGCACCGATGTAACTCAAGGCCAATAACATGATCCGATTACACCCAAAGAAAAATGTCAGTTTTATTGAAAGGGTAATTGAAGGTGACAAAATAAATTATTGATGAAAATTATTAACGTTGGTATTAGCATAAAAGCTAAGTAAAGTATAACGACATTTTATTTGTGTATGAGGGAAAACATGTCAAAATCGACGTTACAAACCGTATAATACTTGCATTGTGTGTGAAAGTATTATCAGGCAACCGACGATTATGCCCTAATGTCCTTCGCATGGAATGTTCCAAGAACCTTTCCTTCGATGTCTTCTAACACATAATAATGTTGACCTACTTTTTCACGAATTTTAGCCTTTAAATAAAGAGGGGCGAGTTTTGAATTGAATTTCCTTTCCAAGTGGGTCTGGGCAAAGTTCCTTCGAAATACAATCTGGCCAACCGAATATGAGATGGGACGAGTTCTTAAATTGTACTGATTCTGATTCTTTTTATAGGCTTCGGTGATATGTTTTCTAAGATCAGAGCGCAACAACGTTAACTGTCAACCTTAGAAAGTACATGGAATGTTTCACTTAATAGCCCAATGTTCTTCAAAAGTAGATACGAAGATCCGTGTGTAATCATATCCATTCCGAACACTGCGTGATAGGGTGACGTCTGAAGGGATTGGTGTATGGAGTTTCTCAACGCACAGCTAATTGAGCTCAAATTTTCGTCCCAGACAGTTTGATCTTTTTTAAGCTACGCACGAATTCCAGCTATTATAGAACGATTAACTCTCCCCGACGCATTTGACTGCGGAGAGTAGAGTGCCGTATAAGTGTGGTGAATGCCGAGAGAAGTGAAAAATGCATTCAATTCGTTGGCCCGGAATTGTGAACCATGATCACTCACTATAACTTCCGGTATTTCGAAAATGTGAAAAATGTGCTCCAACAAAAAAGTTTGTATGGCAGATGAGGTAAATTTGCGCAGCGGGCAAAGCCAATGAAAGTTAGTCATATGGTCAAGCACAATTAAAAAACCTATATTTCCTCGCTTACTTCTCGGGTAAGGTCCTATAAGGTCTACATATAGACGTTGAAAGGGTCGTATAGAAACTGCTGGCTTGCCCATTTCAGGTTTGGTCACAAAATTAGGAGGTTTAGTGGACGTACAGACCTCGCATTTACGGATATAATTTCTTACATCTCTTTCTAGCCCGGGCCAAAAGAAGTTCCTGCGAATAATTGCTATAGTTTTACACATTCCCCCGTGAGCAGAAATAGGCGTGTCATGGGCTTTGGTGATCACTGAAGCTCGCAGCTGCAGAGGGACCTATGACTTCCATGCATATTGTTGTTGTTCCTCATTCCCAGTATAATGTTCAGTACGTATGTAAACAAATTTATCGACTATTTTAAGATCGGGATAAGTTGACTGGTTGCTCATTGTTCTAGCTTTAAGACTCTCACATTCTCCGTCTTGGAAATGCTTCGAATTGAGGCCAATTTCAGGTTCAGCCAATACAACTTCTGAAACTTCATTACAGTGAGTCCGAGAGAGCGAATCTGGTACGATGTGGTCTTTACCCTTGCGATGGCTGATGGAAACTTTGTATCCTTGCAGCTTGAATACCCAACGGGCCAGTCTTCCACTCAAATCGGCCTGCTTCATACGCCATACCAAACTAGAATGATCCGTAATAACTTCAAATTCCTGCATTGCAACATAACATCTAAACCGGTGAATTGCCTCTATTGCTGCCAAACACTCTCTTTCAGTCACACTGTAATTGCGTTGTGCTGTATTCAATTTCTTTGAAAAGAACGCGATTGGTTTCTCATCTCCATTATCATCAAGCTGAACTAAAACAGCCCCAATACTGAAGTCACTGGCATCACGATGAATATAAAACTTTTTACTAAAATCGGGGTTAGATAAAATGGGAGCAGAAGTTAGAAGAGATTTAATATTTTCAAATGAGCCTTGAGACGCATCGGTCCAAGAAAATTTCTTCTTCGTGGAAAGTATTTCTATGATGGGGAAAACTACAGAGGAAAAATTTAAAATAAATATGCGGTACCAGCCCGCAATGCCAAGGAATCCTCTCTCTTGTTTAATGTTCTTCGGTACGGGCCATTAAAAAATTGAATTTATTTTTTCCGGGTCCGTTTTTATACCTCCCTTACCAATTACATACCACACGTATTTAGTTTCTGTCACACAAAAACGAGATTTTGAAATATTTAGGGTCAAATTAGCCCTCCTAAACTCTTCAGCAATTCTAACAAGAACCGACAGATGATTGTTGAAATCATTTGACACAATTATGGGGTCGCCTAGGTATCCGAATACGCAGTGTTTCAGTTCAGGCGGTATTAATGCATCCATTAAGCGACACATGGTGGATGGGGCGTTACAGAGCCCAACAGGCATTACCTTAAATTTGTTGTGTGTCTCTTTTTGAAACAACACGTTTTCCCTAAACAGGTATCTGTGTGTGTGTGTGTTCGTGTGCGGAGCTGGTGTCCCTACGTAGCAGACGGTTACCTAGATTGCAGTGCAGGCATGCACTTTTAACTCACAGTGCCCAAACGGCACTTATTTCCTAGTTGGATAAAAACATGGGCAACTTACCTATTTCAGATAAAAGAAAATCTCTTCTCTTAAGATTTCACAGCTTCAGAGTTTTGACTTCTGTCTGCCGTCTCCTGACTTCTGTCTGTCGTCTGCTGACACACTTTTTTGTGTGCCACTTTATTTATACCAACTTATTACCTAAATTCTTAACATACTTAATATCGACATGTTCCATTTCCATTCCCCCATTCCACGTAGAAAGCGTTAACCATGACATAGTTCTCGTTTTCTACGCGAAAACCAAAAGTGATTCTTTTGCATTATGATTAGTCGATATTCCCAACCACTGGCATAATATGCTATCGTTGCAAAACAGTCACCGTAGCAAAAATGCAACTTGAATACACATTGGTTCGTTTAACATATAATACAAAAACAATAACTACGAACACAATAATAAACAAACCACTGGCCATACGATCCTCTACAAATTTACATACAAAAAACGTTAAGTATAATAACATGAACAAACTTAAATACTAACGAGGTACACAATAATCAGCTAGGGAAATTCACATGATGCTATATGTCAACATGATGCTATATGTCAACGTGATGCTATATGTCAACATGTTGCTATATGCTACCGCAATATGTACATTCGTGAGGATGATAGGCGCAAATATGGGACTGTACCCCTTGCTTCTTTGTACTTATGCAAGGAGACCATGATTTGATACATAATTTTAACTCCCCCTTCACTCTGAAAACAGACAGGGTCACTGGGGTACTGGTCAAAGATAAATACAACCTTCCACAGTGGCCAGCTCTTATCGGCAATAATAGCTCCACCTAGGTCACAGCATGATATAACCCGGACAACGTCAAAACGGGAATCACATTGACAACCATACTTATCGGGGATATAAATGGCCTAGTCGTATCTGCATGAATTTCCAATATCCACCCGTATCTGTCTGATATCGGGGATATAAATGGCTCACTCGTAGCTGCTCGGCATTTCCAGACATTCATAAGCTTGATTCGTCCCGACATATATACCTCGTTCCTTGATTTCCATCAAACCCCTAACCATACCTCTGAACAACTCTATATACAATGGTACCTT
Organism: Phaonia tiefii; assembly: GCA_963931995.1. Lineage (NCBI taxonomy): Eukaryota > Metazoa > Arthropoda > Insecta > Diptera > Muscidae > Phaonia > Phaonia tiefii. The sequence goes on along the minus strand of OZ008368.1, from coordinate 110,278,807 downwards.
AAAATATTTCGACTATATAACTTAACATGATATACTTTTACAATTTATTACATCTCATATATATCACAATTCAAATTTAAAGTTAGCATACATACAAATTGGCTTCTTACGTACTAGTTTTGGGAATCTCTTATTACAATTTTTCCTTTTTATTCCTCTTTTCTTAACTAAGACTTGCCCATCTTCTTCATAAATATTTTTTTTCTTCTTATTTTTTTCTTTGGATCTTTTATCTTTTTTTTATTTTATTCATTTTTTGTATTTTTTTCCCCTCTATTTTTCTATTTTCTGGGGACCCTTTTTTATAATTTTTCCCCAGTTTCCGTTTTTCCATAAATTAAATTTTTCAATATTTTATTTGTTTTAAAAATCTTTCTATTTAATCTTCTTTTAACTTTGTGGTTTTTTTTCCTTTTGTTTTTTCTTTTGATATTTTAATATTTCTTTTCCCTTCTTTCCTTTTAATGTTTCTTCTTCCAGGCCTTATAATCTCACCCTTTTAGCCAGTTTCAGAAGTCCAAGAACTTCCATGGTGGAAGAACAATCAATGCTTGCCCAACGCAGCCATCGATGGTTCTCATATTCATCTTGACTTCCGATAGAAGAAGAAACTTGACGGGTAACATTTTTCACGTGGGAGAGAACAATCAATGCTTGCCCAACGCAGCCATTGATGGTTTTTACATTTATCCCAATCCATGCAACATATGTTGATCTTTATCCCGTTCCGTAAACGGGGAAAACTCACCCCTCGTCGGAAAGAACTATCAATGCTTGCGCACCGCAATCATTGATGGTCCTTATATTTATCCCAATGTCCGTTAGAAATTGCAAACTGTGAATGGGGTAAGAATAATCAATGCTTACTTGTAGTAGCCATTAATGCTACTTACTAACTCCCATTAACCCATTTCCCCGTAGAATGTTACCCGAGCGAGTCTAACCAAAGCTGTTTTGTTACTCAGCGAACCCCACCACTTACTTATCGGTGACCTGGTAGGCTCATCTACCCTGGACTCACCAACCGCGGACGCTACCGGGCCCAACTCAAAACCCTGTAGGACGTCCAACAATTAAAAAAAATTAAAGAAAACTCAAATTCTAGTTTGTTCTCTTCCCGTTTTCACAAAACTCCACACATTTTCACCCCCAATACCAATACCAACACTGGATGACCACTCACAGACTACCTGAACCGACCATAATAATATAAAACATGAATATCATCCAGATCGAAACTAGAATCCTAAGCAGATCAAGATTACGTTTCTCACCATAGCCACTTTCAGACTCCAGCTTGACCTTAACCTCCCTCTTGCCTTACCAAGAAGCACAGGGACAACAGCCATAAACTGCTTGAAGCGACATACATAATAATACAAAAAATCATATAGCCAAAACAGGAGCCGACCAAGGGACATAGCCCGTATATGCTGATGCTCTCCACAAGAGCGCCCATACACAGGATACCCAAGGAGTTCATCCTCCCCCTCGGTCTCCTAAATCCAAGTTAAAATTTGAACTTATACCCAATAGTCTCTTTGCGGTGTTCTGAAGCTAGTTCCACCAACAAACCTAACTACTGTCCCGTGGTTCTCCCACGTAATCATAAATAAAATCCATTATAAACACAGGAGCAGAGCAAGGGATATAGCCCGTATATGCTGATGCCCTCCACAACAGCGCCCATACACAGGATATCCAAGGAGTTCATCCTCCCCCTCCATCTCCTAGTTCCCAAGTTTCGCTGAACTTGTACCCAATAGGTAGACTGCGGTTTCCAGAATCTAGTTCCTGACGAGTACTCCTCCCAGCTAGTTCCACCGCCCAAATCTATCTTCTACTCTGTGGTTCTACCACATAACATCATCAAAGACATATGTATAACCAAAAAAAAACACCTAACTCCCATCGGTTCAAGTTCTGACCCTCATTGCCCCTAACCGTAGTCAACATCAAACCGGCCGTCGTACTCTTTCTCATGCCTCGTGAAATATTTTCAACTGGTTGTTATGCCACTTACGATTCCGGCCCTTGATTCGGATTGTAGTCGTAACATGGCTGTCCGCAGATACTACCTCATACGGGCCGTTCCATATCGGCGAAAACTTATTCTTCCTCGAATTATTACGGACGAGTACCATATCCCCCGTCGAAAAACTAACTGGATTGGTGTTCCTGTCGTATTTCTTCTTGAATTTCAACTTCGCCTTCTCCTGGTTCTTACGCACTGGGTCGTGTGACCTCTGTAGCTTGAACTTTAGAACCTTGCTAGGGTCGTCCGGATTATACAGTGGGGCACATTTTCGGCCCAGATTAGATGGTACATCTATACCAAATCCATACAGTGTCAGGAACGGAGTATGACTAGTAGACGCGTGCATGGTGTTGTTGTGCACATGTATTGCCGATGATAACCATTGATCCCAGTTTACCCCATCTTTATCCACGAATCTGCGGAAATATTCCGCCATGGTCCGATGACTCCTTTCAAGTGAACCATTCGCCTGAGGATGATAGGGTGTCGTTTTCAACCTTTTGATCCCCAATAATTTACATGTATCAATAATTTACGTAATTGGCCACTACCTCATCAAAGAAACCCCTCGCCAGTGTACCCGACTCTCCGGTCGGCATCGCAGCGCATGTCATGTATTTCGAGAACTCGTCTTGATATGTCGAAATTAACTTATTCCCTGAAGAGGATTCCGGGAGAGGTCCCACCATGTCCATATACACCTTTTCAAACGGTCTACTAGGAGTATCGGTCAATACCATGGACATCGTTGTCTTTCGCGTGCTTTTATTAAGCTGGCACCTATCGCAGTTTCTGACATACCGCTTGATGTCCCTGGACATCCCTTTCCAAGCTAATTGTCCACCAATTCTTGCAATAGTCTACTTTGCCCCCATGTGACCACCCAGGGAATTGTCATGGAAGTCCCTCAGCACTGTTGCGATATCTCGTGGATCACGCAAGTGCACAACTCGTGTTTTAATTCTTTTCCCATGTCCCATGGCCTCTGAGTCCACCAAGGCCTTAGCTCTACTTCCCTGTTTAAAGTTTTCCCCATTCCCTGGTAACTGTCCATTCTCTTCTTCCTCCCTGGTCCTCGCCCTAGTTTGAACAAACAGTACCTCATCCGAGGCATACGGAATTCTACTCAAGGCATCTGCATTTTGATTCTTTTTGCCTGGCTTATAAAGAATCTCGAAATCGTATTCCGATAACTTGTATCGGAATTTCGCTAATCTCGAGGTTTGGTCTTTCAGATTAGATATTCCTCTCAACGGTTGATGATCCGTATAGATCTTAAAGTGCCTTCTCAATAGGTATGGTTGGTAATTATTGACCGCCCACACAATGACCAGAAACTCCCTCTCAATAGTGGAATACCTAGTTTCGGCATCACAAAGTGCTCGACTAGCGAACGCGATGGGTCTGTCCCCCCCACTGTAGTCCTGTGACAGGACCGCACCCAGCGCGCCACCGCTTGCATCGGTGGTGAGTACAAAAGGTTCTATAAAATCCGGGTACGCCAAAACCGGAGGAGACATTACAGCATTTTTCAATTTCTCGAAGGCCCTCTGCCATTTCTCTGTCCAGTGGAATGCTGTGTCTTTACTTAGCAACCTGTTGGTGGGAAGCGCAATTTCCGCTGTCCCTTTAATAAACTTCCGATCATAGTTTATCAACCCCAAAAATGATTGAACCTCTTTCCGATTTCTTTGGGGCCGGAAAATTTCTTACACACTCAACCCCATCCGGATTGGGGAGTGCTCCCTCTGTTGAACACTTATGATCTGAGTATACAATCTCCCGTCTTAAGAGGTTACACTTTTCGGCCTTTACCTTCAAATTGTTCTTCCTCAGAAGCTGTAAAACTTTGCCCAATCTTGTGTCATGCTCTTCGAGACTTCTCCCATAGATGACAATGTCGTCCAGGTACACAAAGCATACGGCGCCTTGAAGTCCCGTCAGAACGTGATTCATTAGACGCTGAAATGTAGCTGGAGCTCCCGTTAGCCCGAATGGCATTCTGTTGAATTCGAAATGGCCAAGCGCGGTGCTGAAAGCAGTCTTCTCCCTATCCCGCTCGTCCATTTCCACTTGATGATAGCCACTCGCTAGAACAAGTGTGGAGAAATATTTGTTGTTGCCTAGCTGATCTAGAATTTCATCCATCCTAGGTATATGAAATACTTGCTTGAGTGTCAATTCGTTCAACTTCCGGAAATCTATAACCAATCTCCAACATTTCACAACCCTTTTTCGCAGACAACCCTTTTTCACCATCGCGCTTCTGGTCGCGCCGGGGGTGCTGCCCGTTTCCCGACATGCTTGGTTCCTGAGGACAATTTACTTTACGGTGTCCCGGATCACCGCAATTGTAGCACCTGAAAACCCTGTATCCCCGGCTAGCGTTCCCAGTTGGTGATCTGCCCGTGCTGGGTTTACATCCCTGGTCGTGCTCGTGGCCATACTGTCGGTATTCTGTACAATAAGGTGTATTCTTTCTTGTCCAGCACACATCCCTTGTGTGGCCTTCCTTTCCGCAGAATGAGCAGGGCGGTCGGTTGAATGCACGTTCCCCCTGCGGATCCCGTCTTACGACAGGGTGGGCAGAAGGCATCGATGTGGACTGTTTCTCGTCCGACTTTCTCAATAACTGCTGTACCGTGGTGACAAGACCCGCCATTTGGTTATTTCCTTCCTGATCCGCACCCCATTCCGTATATGGCCCCCACTCGTCTCATGGAAACGAATTCTCCCCACTGGAGATTCTTTTCCCCTCCACAATGTGGATTGTGCCACAAGCGCTTCTTCGAGAAGTCCGTCTAAGCTCGAGGCCGTGCTTGCCAACATTCTACCCCTAAGCATCGGATCCCTTAGACCCGAAGTAAATGCCGCTTTCAGTTTTTTATTTATCTCCGCCATCACTACACTGTCTGCCCCTCCTTCATATGTTTCCTTAAGAATCGCCTCTGCTGTTGACGCCATCGTTTTCAGGCGCCGGGCAAATTGTCGGGCATCTTCCTCACTACGTCGACAGGCTTCGTAAAGCTCTCGCATTACGGAATCTAATGACCTTGTTCTAAGGTATGTTGATTTTATCAGACCGAGGAATTCCTACACCGACGAAAACGAACGAAGCCTGACTAACTGATAGGCATTGCCGTATAATCTCTGTTTCAACACCTCAAGGAAATTCATTACCTTATCCTGAGGCACCGTCTTCCCAACCAACCTGCATGCGTCCACGAATTTATATACCTCCGTCTGAAGTGTTAGAGACTGTTCTCCTCCAAACGTAGACACCAGTGCCTGGACTGATTTTACCAACTCAGTAGACGACATTCTTCGAACTGTTGGTACTAACCCTGGGTTATGAGGTTCCTTGTAGAAGAGCACGTCCTTCTTTGAAGCCTCACTTTCCTGCCTGAACAAACGAAGTTGTGACTGCAGGCTTATAATACGTTTATTGGCCTCTTGGAGATCCTCGTATTCCAATCTTCTTGATACAATCTTCTTCAGTGATTATTTGCCGAAGTGCCTCGTTCTCCCCGAGGATCCCTCAACTTTAGATTTTATTAGGTTGAATGACTCTTGGCCGACACACCTGTATCGGATCTCGGCCCAAAGTTTTTCAACAAAAATTTCCACTGTTGACCTAAACTGGGCTATTACTTGCTGAGCCTTATCTAATTCAGCAATTGTCGCGTTCATTCACAGAAAAGCAAGGGTCTAAATAGATACTTCAAAAAGGGAGAAACAAATTGCTGCTTTGAAAACCAAGGACGTAGAATAAGTGGAAAATGAGGTAGCCGCTAAATTCACCACAGTGAATATATCAGAGGATTTGGAGAAAGCCCGGTTTCTCATCCAGCCACAAAACTCATTTTAAAATTGAAATTACCGGTACTTAAGCAATATAAAAATATGTTCATATGTAATTAATCAATTTTACCCGAACAAACACAACAATATTCATTCATTTTCATCTGACTTGCGTCCAAATTCAGGCACAATGAACTGGCATAAAAACCGTATGAGAAATTTGTGGAATTCAAACACTAATGGTCACTTTGTATATTCCTACTCTATGGAATTTATTGTCCTAAATATGAAATTTCCTAATTCCATATAACCTTTTCCCAAATGGGTTGGCTATATCCTTACTAGGATAAAGCACGTATGGTCCGAAGACCGGCTGCGCCAAATGTTGTGTGTCTCTTTTTGAAACAACACGTGTTCCCTAAACAGGTATCTGTGTGAGTGTGTTAGTGTGCGGGGCTGGTGTCCATACGTAGCAGACTGTTACCTAGATTTTAACCCACAGTGCCCAAACGGCACTTATTTCCTAGTTGGATAAAAACATTGGCAACTTACCTATTTCAGAAAAAGAAAATCTCTTGTCTTAAGATTTCACAGCTTCAGGCTTTTGACTTCTGTCTGTGAACGTAGAAAACGTTAACTATGACCTAGTTCTCGTTTTCTACGCGAAAATCAAAAGTGATTCTTTTGCATTATGCTTAGTCGCTATTCCCAACCACTGGCAGAATATGCTAGCGTTGCAAAACAGTCACCGTAGCAAAAATGCAACTTGAATATACATTGGTTCGATTAACCAAGCCGGAAATGACCGTTTAACATATAATACAAAAACAATAACTACAAACACAATAATAAATTCGATACTCTACAAATTTACATATAAAAAAACGGTAAGTATAATAACATGAACTAACTTAAATACTAACGAGGTACACAATAATCAGCTAGGGAAATTCACATGATGCTATATGTCAACATGATGCTATATGGTACCGCAATATTTTGCACCACAACAAATGTGTATAAGGGTCTGCCAGGGACTGTAAATGCGGTTAAAGATTTGGCCTGCTCTGATAAGCCAATCTGCCAATAGGCATCCTTTAGATCCAGTTTTGAAATTATGTTCGCTCGGGGAAGCTTCGCAAAAATTCCTTCGATGCTGGGAAGGGGATAGGCATTCCTTTTCGTCACCTGATTTAACTTCCCTGCATCTAAACACAATCGCACTTTTCCAGGTTTAACGACCAAGCGCAGTGGAGAACACCACGGTGACGAAGACAGCTCTATAACTCCTAGGGCTAACATTCTGTCTATTGCGTTATGCATCAAGCTTTCCACTGCAGGCGAAACGGGATAAAACCGTTGTTTCACAGGGTTTGCATCTGCAACGTCAATAGTGTGCTCGATTAGGCTGGTCCTTCCTAATCCTTGTTTTTCAAAGTTAGGGAACAATGCTATAATAGTTTCCAGTTGGAGAGCTTGACTTGGGCTTAATGGATACCGATCTTCATTTGAAACAGGGTCAGAGTTTCCAATATTTACAGAAAAAACTTCGGGCGACTTATTATCTTCGGTAAAATCAGAAGGACAACTAATTATTGCCGATTCAAATAGGGTAGGAGCCAACGCAAACAACTGCCAAAAATCCAAACCTAAAATTAAGTTTTGTGACAATGAAGGGACAATCCAAATCTTCATACGCCGAACCTGAGACTGAAAATATACGTCAATGTCAATATAACCGAGAACTATCTGTAGTTTTCCATCGGCTGTTTTCACAAAGGACTTAATCTTACAGAAATGTTCGGATTTCGAAAAATCATGTTGAGCCAATTTATGTCCAAGACAGGTAATATTTGCCCCAGTATCCAGTAAGCCTAATTGTGAAATATTTAAAAACTTTACTCTGGCATAAAATCGTCTCTCCTCGCAGTTGTTTATAACAGTAGCAGTGTTGCCAGAAGCTGTCAAAAAAAACATGCCAAAAAAAGTACAATTCGCAAAAAAAATAGATAAAACTGAAACAATCAAAAATTGAAGTATTGCAGCAGTTTACGGCCTATATTCGATAAAAAAAACTCAATTTCGTAAACCATGCATATTCGAACATCCTTACCCATAGGAACATATCTGTAGCATTACTTTATTTCGTTTATGCCTGCATAGTATTGCTGCACTAAATTCAAAGGAATATCAAGTTACACATGTTTCACATGCATCGCAAGCGGCAAGCAGTACTTGACATTGCAGTCATTAACAGCGATGTATGATTCCCGTCGTTGTTGTTATTAGACACTGGCGCACTCCCCTTTTCAGTAAATTAATGTTTATATAGAAATGCTACATAAACAAATATTGTAAATAAATAGGTAGTAATGAACCTAAATACATAAAGGCCTTGAATGGCATTGTATATTAATATTTTATATTGTAATTCTTAATTATGTTAAGTAAGCAAAATATTAGTATAAATAACCCAAAATTTAATCAATAAAACACAGAATTGACTTGTGAATACAAGTAAGCGTATACCATCCGCTTGTTTCATTTCTGAAAAAGTATTCTTTCTCTACATGGCGATCCTGCCAGCTTAAAGGAACTAACGATTTAAATCAAAAATCGATCCAGACAGCTTAAAGGAAAAAACGCACCTCAAGGAGGCTCAAAGTGATATTTGCTTTGAGTTGTTCTTTGTTGAAATGGAGTTAAAAGTGGGACCTTGAAAACTCACAATGGAAGAATACCGCCAACGCCAGGCGAATGCAACTAAAAGGCAGCCAGAACATCCACCAATTCCATCTACTCCAAGACCAAAGAAGCGAGGAGGATACATGAGAAAAACTTAGAGGAGAGCGAGCTATACTGATACGGTTGTATCATATATATATATATTGTAAATATTGTTGGAAAATATATATATATTGTAAATACAACACATACAATTTTGTAGCAACATTAAAAACGTGCGCACATAATATACGCACTTTTAGGGGGTAGAAAGCGATTTCGCTGTTACCTAAAAATATGCAATATACTTATACACAAATAAAACTAGGAAGATAAGATAATTATAAGGAAATAATAAAAAAAAAAATAATAAAACATAATATATGTACTTAAACCTGTAAAGATACAAAATTTTTTACAATGGGTGGAAACCCAACAAAACTGAGCGATCCGAAAGCCAATGTAATAAATAATGTGGAGATAGTTGATCATACTCCCCATATAAACTCCTTGTGGCTCTTAATCTTGATCTCCGTGATTTTACAAGCATTAAACTTATTACTTAAGTTATACTTGAGGCACAAGAGATCAATGAAGAAAAAATACATAAGTCGTGGAAACGACTTGGACAAAATTTAGATTATAAATGGACTGGTAAAAATTGGTTACACAGCTAAGAGAGATAAAGGAACAGTTTGACAAATCACATAAATGCCTCAATACAGATAGACCATCAAGCCAAGAGACAGCTGATAAACACTTTAGGAACCTTTTTGATTGTCTCGAACGAATCAGGGTTACTATAAATGTAAATTACGATAGATTCACGGTTGGACATAAAAGTGCAGCCGAAGCATTCTACTCAGATGTTAGGTATAAACTGCTAAGCGTAGCGGCGAGAAAGGGAATAACGGTAGAAATACCACAAACACATCATAGCGAAATACATATTCCACTAAGTGTATATGAGACAGAACAGGAAATGTCACAAACAGTGGTAGAGTTTCTTAATACAGCATCAAGGCTGATCCCAGACTTTGATGGTAGATATGAGAACTTACGCTCATTTCAGGACGCGCTAAGTTTAGTAAATACATTTAAAGGTACTCACGAAACAGTGGCGATAAATCTGATCAAGACCAAACTAAAAGGGAATGCCAGAAATCTTATCGACAACGAGTCGACGATCGATAGTATAATAACAAAACTATCACGGTCTGTGAAGGGTGAATCAGTTGAGGTTCTTTCGGCCAAAATACTGAACATCCGCCAGAACAATAAGTCTGCAAACACTTACTGTGAAGAGATTGAGACACTAACCAGACACTTGGAGAGCGCATATATCTCCGACGGACTGCCAAATGAAATAGCAGCAAAATACTCCACTCAGGTTGCCGTCAAGGCAATGACAAAGAACTGCACCATAGATAAGGTCAAACTTATCATGGAAGCAGGTCAGTTTGGAAGTATGAATGAGGCTATAGGGAAGTTTGTCAGTAGCTGTACTGAAGCTACAGGGCAGCAAAACTCGATCTTGCACTTCACAGGTAAATCCAACTACAACAACAACCGCCGGGGTAGAGGAAACTCCCGGGGTGGAAACAGATACGGTGGAAATAGAAATTTCAATAACAACCACAACAACGGCAACACAAATTCTTATAACAATTGGAACCGCCGTGGTCAAGGCCGCAACTGGCACAATAACCGCAACGGACACAATAGTGACCGAGGTAATAACAATGTTAGGACGACAAACACGGAGCATAGCAATTCGGAAAACCCGAACGGACCCCTAAGATCAAATCAATAAACAGTAAAGTGTATAATCTTAACCTTAACCTGAGTGCCTTTATACAAGTCAAAATAGGTCAGACTAACACAACACTTACACTATTAGTGGATACAGGAGCAGACGTTTCATTAATAAAAATAGCTAACTTTTCTTATAATCAGATAAATACAAATACAGTAATTAACATAAGTGGTATAGGACCAGGTAAAATCAAGTCAATCGGAACTACACACTTTGATATGAAATTTAAGTACTTCCTAATTCCCCATACTTATCATGTTGTACCTAATGATTTCCAAATACCGTGTGACGGAATAATAGGAATGGATTTTATGAAAAAATATAATTGTGTATTGGATTTTAATGACGATTTGGATTACCTCATCTTACGACCATTTAACTTTCCACAACAAATAGAAATTCCAATTACGAATACATGCCATAATGCTTTAACATTGCCTGCGAGATCAGAAGTCATACGCCAAATATCTTTTGTAACTTCAGAACAAGAAGTCCTTGTCCCAAATCAAGAACCCTATCCAGGCGTTTTTATAGCAAGTACTTTAGTGAAATCTGATAAAGCATATATTCGTATATTGAATACAAACACTAACACAGTAATACTGGAAAATCCACAAATTCTTACTGAAGATATCAATGACTATGAAGTAATCACCAATACAAAGGGTGAGAAAAGTAGAAAATCGGAAATTTTGAAAATTTTAAAGAAAAATTTTCCAAAGAAATTTGACAAAACTTTAACAAATCTTTGTTCAGAATTCAGTGATATTTTCGGTTTAGAAACAGAAACAATCTCGACAAACAACTTTTATGAGCAACAGTTAAGGGTTAAAGACAAACAACCGGTATATATTAAAAATTACCGCATACCACATACACACAAAGACGAAATCGATAGGCAAGTGGAAAAATTGGTAGACGATGGAATAGTTGAACCATCGCAATCTGAATATAACAGTCCAATCTTGTTAGTACCGAAGAAATCACTTCCCGGTTCTAACGAGAAGAGATGGAGACTCGTGGTAGACTACCGACAGATAAACAAAAAACTGGTAGCTGACAAATTCCCACTACCCAGAATAGATGATATTCTCGACCAACTTGGTAGAGCTAAGTACTTTTCATGCTTAGACTTAATGTCTGGATTCCATCAAATTGGATTAGAAAGGAAATCAAGAGATCTCACATCATTTTCAACCGCCAATGGAACATACAGATTTAATAGATTACCCTATGGTTTGAAGATAGCACCAAATTCCTTCCAGAGAATGATGACATTTGCTTTCAGTGGGTTAAAACCTGATCAAGCTTTTCTGTATATGGACGACTTGGTAGTATTAGGATGTTCCGAGAAACATATGCTTTCGAATTTAACAGATGTTTTTTCACTCTGTCGTGAACGCAATCTTAAATTACATCCAGGAAAATGTTCATTTTTTATGACGGAAGTAACATATCTGGGACACAAATGTACAGATAAAGGAATACTCCCGGATGATACCAAATACTCGGTAATTGAGAATTATCCTACGCCTGAAGATGCTGATGGAGCAAGGAGATTTGTAGCTTTTTGCAACTATTACCGAAGGTTCATCAAAAACTTCTCCGAGTATTCAAGACATCTTACGAGACTGTCAAAGAAGGGTGTGCAGTTTGAATGGACTGAAGATTGCGACATTGCATTCAGATATCTGAAAAAGGCCTTGATGAGTCCTACACTACTACAGTACCCAGACTTTGGGAAACAATACTGTATAACTACAGACGCTAGCAAATACGCATGCGGTGCTGTTTTAAGTCAGGAACATGAAGGGAGACAATTACCAGTCGCATACGCATCTAGAACGTTTACGAAAGGCGAAAGCAATAAATCAACCATCGAGCAGGAATTGACTGCGATTCATTGGGCTATTACTCATTTCAGACCGTACATCTACGGACAACATTTTCTTGTCCGTACGGATCATAGACCACTGACTTATTTATTCTCTATGAAGAACCCGAGTTCAAAACTAACAAGAATAAGACTTGACCTAGAGGAATATGATTTCACTGTTGAATATCTTAGGGGGAAAGATAATTACGTAGCTGACGCTCTATCGCGGATAACGATACATGATCTTAGGGAAATGACTGAGACGATATCATGCGTGCTCAGAGTCACGACACGATCGATGACAACAGGAAAGGACAAAAATAGTAACTTGAAAAAGCAGCATAATGAATATGAAAGGCCCAGTATATACGTTCCTATAAAAAACACTGACGTCAGAAAATATTGTAAATTAAAGATTACTCCCGGGAGATGTTACATCAAACGGGGAAAATCTATAATTGCGTATATACCTATCAATGATTTGGTTACTAATGGGAAATTTGACCTAGGACAATTTTTCCCAAGGCTCGAAGAAGTGGCCGGTAAGCACAACATTGACAAATTACAAGTGGCACCGAATGAGAAAATTTTCGAATTTATCTCAATAAATGATTTTAAAAATATGGGCAATAGAGAATTGATAAAAATTAAAGTAGCGCTACTGAACAAGGTGACCCAAATTAATGATGAAAATGCTAAAGCTATTCAAGAGATTATGATAAAATACCATGATGACCCAATCGAGGGAGGTCACTGTGGAATTTTCAGGACAATTGAGAAAATTAAAAGATACTACTACTGGAAGAATATGACAAAGGACATAACAAAATATGTGAAGTCATGCCATAAATGTCAGACGGCAAAGACCATGAAACATCTTAAAAGTCCGCTGACTGTGACACCGACACCGGTACAGGCTTTCGATACGGTATTCGTGGATACCATCGGCCCATTTCCGAGGTCAATTTACGGAAATGAATATGCAGTCACAATGATATGTGACTTGACTAAGTACCTAATAACTATACCGATTCCAGACAAGAACGCCAAGACAATTGCAAAAGCGATATTTGAGAATTTTATTCTCACCTTTGGTCCAATGAAGACGTTCATTTCGGACATGGGTACTGAATATAAAAACTCAATACTAGAGGAACTTTGTAAATTACTAAAAATAGGGAAATTAACGTCAACAGCGCACCATCATCAGACTCTCGGTACTGTCGAAAGAAGTCACCGAACCTTTAATGAATACGTACGTTCTTATATATCCATTGACAGAACAGACTGGGATGAGTGGCTACGATACTTTACGTATTGTTTCAATACGACACCCTCAACGGTACACGGCTATTGTCCGTATGAATTAATCTTTGAGAAGTTACCGAACATCTTTGCACAATTTAAGGAGACAGATAAAATTACTCCATTGTATAATATAGATAATTACGTTAAGGAAATAAAGTTTAGATTAGAAGTAGCTCATAAAAGAGCACATCAATTATTGGATAAGCATAAGTTAAGACAGAAAATATCATACGATAGGAATACAATAGACCATAATTTTAACATAGGAGATCTAGTTTTATTAAAACATGAAGCTGGCCATAAATTGGAACAAAAATACAAAGGTCCATTTAAGATTAAGGAACTACTTCTAAGGGATAATGTACACATAATAGACATTAAGACAAATAAAAAACAAATTGTCCATAAAAATAGAATTAAATTATACAATGAATAACTATAATAGAAATCTGATAATAACACTCGAGTGTATGATAATGATATATGAGAATATTCAACTAATGTAAAATAGTAACAATTAATAGTATTTAACTAATGTAAAAGAATGTCCATAAAACTTCAGTTCTATGAACATTCTTCTGAAAAAGGGAGGTGTAGCATTACTTTATTTCGTTTATGCCTGCATAGTATTGCTGCACTAAATTCAAAGGAATATCAAGTTACACATGTTTCACATGCATCGCAAGCGGCAAGCAATACTTGACATTGCAGTCATTAACAGCGATGTATGATTCCCGTCGTTGTTGTTATTAGACACTGGCGCACTCCCCTTTTCAGTAAATTAATGTTTATATAGAAATGCTACATAAACAAATATTGTAAATAAATAGGTAGTAATGAACCTAAATACATAAAGGCCTTGAATGGCATTGTATATTAATATTTTATATTGTAATTCTTAATTATGTTAAGTAAGCAAAATATTAGTATAAATAACCCAAAATTTAATCAATAAAACACAGAATTGACTTGTGAATACAAGTAAGCGTATACCATCCGCTTGTTTCATTTCTGAAAAAGTATTCTTTCTCTACATATCTTTATATCATTTGATTTGTCATTTTAAATTTTGCAGCAGTTTACGGCCTATATTCGATAAAAAAAAAACTCAATTTCGTAAACCATGCATATTCGAACATCCTTACCCATAGGAACATATCTTTATATCATTTGATTTGTCACAATTAAATTTTGTCATTGCCTATTATTTAACCAAACTTAGTTTGGGATTACAAATGGAAGTTCTGATCAGGGTTTAAAATTGCTGGCTGGTTTTTTGTTTGCTAAACTGATTTAATGACTGTGACTGCGAAAATGATCCGAAAAAACTAACATGAAACCGCACACAAAAAACTTTTTTGTCTGCCCTTGGTTAGGAGGCGATTTGGATTGGAAGATTGGATATCTCAGGTACCAGTAGCGCGGAGAAATTATATCTCCATATCCGCAACATGCTGTGAACATTTGCAATGAGATTTCCATCCTTCTCTTTACAGAAAGGGGCTTTTGACTTTTTGGTATTATTTTCGGTCTTCGTTCTTCCGTCTGTATGTCTCAATTTTCTCACCCTCGCGTTATCTCCACTGCCGTTTCTTACGCCTAAAAACGGTTTACCTCCTTTCTTTTTTGACTTTACCGCTCAGTAATAGCTCGCGTTACAATTGACTGAAGCATTGCCATACGTGCAGAGTTATTTTCATCATTTGCTATGCGACAGTCTTCATCGTAATAAGTCTTGTTGCGAAGCGGTTTTTCAAAACCAAGTACGGCTGTTGCGGCAATTTTTATAGAGTCGGAAGTGGGTTTCCACTGCGCTTCAGAATCGTCATCGGGAGGGGTGTGCTCAATGCCAAAAGTGGCTAGAGTTTGCTTGAGTAGGCTCTAGCTACATCTGGTAATTACAGCTTTCCGATGTCTAGCTTTCTCTGCGTCCGGTTTCGCACGATTTTCGCGCTAGTTAATCTTGTGCGAACCTTTGCTGCTACCAGGTAGTGATCAGAATCGATGTTAGCTCCTCTCACCACTCGTACCTCCATTACACGGGATGAGTGACTACCATCAATTACCACGGGATCAATTGGTTCTTCGTTCTTTGATCATGGGATTCCCAAGAAGCCTTGTGAAAGTCTTTATGCTGGAATCTTGTGCCACTAGCAACCATGTTTTTTGTCGCGGCAAAGCCAATCAGTCTCATACCGTTGTCGGAACTGTCAGAATGTAGACTGTAATTGATTAATCAGTAAATTTGTACTTAACTAGAGAAAATCACTACGCCCTACCATACAAAAGCTGGGCGATTAACCAAAATAACCGCTTAAATGAAAGCTCTTTCCGTTTTTTAAATTTATTAACGTAATTAGACGGTTGAACCGTCTATTCGATTTAAATTATTTTTTTTATATATTGCATTTAAAAATTAATTTTTTGTTTTTTAGAGGCATGTTCTCCGTACATCAAATTTAAAGAAATTGCTAATAAAAAGTCTAGACCAACATACTTTTGCGTTAAGGATTTAACATCATAGATTAATTTGTGCATAAATTTGTCAACTCGCTCATCGGTTTAATGATTGAAGGGAAGCCAATTTGTGTTTGAACGTCAAGAGAAGACTTATACTGCTGAGGTTTGACAAACACAGTATAAATTGTTACTGTGAATGTTTAAAATATGTATGTAAATATAGGAACATCGCGAGTGCATAAAACTAAAAATGGAGAATTTTGTTCAACGTTGTTGACAGAAGTTCGTTTCCTCATTGAAGAAGCGCAAAGAGAAACGTCAGATGAGACATATAACAAATCTATGTATGTATAAATTAATCTATTTTTAATATAAACACCCGTGATAATTCTACATGTTATAATTCCTGGTTGAATATAAGCATTATTTCAGAGATTAATTCCGAAAAACAGCCATGAATTATAGAAAAAATGAAATTTATCAACAAAAAATGCTAAAAATGAAGCAAGAAAAGTCAAAAGTTAGCAAAAATTTCCCAAAAAAGTGCTAAAAAGCATTTAGCATGTTTTTCCAGAAAAAATGTGCAGAAGCCAAAAAAGAGAAGCTAGAATTGCACTTAAAGTGCTAAACTGGAAACACTGAACAGTAGACACCGTATGTTTAGATGTTAGCTTCCGCATTTTGAAATAGTTTCGTAACCGAATGGTTGATCGTTTTGGTTTTACATTGAAGCGGTCTGAGACTGATGATATATGAAATATTGCGTTACGCTTGAGTATGTAATATTGCCATCTTTCGTGATAAGGGCGTATAGGGTGCAATTTATTATCAAATTTATCCTGGTCAAGATTTGAACGTTTTAAAATGTGAATAGAGGATGATGGTTCATGACTGGGTTCTGAATTGACGGCTATATTTACATTTGATTTTGAGTCTGATTCGGCATTGGATAGTTTTTTGAAGCTGGAGCGATTTTCGTCGAACATTTAAGACACTAAAATTTGTAGATATCTTTAGCACCACACCCGTAACAGAAAACATTTCGTTCAATATTACAGCCAGGCCAAAGATGTTCCTCACTTCCACAATTCCAGCACCTGGGCCCTGATTTAGTTTGCTCTATGGCATCAACAGTCTGATCAGTATTTTGAAAACATTCTGGCGGTTCAGTTAGATCAACTTCCGCCACCGTACGACATGGGTAATTGTGGTGTAATGCTTTTGGTGGAGCGCTTTTACGCAAATATTCATCCTTCATTAAGTTTTTGCGACGTTGAACTAACCCTCGCAAATGAGCTATCGAATATATGGGTACAAATAATAACTCATGCTCATTTCTATTAGGTCCTCATCTGAAATAGGATTATCAAGTTTGTCGCTAATCTCGGAAATTAACTCAAAAATGTTTCAAACGATTCTCCAGCTCGCATTTTTCTATTACGGACTTCTTCTCTCAAGTCAAAGTCTGACTTAAAACCTTTATATCGATATTTTATGGCGACACAAAACTCATTCCATTTAATGGTGTCTACTTTTTTGTGGTACCGCCAGAACCAATTTAAAGCCTTTCCCTTCAATAATATAGGTACATTTTTACATACCATATGCAAATCGATATTGAAGTAGTCCGCAGTTAAAGAGCGAATTCGGTACAAAAATTCGTCAACATTTAGTCCCTCAGCCGAACAATCGAATTTTAGGTTCCAATTCTGCATAATCGAAGTAACTTTATCCACCCGTATTTTGGAGTTGGAGTTACTGCCGAGATTGGAAGTATGTGGAAAAAGGTTATTTGTAGATATATTTGGAGGTTGGGTCTGAAAAGCGCAGTGAGTACGGCAGTTCCTATTTGGGGATAATGAGGCAACTGATTTTCAACACTTGATCTTGGAGTAGTAGAATTTTGGAAACCATAAGGATCGAAAGTTATTCCCGAACTTCGTAAATTCACATTATTAGAATTTAATGAAGGGGGAACAAAGTGTTGCGTATTAATATAAACATTTTGCATGTTATTACCACAGTTTTGTGAGTTTGGTCTGCCATTTTGACAACCATTTTGAGTGCTGGGTTCATAAGTTGGACCAATGTTCATATTTCGTAATATCTTCTCAACACTCTTCTCAATAATTTGTGTCAAATGGACAGGACTAATAATAATATTATCTGAAAAATTACTCTGGTTAAGATCGTTACAAGAAGTTGGATGTACATTATGCACATTTACCATTGCATCTTTTTCCTATACTATTGGTGGATTAGAGCTAAGATCAAGCAAAGACGTTGTATTATCCAGATGAAGTTGTCTCGCCACATTTCTCGTATGTTATTTGACACTCATTACACCTCGACTTTTCACACGACCACGTACTGAACCCTTAGACGTGGTACTACTACGTGGTGGAGTTTGAGTTGTATATTTTTTTAGATCGGCCAGCTCGCATGGTTTCCTACAGTTGGGGCATTCTGCCGATTCCGACAGGCTAGGTTCTATACAATTTCGGTGGAAAACGTCATTACAATTGTCAAGGATTAGACAATCCTGAGTTTCTAACAAGAATCCTTTACACACCCCGCAAATCTTGTCGGAATTAGGGGCAGTTAAGCCAGATTCTTCCGGTGGAGGTGTTCGACTCGTCGCCATAATATTACAGATGCCCCTCACTTGATCTACTACAAAGTCTAATGCATTACTTAACCACAAATTAGGTAGGTTTTACTTCGTTTTGAAACTCGATCCATAGTAACTAATTAACACTCTGGCAACAGTAACATGAATAAAAATTGTTCCAGATACAGTAAAGTATTGCTAGCAAAAGATACGTAATTACGTTTCTAAGAGTAAATAGTTTTTAATAGACTTATTGGTTTAAGTTTTTGATTCGGGCTGATTAGTGATTACAAATTTCCAGGCAATAACCAGTAAAATGCAAAAAGCAGAAACTTAAAAAAAAAACTTTGGACGAAACTAATCAAGTTGACACCATGAAATGGTATACAATCGAAAGCTAAAAGTTGAGTTACTAAAATTGAGTGGTTAATATATATAATCTTGTTTTCTTACGCTGTTGATGTGAAAATGATAAGGATATTAAAGGACACAGTTCACATTAATGTCAGTATAAACTGGACTATGGAGTTTAGTATACAGCACTGTAACTCAACTAAATCGAACAAACCAGTATACACTGACCTTTCCAAATAACTAATTATCAGGATATAAAAACGCTTACGGCAATATTTATATAGTTCCATTAAAAATTATGAAATAATTTACCTAGAGTACTCTATAATAAACTTTTACAAATAGAAAATTTATATTAATCCCTTCATTTTAAGCAATAAAAATAACTTAAAGTGACTAATCGGTCGTGGTGTTCGAACTGTTGAACCTCAAACACACGAGTTAACTCCTGAAAGTTTATAAGTTTATTCTACTGCAACAATTGAGAAGATTAAGAAATTTGGTACGTGTCTTCCTTTATCCTCTATAGCCACCTGTAAATTCTACTTATAAATATAATATTTTAGACTCCCGAGCCTCTGTTAAGTATGTAAGTAGTGAAATAAAATTAGTCACATCCATATTTAATATTTCCCCTAAATGGACTGATATTCATACGAAAAGAAAATACAAAAAATATACTAACGAACTGGTCATTATCAAGGCACCAATAGATGTAGATTGGGGCCAATGCCTCTTTACCCTCCTTTCCAATTGTTTCAGCGGCAGTTATAATGTTAAAACCCATGACGTCCTTAACCCTTAATCATATCACATCACGTAAATAAAACAAAAATTTTCCTAGTAATCCATATTTATTGCAATAATTTCATTCAAAAGCGAGACTTAATTAATACGATAATACAAATAAGGTATGGAAAGCTAACTATTTAGGAACAATTCTGTTAGGTATCTAAACAAATGTCAGTGTTGTTCTATGACTCGAATGTCGCTATTGTTAGCTTTTACATTTTATTACCTTAAACTAGAAACTTCAAGAATTTATTCAGAATACATATATATTTACTTAAATAAATTTTTACATTAAACCGATATTTATGTTTTTTCTAGTGTCCCAAATTGGAACGTAATTAATATCAACTTGCAATCGAATCGTTACTGCGTTATAGAACGGTCACAGTTAGATACTTATGTATCCCGAACAATTTTGAGAACAAAGAATGGATACAATGAAAAGAAAAAAAATGACACAGAAACAAACGAAACCAAAAACCAAAACAATTGTGTATCAACGCGAGCAAGAAATTATAGCAGAAAGAATAATTATGAACGAACCATGAGAACACAGAAATGAAAGATATCATAAACCATTGAAGAGAGCAGAGAATCGAAAATCACTCCGAGAGCTATATATCACTCGCAGAGATATATATCAGCAACAACGTGCTTTTGGTGATAGAGAACTCAAAAAGAGTAAAACACAGCACGAAAGAAAGTAAGATGAAACACATGTAGCTAATGATGACGTCATGATTTGCGATTCTTTGCTGATTATTTTCCTTGTTTTTTTTCTTTCCTAGTTTATACAGTAGTTTACAAGAATAATTAAATAAAAATAAAATATTGAAAACTCACCCAAACATATCTGTGGTCACAAACAATAACGGCCTAACTCGAGTTAGGACCAAATTTAAAAAAATATGTTTGGGAAGTCACCGTGCTCAAATAAGCAACTCTGTTTTGTTAAGAAGTAATTAAAAGAATTAGTTTCCTTGTTATCTGTAACAAAGTTATCACAGAAACTCCGACTCCTGATTTCCAGTAAAGATTTTAAGCTTTAAACTGCTCTCCCTGAAAAATTTTAGAATCGACTTAGGCTGTTATTGTTTGTGACCACAGATATATTGATGACGTTGAGGCCTCAACGGTTCAAGAGTTTGTCGATGATGTGCATGTTCTTGTAGCTATAAAGAAAACTCTTGGTAAAAAAAATTTAGAGTTTAGTTATTTAGGTTATCTTTCATCTCTGCGGTATTTGTCGAACCTGTGATACTGTATAGAATTTATTAAGCTGATTATTTTTTTACTTTGGGTGTTCTATTTGGTATTATCGTTGAGGTTAGTTAAAAAGTTACTTTAAAACTTAACTTCCATCTAGGTCTTTGTTTAGACAATTAAACTTAATACCAACGAACCTATCACAACTTATTACGATTTTATTTTCATTTTTCTAATGGGATTTAGATTTTTGTTTTTTGTTCTTTTTAATAGAATGACTTCATGAATTCCTCATTGAATCCGGGTTTAGTCAATCACCCGACTGGTGTACCAAACAAGTCGTGATTCTTTCAATTTCTTATTAAGCTCGTTGCCTCCGCAGATCATATAAATACTCTTCTGCCCGCAAGTATGTCTCAAGTTGAATTTCTCCAGGGGTTGCCGATTTGACATAAATATAAACAAATAATGTTCGGCAGAAAGAAAAAATTCCAATTTTCAAGACAGCAGCCAATGTTCAAGACAGCAGCAGCTGCAATGAAGTAGATCCCTTAACCAGATGACCGATCACGTAGATGCCATGAGCTAGGTTGTAATTTGGGATATCAGTTATTAAGCGAGGTTATATCTATGTTGGGTTTATTGCCGTTGGTATTATATACGCTGATTTTTATCACCGAATATTGAGCGTGACTCCAGACAAATTACAACTTGGGATTGGATTATTACTACTGAAGTCAAATGATTAAAATAATTTATTACTATTGTAGGCTATGGGGTGGACACTGTGTTAAAATATATCTTTAGAAAAGTGTAAGTTACACTCTCGGTTTTAGTTTCAGAGATATTTACATAAATACTCAGTTTGATGACAATATATTTGCTGATTTCTTTTTCACACGTTTGAATGTCAGAACCATTTGTCTCACTAGTTTCTCCATCCGATCCGATGCTGCGTCTCAACAAAAAGGAAGTTGAAATTCTCTTTCTCTCAAAAATCAACTCGGGCCATACTGTGTGAATCGATAATATTTCGATAGCGGTATGAAAACCGCGGGTTTCACTAAAAAAGGTGATGCAAGTAACCCTGCAAATTACCGCCCAATTGCAATTTGTTCTGCGCTCTCGAAGGTTATGGAGAGCATGGTTAACCACCATCTAGTAAAATATCTTGAGTCAAATAACCTTCTTAACGATCGGCAGTATGTCTGCGTAGAATGAGATCAACTGGAGACCTGATGGCGTTCCTTTCAGAACAGTGAAGTCTATCCATCCACCAGCTTGGTGAGAGCAAGGTAGTGGCTCTTGATATTTCCAAGGCCTTTGACAGAGTATGGCACGATGAACTCTTGTCAAAGCTCGCTGCTTTTGGTGTCGGTGATAATTTCACTCGATTTATATCGAGTTTTCTCAGAGATCTATACGAGTTGTTGTAGATGGGGTTTCATCCGACGAACATAAATTGACTGCAGGTGAACCACAGGGCTCTGTTCTTTCTCCTTCTCTTTTTCTTATTTTCATTGACGATCTCCTTGGTCAGACTGTGAATACAATCTACTCTTTTGCGGATGACAGTAATCTCTATCATTCTTATTCATTCGACCGTAGGCCAAGTCGTCAAGAGATTGAAGGCAAACGCCGGACGATGAATGAAACACTCGGCCGGGATCTGGTGTCCATTGTTGAGTGGGGTCGAATGAATAGAGTAGATTTTAATGCGGGTAAGACCCAGTGTTGTTTGTTGTCGCATAAGCGTATTGCTGACCCAGGTGTGTCGTCATTGTCTATGGACGGTGTGGATATTGATGAATCAGACGCTCTTGATGTTCTGGGCATGAATATACAATGTGATGTCTGTTGGGCAAAACATGTCTTTGAAGTGCCGAAAGATGCAATCAAGTGTCTGGGCTTTTTAAAGCGGTGCAAGAAATACTTCACTCCATCTGATCTTCTCAAGATCTACACCACCTACATCAGGTCAAAGATGGAATATAACTCCCATATATGGGTAGGTGCTCCTAGGGTATCTTTGGAGCTTCTCGACCATGTCCAGAGGAGAGCGATGGTGCTGATAGGGGAGAGTAGGGTATCCAACTCTATTGTCTCCCTTGAGCATCGTCGAAATGTGGGTTGCGTGTCGCTGTTCTTTCGATATTTCCACGGTATGTGTTCCTCGGACATCCGTCAACTTATAGATTCAAGGCAAATGTCAACAGACACTACTTCCTCTTTCCACCCTCCACTACCTCAATTTTCCTTTGCCAGCACAATGCACTGCATTTATAGCGGGCATCCCCTGAGTGTTGGTTTGATAAAAAAAAAACATGAGGTGTCATGGGACATTCGGTTGGAACGAAGTTCCTTTCGCTATATATTATGTACTAGATAGTTCCAACACGTCTAAGGCGCCTGATGAAAATACGATAATTTAAATGGAGTTTTAAGAAAAGATACGATTTGTAACATAAAAAACTTTGTTTAAGGATTTTTCTTACTTAGTTACTTATCCGGTAACGAACAACCCCGAGGGGTCAGGGACCTGACAAAGCGAAGATAACATATTTCTCCAACCAGTTCGATCTTTTGCCTTATCTATCGGTTTCGAAAACCCGTTCGTGCTGGTTCGTCTTCATCCATTCTACTGACATGGCCTAGCCAGCGCAATCGCGTTATTTTGATCCGCTTAACTATATCAATGTCGGGATATAGCTCATGGTTCATTCGTCGCCGGTACTCGCCGTTGTGCACTATACTTACTTACTTATCCGTTCCCGGACAACCCCGGGGGGTCAGAGACCTTACAAAACGAAGATAACATATTTCGCCAACCAGTTCGATCTTTTGCTTTATTTCTCCAGTTGGCAATACCAAGTATACGCAGGGATTCGTCAACCTGATCCCTCCAGCTGAGTCCTGGTCTTCCTAGTTTTCGTCTTCCTTCGAGTGCGGTTTCGAAAACCCTTCGTGCTGGTTCGTCTTCATCCATTCTACTGACATGGCCTAGCCTGCGCAATCGCGTTATCTTGATCCGCTTAACTATATAGGGCCATACATTTTTCGGAGTATTTTTCTCTCGAAGACTCCTACAGATGTTTCGTCTGCTTGCGATAGGACCCAGGATTCTGCGCCACAAAGCAAGACAGGTTGAATGAGAGTCTTGTACAACTGGACTTTTGTTACTCGAGAGAAGGCTTTATCTCTACAGTGCTTGCTTAGGTAATCCAACGGCTCCAGCGGCTTT
Organism: Phaonia tiefii; assembly: GCA_963931995.1. Classification (NCBI taxonomy): domain Eukaryota; kingdom Metazoa; phylum Arthropoda; class Insecta; order Diptera; family Muscidae; genus Phaonia; species Phaonia tiefii. Next base: position 110,254,580 of record OZ008368.1, on the reverse strand, counting down.
GTTGTTCTTAGGCCGGGCAATAGCTGTTCTGAGCTCGTCTTGGTTAGGAGGGGGCAATCGACGCCGTCGTCCATATTGTGATCGATTGTTCCATCGTCATTGGATATCTCAGGTAGTAGTAGCGCGGACAAATGCTGGGAATGGGTGGGTTCTGTGCCAAAAGTTGCGAGAGCTTGCTTGAGTAGGCTGTGGCTACCTCTGGTAATTGCAGCTTTCCGATGTCCAGCTTCCTCTGCGTCTGGTATCGTACGACTTTTGCTCTACTCAATCTTGTGCGAACCTTTGCTGCTACCAGGTAGTGATCAGAATCCATGTTAGCTCCTCTGATCACTCGTACGTCCATTACACTGGATGAGTGCCTTCCATCAATTACAACGTGATCAATTTGGTTCTTAGTTCTTTGATCAGGGGATACCCAAGTAGCCTTGTGGATGTCTTTATGCTAGATTCTTGTACCACTAATGACAATGTTTTTTGCGCGGCAAAGTCAATCAGTCTCACACCGTTGTCGGAACTGTAAGCATGTAGACTGAAATTGCCAATATTTGGATTAAACACATTCTCCCTTCCTACTTTGGCATTAAAATCTCCTAGTACAATCTTTATGTCAGGCCAGGGCAGCGGTCATTCGCTTCCTATAGGAGCTCATAGAATATGTCTTTGGCATTATCATCTTTCTCTTCTGTCGGGGCATGCACACAAATTAGGGAAATATAAAAATATTTCGCTTTAATGCGGATTGTGGCTATACGTTCACTCACAGGATTGAACCAAAAGACTAGCAGTCTTTTGCCAACTACAAATCCGCAACCAAATTCATGTTTTTTTTCATGGCAACTGTAGTATATATCGCAGTTTCTTTTTCTTGTGCAGCCATGTCCTTCCATCGCATTTCCTGGATAGCGGTAATGTCAGCCTTATAACTTTGGGGGACATCTGCCAGTTGGATACTTGCACCGGATCTGTATAGAGTCCTTACATTCCAAGTGCATATCCGTAAATCGTGGTCCTTATAACGTTTGCCGGGCTCGTCAACAAATAGGGGTTGTTTATCTTTTCTTTTTCGTTTACGTATTTTCACTGCCATTATGAAAGGTGGCGGGAGGCAAACCCAGCCCACCGTGTTTTTGCATTTTACCTACTGCCAGGATATTTTTGATTGCAGCCGCCCATTATGGATCAGACGCTGACCAGGATGCGATATGTTGAACATGGCGTTTCTTCTTTTAGTTTCTATCCGCCGTTAGCCCTTATGTTTGGCTCATCTGCCTTCTAAGGACAAAAGAATATGCCCGATTGTTTGATGAGCTTCAGTGACATCAGTCACCTACTAAACCTGATTTGATGCTCATTTGTTTCGCCTTCTCACTCTGGCTAGCTAACGGAGGTTTCCGGAAAGCCATTGCCCAGTACATACTGCGTGGAGGTAGTGAGCTGCTTGGACTGCCCAATGAGGAATGATTTATCGCCACTCCCAAGTGGCGTTGTTGTTTCTGTTTACGGCAGATCCAAGGCATATAAATTCGTCCACCACCTCGAAATTATAACTGTTATCAACGTCCACGCTTTGGTCTAATCGCGTGGAGGCCCTGTTCGTTGAAACCATTAATTTTGTCTTGTCCTCATTTACCGTCAGACCCACTTTTGCTGACCCCTTCTCAATTCTCGAAAACTTCGCAGTAACTTATCTAACTCTGCGTCCAATAATATCTATATCAGCATACGCGAGCAGCATGTGACTTTTGCTGCTGATGGTTTTATTCATGTTGACATCAGCTTTTCTCAGAATAATCTCTATTAAGATGTTAAAGAGATCGCACGAGGCCTCGCTTAGTTTCAAAAGGTTCGGTAAGATCCTTACTAACTTTCACTGCGGATTTGGTGTTCGTCAGGGTCATCCTGCAAAGGCGTATGAGTTTTGCAGGAATACCAAGCTCAGAAATTGCTTCGTAGAGTTTCCCCCGTATCGGGCTATCGAAGGCCGCCTTATAATCGACAAATAGATGATAGGTGTCGATTTGTTTTTCGTGGGTCTTCTCCAGGTTTTGTCGTAGCGTAAAAATCTGTTCGTTTGTCGATTTTCCAGGGCTAAAGCCACACTGGTATGGTCAGCGATAATCGGTTTTAGTCTTTCGCACATTATGCTTGATATAACCTTATATGCTATGGATAAAAGGCTTATTCCACGGTAGTTGGCACAGAGACTCGGGTGACCTTTTTAAATATGGGACATAGTAAACTGAGACTCCAATCGGAGGGCATGCATTCATCTAACCAAATTTTGCTAATGAGCTGATGCATTCACCTTATCAGCTCATCGCCGCCAGCCTTAACAAGCTCCGCCGGTAATCCATCGGCTCCTGCGGATTTATAGTTCTTAAGGCGGGCAATAGCTGTTCTGACCTCGTCTTGGTTAGGAGGGGGGCAATCGACGTCGTCGTAAAAATTTAGATCGATTGTCTCGTCATTGGATATCTCAGGTATCTCTCTCCATAGTCCCAACATACTCAGCACATCTACGATGAGATTTTCGTCCTTGTCTTTACAGAAGGCGGGCCCTGAACCATGTCTATTAGTTCCGTTTTTGACTTTTTGGTAGAATTTACGGGCTTCGTTCTTCCTTCTGTTTGACCCAATTTCTCACTCTCGCGCTTTCTCCACCGGCGTTTCTTACGCCTAAAGAGACGGTTTACCTCTTTCCTTTCTCCCTATGCCGCTCAGTCGCAGCTCACGTTGCAACTGACTAAAGCATTGCCATGCGTGAAGCGTTCTTTTCATCATTTGCAATGCGACACTCTTCATCGTACCATGGTTTGTTGCGAAGCGGTTTTTCAAAACCTAGTACGGTTGTTGCGGCAGTTTTTATAGAGTTGGAAATGGGTTTCCACCGCGCTTCGGCTTCGTTATCGGGAGTGGGCGGGTTCTGTACCAAAAGTTGCGAGAGATTCCTTGAGTAGGCTGTGGCTACCTCTCGTAATTGCAGCTTTCCGATGTCCAGCTTCCTCTGCGTCTGGTTTCGTACGATTTTCGCTCTACTTAATCTTGTGCGAACTTTTTCTGCTACCAGGTAGTGATCAGAATCAATGTTAGCTCCTCTGATCACTCGTACGTCCATTACACAGGATGAGTGCCCTCCATCAATTACCACGTGATCAATTTGGTTGTTCGTTCTTTGATCAGGGGATACCCAAGTAGCCTTGTGGATGTCTTTATGCTGGATTCTTGTACCACTAATGACCATGTTTTTTGCCGCGCAAAGTCAATCAGTCTCATACCGTTGTCGGAACTGTCAGCATGTAGACTGAAATTGCCAATAGTTGGATTAAACACATTCTCCCTTCCTACTTTGGCATTAAAATCTCCTAGTACAATCTTTATGTCAGGCCAGGGCAGCGGTCATTCGCTTCCTATAGGAGCTCATAGAATATGTCTTTGGCATTATCATCTTTCTCTTCTGTCGGGGCATGCACACAAATTAGGGAAATATAAAAATATTTCGCTTTAATGCGGATTGTGGCTATACGTTCACTCACAGGATTGAACCAAAAGACTAGCAGTCTTTTGCCAACTACAAATCCGCAACCAAATTCATGTTTTTTTTCATGGCAACTGTAGTATATATCGCAGTTTCTTTTTCTTGTGCAGCCATGTCCTTCCATCGCATTTCCTGGATAGCGGTAATGTCAGCCTTATAACTTTGGGGGACATCTGCCAGTTGGATACTTGCACCGGATCTGTATAGAGTCCTTACATTCCAAGTGCATATCCGTAAATCGTGGTCCTTATAACGTTTGCCGGGCTCGTCAACAAATAGGGGTTGTTTATCTTTTCTTTTTCGTTTACGTATTTTCACTGCCATTATGAAAGGTGGCGGGAGGCAAACCCAGCCCACCGTGTTTTTGCATTTTACCTACTGCCAGGATATTTTTGATTGCAGCCGCCCATTATGGATCAGACGCTGACCAGGATGCGATATGTTGAACCTGGCGTTTCTTCTTTTAGTTTCTATCCGCCGTTAGCCCTTATGTTTGGCTCATCTGCCTTCTAAGGACAAAAGAATATGCCCGATTGTTTGATGAGCTTCAGTGACATCAGTCACCTACTAAACCTGATTTGATGCTCATTTGTTTCGCCTTCTCACTCTGGCTAGCTAACGGAGGTTTCCGGAAAGCCATTGCCCAGTACATACTGCGTGGAGGTAGTGAGCTGCTTGGACTGCCCAATGAGGAATGATTTATCGCCACTCCCAAGTGGCGTTGTTGTTTCTGTTTACGGCAGATCCAAGGCATATAAATTCGTCCACCACCTCGAAATTATAACTGTTATCAACGTCCACGCTTTGGTCTAATCGCGTGGAGGCCCTGTTCGTTGAAACCATTAATTTTGTCTTGTCCTCATTTACCGTCAGACCCACTTTTGCTGACCCCTTCTCAATTCTCGAAAACTTCGCAGTAACTTATCTAACTCTGCGTCCAATAATATCTATATCAGCATACGCGAGCAGCATGTGACTTTTGCTGCTGATGGTTTTATTCATGTTGACATCAGCTTTTCTCAGAATAATCTCTATTAAGATGTTAAAGAGATCGCACGAGGCCTCGCTTAGTTTCAAAAGGTTCGGTAAGATCCTTACTAACTTTCACTGCGGATTTGGTGTTCGTCAGGGTCATCCTGCAAAGGCGTATGAGTTTTGCAGGAATACCAAGCTCAGAAATTGCTTCGTAGAGTTTCCCCCGTATCGGGCTATCGAAGGCCGCCTTATAATCGACAAATAGATGATAGGTGTCGATTTGTTTTTCGTGGGTCTTCTCCAGGTTTTGTCGTAGCGTAAAAATCTGTTCGTTTGTCGATTTTCCAGGGCTAAAGCCACACTGGTATGGTCAGCGATAATCGGTTTTAGTCTTTCGCACATTATGCTTGATATAACCTTATATGCTATGGATAAAAGGCTTATTCCACGGTAGTTGGCACAGAGACTCGGGTGACCTTTTTAAATATGGGACATAGTAAACTGAGACTCCAATCGGAGGGCATGCATTCATCTAACCAAATTTTGCTAATGAGCTGATGCATTCACCTTATCAGCTCATCGCCGCCAGCCTTAACAAGCTCCGCCGGTAATCCATCGGCTCCTGCGGATTTATAGTTCTTAAGGCGGGCAATAGCTGTTCTGACCTCGTCTTGGTTAGGAGGGGGGCAATCGACGTCGTCGTAAAAATTTAGATCGATTGTCTCGTCATTGGATATCTCAGGTATCTCTCTCCATAGTCCCAACATACTCAGCACATCTACGATGAGATTTTCGTCCTTGTCTTTACAGAGGGCGGGCCCTGAACCATGTCTATTAGTTCCGTTTTTGACTTTTTGGTAGAATTTACGGGCTTCGTTCTTCCTTCTGTTTGACCCAATTTCTCACTCTCGCGCTTTCTCCACCGGCGTTTCTTACGCCTAAAGAGACGGTTTACCTCTTTCCTTTCTCCCTATGCCGCTCAGTCGCAGCTCACGTTGCAACTGACTAAAGCATTGCCATGCGTGAAGCGTTCTTTTCATCATTTGCAATGCGACACTCTTCATCGTACCATGGTTTGTTGCGAAGCGGTTTTTCAAAACCTAGTACGGTTGTTGCGGCAGTTTTTATAGAGTTGGAAATGGGTTTCCACCGCGCTTCGGCTTCGTTATCGGGAGTGGGCGGGTTCTGTACCAAAAGTTGCGAGAGATTCCTTGAGTAGGCTGTGGCTACCTCTCGTAATTGCAGCTTTCCGATGTCCAGCTTCCTCTGCGTCTGGTTTCGTACGATTTTCGCTCTACTTAATCTTGTGCGAACTTTTTCTGCTACCAGGTAGTGATCAGAATCAATGTTAGCTCCTCTGATCACTCGTACGTCCATTACACAGGATGAGTGCCCTCCATCAATTACCACGTGATCAATTTGGTTGTTCGTTCTTTGATCAGGGGATACCCAAGTAGCCTTGTGGATGTCTTTATGCTGGATTCTTGTACCACTAATGACCATGTTTTTTGCCGCGCAAAGTCAATCAGTCTCATACCGTTGTCGGAACTGTCAGCATGTAGACTGAAATTGCCAATAGTTGGATTAAACACATTCTCCCTTCCTACTTTGGCATTAAAATCTCCTAGTACAATCTTAATGTCGTGGCCAGGGCAGCGGTCATACGCTTCCTCTAGGAGCTCATAGAATATGTCTTTGGCATCATCATCTTTCTCTTCTGTCGGGGCATGCACACAAATTAGGGAAATATAAAAATATTTCGCTTTTATGCGGATTGTGGCTATACGTTCACTCACAGGATTGAACCTAAAGACGAGTTGTCGCAGTCGTTTGCCAACTACAACTCCGCAACCAAATTCATGTTTTTTTTCATTGCAACTGTAGTATATATCGCAGTTTCTTTTTGTTGTGCAGCCATATCCTGTCCATCGCATTTCCTGGATAGTGGTAATGTCAGCCTTATAACTTTGGGGGACATCTGCCAGTGGGATACTTGTACCGGATCTGTATAGAGTCCTTACATTCCAAGTGCATATCCGTAAATCGTGGTCCTTATAACGTTTGCAGGGGTCGTCAAGAAATAGGGGTTGTTTATGCCATTATGAACTGTGGCGGGAGGCAACCGCAGGCCACCATGTTTTTGCACTTTACCTACTGCCAGGATATTTGATTGCAGCCGCCCATTACGGATGAGACGCTGACCAGGATGCGATATGTTGAACCTGGATTTTCTTCTTTTAGTTTCTAAACGCCGTTAGCCCGTATGTTTGGCTCATAAGCCTTCTAAAGACAAAAGAATATGCCCGATTGTTTGATGAGCTTCAGTGACATCAGTCACCTACTAAACCTGATTTGATGCTCATTTGTTTCGCCTTCTCACTCTAGCTAGCTAACGGAGGTTTCCGGAAAGCCATTGCCCAGGACATACTGCGTGGAAGTAGTGAGCTGCTTGGACTGCCCAATGAAGGAATCATTTATGGCCACTCCCAAGTGACTATGTTGTTTTTGTTTACGGCAGATCCGAGGTATATAAATTCGTCTACCACCTCGAAATTATAACGGTTATCAACGTTCACGCTTTAGTCTAATCTTGTGGAGGCCCTGCTGGTTGAAACTATTAGTTTTGTCTTGTCCTCATTTACCGTCAGACCCACTTTTCCTGACTCCTTCTCAATTCTCGAAAACAGCGCAGTAACTGCTATAACTGTGCGTCCAATGATATCTATATCATCAGCATATGCGAGCAGCATGTGACTTTTGCTGCTGATAGTTTTATTCATGTTGACAGAAGCTTTTCTCAGAATAATCTCTATTAAGGTGTTAAAGAGATCGCACAATAGGGTGTCACCTTTTGCAGGAATACCAAGCTCAGATATTGCTACGTAGAGTTTACCCCGTATCGGGCTATCGAAGGCCGCCCTCTAATCGGACATGGGACTGTCCTTGGAGGTTGAAAGGTTCTGATAGCCATTCACTTGGGAGTGGCCAGAAATGATGCCTTCATTGGGCAGTCCAAGCAGCTCACTACTTCCACGCAGTATGTCCTGGGCAATGGCTTTATCGGAATCCTCCGTTAGCTAGCTAGAGTGAGAAGGCGAAAATAAATGAGCAGCCTGATTTGGTTATGCGATCACTGCTGTGTATCAGGCTTAGTAGAAGACTAATGTCACTGAAGCTCATCAAGCTATCGGGCGTATGCTTTTGTCCTTTAGAAGGCGGATGAGCAAAACATATAGGCCAACGGCGAATAAAAAAACAAAAGAAGCAATCCAGGTTCGACATATTGCATCCTGGTCAGCGGACGGCTGCAATCAAATATCCTGGCAGTAGGTAAAATGCAAACACCAGGTGGACAAGGTTTGCCTCCCGCCACCGTTCATAATGGCAGTGAAAATACAAAAACGAAACAGAAACATGTTTTACTACAATGTATTTAAAAAAAGAAACAATTGTTTAGGTCAATTTTTAAAGAGAGTTACTTCTTTTATTAAAAGATAATGATTGTTTTAAGAAAAGGTACTATTTTTCAGATGAAGTACATTCTGTAAGAAAAAGCCATAAGAGTATGACCATTTTTACCAAGAAGTAATTTTGTAAGACAGGTCCTTTTTAAATAAGTGGTACACTTTTTAGAAAAAGTTTATTTTTTGAGAAAATTTACCTATTTTCAGAAAGCCGACTTATTCCTAGAAAAAAAGGTAACATTTTATTTTTAAGAAAAGTTACTTGTACGAGAAGGAATTTTGAAAAAAAAAAGTATTTTTTATAAGAGAATATATTTTTTTGAAGAAAATAATTTTTTAAGAAATGGGATTTTTTTTTAGAATTGCTCCTTTTTTCAAGAATAGGTAACTTTTTAAGAGTAGGTAGGTAGTAGATGTTAAATGTGACAAAATTACACAATAGATAGAATGTAATATTTATAAATTACTAGCTGCCGCGGCAGACTTCGTCCTGCCTTCGAAGGTGGTAAATTTTAAGTTAATATTTTTTAGGACTTTGCAATAAAAATTTTAATTTTAGAAAAAAATTATGTTCGAAAAGTTTGTTTATTTAAAAAAAGCTATTAATATTATTTTAAAATTAAACAAATTTGTGTGAAAAAAAATTTAAGTATATTTTTTATATTTATGATTTATTATAATAATATTGCTGTAATAAAATAATGTAATTTATTTTCTAAAATTCGTACTAAAAATCTGTACAATCAGTTCTTTAAGTAAACAAAAAAAAAGTAATTTCTGGGTATTATAAACCCTTTTTTATGATTAGTTGAAACGAATTTGGTTATCTAAAATATTTTGCTTTAAATTATTGCTTTATTATTTTAAAATTAAACAAATTTCTGTGAAAACAAATTAAAGTACATATATTTTTTGACGTAGAATACGTCTTACCTTACGGTATGAGGAGTCATGTCAGGTTTTTATTGTTGTAATCTTTATTTCATTGAATTTGAAGAAACGGCTAGATGAATTTTGTTAAAATTTTTTTTGTAGGTAAATGAAGATGTTATCTTTCGTTTGATATACATTTCATATTGGTTGATATATTTCTAGTATTTTAATTTCTCAAATGAAAATTGTTTAAACACATACACTCAAACATATGTGTGGTGTTTGGTTGAGTGTTTTTGGTTGCTCAACATTGCTTAGGAACATGTATCTAGTAAAAAGTGAAACGAACAGCAAGCTAATGTTGCTTGGCAACATGTATCTAGTAAAAAGTGAAACAAACAGTAAGCTAACGTAATAAAGCTTTTTTGCGAAAGCTTCAATAAAGCTGTTGTAACATTAATTTTGAATTGTAAAGCGTAAAGCTTTCACACAACGCTCGAATGCTAATGCGAAGACTCGATAAGGTAAACCTTTTTTAATATTAGGGCGGCCCTCTCAACATTCGCAGAACTTATTTCAATAAAAATATTAATTAAAATACATAAATTAAATTAAGTTTAAAAAAATTGAACATAATATTTTTTTTTTAAACGGACTTGAATCAAATGCCGTTGGTAAATATAAAAATTACAGCAGACAGTTGTCCGAGGCCTTCGGCCACGGACTGTCCCTGCAGGCTGTGTCAGAGACACGGCCATTAAGTTTAACGTAGAATACGCCATCCGATAAGACAGAAAACATATATAACAATAAATGATAAATAATATAAGCAAATGAATTTATTGTTATATATGTTTCCTGTCTTATCGGATGGCGTATTCTACGTTAAACTTAATGGCCGTGTCTCTGACACAGCCTGCAGGGACAGTCCGTGGCCGAAGGCCTCGGACAACTGTCTGCTGTAATTTTTTATATTTTTGATTTAATATAGTTATATTATAGTTAGATTGGTGTAATAAGACAAAGTGGTTTATTTTAAAAAATTCGTATTAAAAATCTGTAAAATTAATTCTTTAAGTAAACAACAAAAAAATTATTTTTGGTTATTATAAGCCCCTTTTAAGTAGTTCAAAATAATTTGGTAATGTAAAATTTTTTAAAAAATTAATTTTATATTAAAAGGAATTGAAAACAATTTACTCTTGTAAAATTGTTTAAAAATGAATTCTGTATTAAAAAGATTGTAAATATTTGTTAGTATAGTCAGTAAGAAATGTTTCATTGAAATTCGCAAATTATAAAGACGATAGGACTCTTCTATAGACTACATTAGCTGTTTTTCCACTTGGAGCGAAAATGTACAAATTTTTCCACTTGGTACTCGAGAGCAAGCGACGTATAATTGTTCGCGAGAAAAGCAGGAAGTTTCCAAATGCAAACCGGCAATCTTCAGCGTTTGTCCCTGTGATTTGTTTATAGTTATTGCAAACGCTAATTTGACAGCAAATTTCAAACGTTTAAATTGACAAGGCAATTCTATTGGAATAAGTGGTATACGCGGAATGAAAACCTGTTCTCCTTTCGAAGATCCTGTCAATATCGTAGCTGTTATGATATTGCGGCCAAGGTTTTTCATTCGTAGACGTGGCCCATTGCATAGTTTGGGTGCGTTAAGATTTCGCATGAGTATTATAGGTACCCCTACTTTGAGTTCTAATTGGTGCGGCGGAACTCCGGATAACTCGATAGAGTTGAGGAACTCAATTGGGTACGTGGTGGAATGTTCCTCATCCATTACGCTATCAACTGATTTATAAATTGTAGACTCACAAACGACTTTGCTTAAAATTTGGTTATTTATGTGAGCAACAATATTATTTTTTGGTACTAGCAACGCTTTTTTGCATAACCAAGTTTAATTTGCCATATTGTTATTAATGTCTGGATAAACTTGGGATATTAGGATATTAGCACTAATTTCATCAGCCGGAGTTTCTCTTGGTATCACTGGTAGGGTTTGGCGGAAGTCATCTGCCAGTAGAACGGCCATTCCATCCATAATTGTGTTACAGCTTCTTATATCTTGTAGGCTACGATTTAGTGCCTTAATTGTTTTTGCTACCGTTAATTGTTATATTGCAAGTTGGAGTTTGAGTTTGCGCTAAATTCAACGGTAATTTCAAAACGGAGTGTGCAGTTCGACCATATTTTTCCGGTTCCTCCAGGTGCATCTAAAAACAGCAGAGCTCCTTCCTCTCTATTTCTTGCTGCCAATACTTCATCTAAAATCAGTTTTTGCTCAGGTATAAGTTTTGGCATCATCTCCTCAATATAAGCATGTATGGTTGTCAGATCGTAATTTAATTCTCTCGACAAATCGTTGGATGCATTTTGGACTCTGAGACGACTTGGAATACCAAATAGACTTAAATCTGTTCCAACCATTGAGTTCAATTTGTCTTCAATAATTATGAGAGCGTCATTGTAAATCGTATTAGAAAAGGTAAGTTCGGGATTTGCTATTTGTTTTGAACGAAGAATGTCTTCGGATAAATCATTTTAATAGCGGTCCCAGAGTTCCAGCGGCCTAGAAATTCCACACATGCGTAGTAAAATTGCAAAAAGCTCTCTAAGCTTACATGGAAAGGAACATAAAACGGCCTCTTGCATGCCTAGATCCCACTGAGCATCACTTTCCATTAACCCCAATGCCCCAAAGCATACGTCTCTAAATGTTTCACAGTCATGACCATTAACTGTTTTGAGATCAGCAAAACACGTAGGCCCTTTTACATTGTGCAGCAGCATTCGTAAGCAATAGCATTCTAAATTGATTACATGCACAGAATATACACGACCCAGAGTGTCCCCTTCTTTAATTCCCGGCCAACTGGTAATTAATGTGCCAATTTTCCTTCGCTTCCACTTTTTCTGTGATGTGTTCCATGTATAGTAACGGGGAACTTCGACATATAGCAGAGTTCTAGCGAAATTATCAACTCTGCACAATTCAAAAAATGACGTCAATGTGGTTTTAGGGGGAGTGGAGACTCTTTGGTGGAAATTGCGTTGGTTAAAACACACTCGCTCTCCATTCTCCAAATGGACTGCCAAATGTGTTACACTGGGATATCGTTCATGTAATGGAAATCTTAGCAAACGCCAAGCTGCCTCATTGCTACTATGATTGCGTCCTGCTTGATAAGATTGAACTTCATTCCTTACTATTTCATTGCCGCGCTCCTGTTGTATATTGAAAATGGCTTGATCACTGCCTTTGTTTATATATTTGCATTTGTATTTAATGGCTTTTACCGAACTGCATAATTCAATATTTATATGGGCGTCAAATGTTTTTGACAATAATGGAGAATATGGTACAATCCATGAATTGTCAAGGTTTACTTCCTGTTGTGCGCCACGAATCTTTATTTTAACAGACTGACCACCATCGTTTGGAGCTCTACACCGATATAATTGATAGCCATTTTCGTTGCGCTGAGTCTCTTGGAGCAATGCTCTAGGGAATTTTTGTTACACTTTCTGTTTTTCATGCAAGGAGATGCAGGATTGAGATCACCGCAAGGCCCGTGTACCATATTTTTGACAACAATATCATGCAGCTTTTTATCCGTCTGAGGATCTGGTATTTCAGCAGAAATGATTTTATCAATTTGAGTCGCTCGTATTTTGTTTTTCAGCCAAAGTAGTAAGTGAACATGGGGTAATCCTCGTTTCTGCCATTCTAGGGAGTACATAAAGCATAAATGTTCTCCAAAAATATGTCGTTTGGTTAGAATTGCAACAAATTTTTTTACTTTTTGGCGGAAAACACGGGCGATCAAATCATGTCTGTCTGTCGATCTTTGATCCGGTAACAACGCATCTGTTAATTCTTTCCAATATGGAATGCAAGTAAACGTAAGGAAAAGATCAGGCCTGCCATATGATCGTACATGTGCAAAAGCATCTTGGGTATACTCATGTAAATATCGTGGGCTGTTAATGAATGATGATGGTAGAATAACCATTTGCCCTAAATCATTGGGATTGTCATTTCCATCATTATTGACAGCATCTCGTAAATGAACCTAGGACTCTACTCTCAACTTCTGTTGGTTAAGCGTTATATATAGTAAGCGTTCCCTTTCAACTTTTACAAACATATCGACCAAAAACTGATGAAAAAGTTGGCCGTATCTTATGAGTAAATTGAAGTTGTTGCGACGTACCATCATGTGAAAAACATAGAAGTTCATGGAGGACACTCTTTTATTTAGAACAGGATCTCCCGTCAACGGATTTACTTGGGCTATCTGAAAGTGGTATCCTTCTTGTCCCGCCAAAAAAAATTAAAGAGTTCTGCAAAGCGTCGTAAAAGCGGTGTGTGTTAGAAACTCGTACCAAGTTGCCATTTCGCGCGCTAAGGACAATGTCTCGTGGTGAATCGTGATTACCAACTATTAACGCGGCAATATCATTAGTCACAGAAGCATTATATCGTCGTTCGTGTTCAGGAGTGCGATCTGAGAGAATAACAATCTTGTAGGTCTCATCAGGCATATTTTCCACAGCTGTCTTAAATGATCTAACCAGTTGGTTTTGTTCATGAAGTAGCCTTTGGAGCTCATCGACAATGATTCTGTCGACACCAAGTATGAGTTCGCATCTCGTTTGTGCTTCCACGTCCTCATCGCCGATGAAATGTATCTGCATAAATTTTGGCTGCTGATTGGGCATGGGAAATGTTGAACCAATCCTGTGATATACCTGGCCTTGTTTGGTAATTGTTGGGAAAAACCTGGCAAGGATACATTTTTATCCGCGCCAAAAGATGTCATTTGAAATGCAGAGTTATACTTTCTAATGTTATTTAGAAATTGGGTTGCATCCCGCGTATCATTAAGTAGGAGATGTAGAATTGGAACATCAATTTTTCTTAAAAATTAGGAAACTCATTTCTTAATGTTTTTCAAAAACAACTTGATTGGAAAGTTAACACAATGTGAACAAATTTGATATAATCGTTTTTATAAATGTAATGGTGTGTTCCTGCAAAAGAATGGAAACATTTTCAAATATGAACAGCTTGATTTGGAAGTTGAAGAATTGTAGTTGTCGAATGAGAATTTGATTAGAAAATTGGGACAATTAAGAAGAAGTGTTTTGTAGAAATGATAAAAAATGGTAAATGATTACATTGCATGAAACTTCAAATAGTAAAATATCCGTTGCATTGTTAAAATTTAGAAATGTTTTTCAAAGATAACTTGATTCTAGGCTGGGTTGAGTTTTATAAAATTCGGCTTTCCACTTCAGTGCTCCACAGTATCTGCATTCTTCGGTCATTCCTCCAACTTTTAATTGGCTGTGGTTGCTGTAGTCAAGAGTGGTGTCGTAATCAAAGGCTGCTTTGTTGAACACCAACCAACTATTTCTTTTAAAAATACGTCGTCGATTCGCCAGACGCTTGGATTCGTTAATTCGCCGTGCATCAGCCTCACCTGCTGTTTGTGCTGTCTTTGTGCATCTTGAGATCGTCGCTCATTTGCTTGCTGCGTCGTCTCGGTTGTCCTTGTTGCTGACTGATACCGCCGAGCATCTCTTCTGTTGTTTCCTGTGACCTTGACACTGCATGCCTTTGTGCATCTTCAAATCGTCGCTTAATCGCTTGCTCCGTTGTTTCCGCCGCTCTTGTTGCAGACTGACGTTGAGCTTGCTCAGACCGTCGAGCATTGGGTTGTTCCGCTTCTTAGTGGACTTTAATACTGCATGTCTTTGTGCATCTTGCAATTGTCGTTCACTGACCTTATCCGTTGCTTCTGCTGGCCTTGTCTGCTCCGATGCTTCTGTGGATCTTAATACAGCATGTCTTGTTGCATCTTGCGATCGTCGCTCAATCGCTTGCTCCATTGATTCCGCCGCTCTTGTTGCAGACTGACGTTGAGCCTTAACAAATTTTGTCATATGGCTTGAGATCTGCGGTGCTCGTGTAATTGCTGTACTGTTTCATGCCTTCTAGTAATCTGAATGCGTAAACAATTTTTTGTCACTTTACTAAGATTATTTTTTTTTAAGAAATTTTTTTGTAGTTTTTTTTATCACTTAGATCAGATTCAGTATTACTTTCAATACATTTACTTTCAATATGAACACTTTTTAATCAAATTTAAAGCACGATAGTATATTTTTGTCACTTCACTCAGACTTGAATTCTTTCTTGTTTAGTTATTACAACATTGCATTTTTACTTTTATTCTTTTTTTGGAAAATTAACTTTAAGCGAAAAAAAACGAAACAAAAAACATAGTTTGTTTGTAGTAGAAGCACAGATTTGACTAATAGTTGTAAGGTGTTGTTCTCAAGCTTGAAATATCAATAATTTATTTAAGAATCAGAGAACATTTACTAAATTTACCAAATACACCTTAATATGGTAAACATTCAACTTGTAGGTTGAATATTAAAGGAGCGGAATATTGTTTAATTATGTTGTTATAAAGCGCATGATGGACGCCCTACCGACAGTACAAAACCGGGAAAATTTCATTACAATTGGCTACTATAATGATTTCTTTAAAAGGGGCGTGGCATTACCCACTTTCTACAAAAAACTAATTTTCCTTGTACGATCATACGATCAATACTCATATGTACCAAATCTCATGCTCGTACCTCGAATGGTTCATGAGATATGGTCATTTCATATTTCAAGCTGTGTGGGCAGTGCCGGACTTTTTAGAAGCGGATGTGGCACCGCCCACTTTGCAAAAAAAATTTCCTTGGGAATCCAAATTTTTGTACAGGTCTCATTTTCGTACCTCTAATCGTTCATGAGATACAGCCGATAGAAAATTTGGTTTCTGTGGGCGGTGCCACGCTTATTTGTGTAATTATGTGTTTATATAGCTTATGATAGAGTCCCTACTGACAGTACCGAACTGTGAAAATTTCATTACAATCGGATCATTTATTTGGATGATATATCGATAAATAAAAAGGGGCGTGGCACCGCCTACTTTCTAAAAAATGGTAATTTTCCTTATATAACCAACATATGTACCAAATCTAATCTTCGCACATATAATTGTTAATGAGATATGACCATTTTCAACCTTCCAGCTCCAAAATACACTTTTGCCACGCCCAATTTTTCAAATAATATAGCCTATAGTAATTCCGACATTTGTCAGTAACTGTGTTGAAAATTTCGTTAAAATCGGTTCAGCCGTTCGGACGTGATTGTTACAGAAACAGACAGATAAACAGACCAACACTCACTTTTATAATATTAATAGGGATTTGGAAATTGTGCCATTGAATTTGTATTGAAAAAACTATTTCATTCCATGTAAACTTCCTCTGCGGCGGGATCAGTACAAGTTTCACCCTCCGTTTGCTTTGAGTGTAATCAGACAATAACCGAGGGAGATAGCTGGCGTATGCTTAATGACTGTTCTCATTGCTTTCATCGTACTTGTATACTTTAGGAAGCAAATTGTCAAATTTTGAATATCTCAAAACAAGGGAATAGTTGCACAATCTTTGACAAATAGTGGTGTTAATAAGATTCCATATTCGGATAATGATAATAATTTGCATATGTTTCTAAAATTCCCACAACCTGTGATTCAGATTTATTTATTTTGTTTTATTTTTATCAAGCCAACACTCAGGGGATGCCCCCTATAAATGCAGTGCATTGTGTTGACGAAGAAAAATTGAGGTAGTGGAGGGTGGAAAGAGGGAGTAGTGTCTGTTGACATTTGCCTTGAATCTTTGTATGTCACAATTGGTGGGAAATACACTGGCCGGAAGTATATTCCGCATACGGACTGTACGGCTGAAGAACGAATTTTCTCTATTGTGTGTAGTGCGGTCTACCGGTCACTCGATAAAAAACGGATGAGAGTTCCCGGAAAGGCGCGTGCTTCGGTTAAATATCCTCACGTCTGGCATAAGTTGACGGATGTCCGAGGAACACATACCGTGGAAATATCGATAGAACAGCGACACGCAACCCATATTTCGAAGATGCTCAAGGGAGACAATAGAGTTGGATACCCTACTGTCCCCTATCAACACCTTCGCTCTCCTCTGGACACGGTCGAGAAGCTCCAAAGATGTACTAGGAGCACCTGTCCATATATGGGAGTTATATTCCATCTTTGGCCTGATTTAGGTGGTGTAGATATTGAGAAGATCAGATGGAGTGAAGTATTTCTTGCACCGCTTTAAAAAGCCCAGACACTTGAATGCATCTTTCGAGACTTCAAATACATGTTTTGCCCAACGGACATCACATTGTATTTTCATGCCCAGAACATCAAGAGCGTCTGAGTCATCAATATCCACACCGTCCGTATACAATGACGACCCACCTGGGTCAGCAATACGCTTATGCGACAACAAACAACACTGGGTCTTACCCGCATTAAAATCTACTCTATTCATTCGACCCCATTCAACAATGGACACCAGATCCCGGCCGAGTGTTTCATTCATCGTCCGGCGTTTGCCTTCAATCTCTTGCAGACTTGGCCAACGGTCGAATGAATAAGAATGACAGAGATTACTGTCATACGCAAAAGAGTAGATTAGATTCACAGTCTGACCAAGGACTGCCGTCACCACATTTTTGAGCTAGTTTTGAGAACCTGTTTCGACTCGCTGATGGATGCAACTTCTGGTCCAGACATGGCGCTTTTCAAAAGGTTTAGAGACAACTGGGCGAAAATCAACAAGAATGTTTACATAACTAATAGCAATGAAGAATTTATTGAACATCGCCTTTCTACACAAAAGCAACAGCGAGATGATTACCGAGAACTGTTGGAGTTAACGATGATCTTTCTTGGAGGCATTCCGAACAGGGGAGTATCGATTCGTATACCAGGAGCTGTAAGTCATGCTAGGTGGATGGCAAAAGCAATTTATGCATTTAAGATATATCTCTTTCGAGATCAATTTCAGTTATCTCATAGGGAGAAGAACTCTTTAAGAAGAATATGTATTTTTCTTGCTCGAGTGTACGTTCGAGCCTGGTTTCTGTCCTCAGAAGCAATTAAAGCACCTTATCATGATTTCCTCTTCATGCAACAACTGATAAATTATCAGGATATTGATCCAGAAATTAGTAAGGGTACTGCGAAAATTTTTTCCAAACATCTCTGGTATTTAGTTCCAGAAACTGTGGTTCTTTCCTTATTTGATGACAATGTTCCAACAGTGGTTAAGGCAAGTATGGCTCAAATTATGCTGGAAGCAGATAAAAGCGAAGAAGAGGAAGAAGATAAAAATCAAATTAAGAGGTACCTTCTGCACCAAAAGGATTTTTCTTCATTTACAAAAATTGAGTTTTCGTCGTTTGTAACTCCTAGTTCGAAAAATTTCTTCACGAGATTTTCTCTCAGCACCGATTTCCTCGACAAAGACATGGAAGAATGATCTTGCTTATAAAAGTGCAATTGAAAAACTTGAGACGACAGTTGTTGTGAATGACGTTGCAGAAAGAGGTGTCAAACTCATTTAGGATTACAATAACGTTCTAACAAAAGATGAAGCTGAAAAACAATTTGTTTTACAAATCGTTGCCAGAGATCGTAAAAATTATCCAACTGCTACCAAATCCTCTCTTAGAAAAAAATAGCCTTCATTGTTCTTTCATTTTGTATTTATTATTGTTGTAAATAAATAGCGTTACTCTTATAGAAGTAATATACGTTATTAAATCAAACCAATTTTTTTTAGTTTTTCAATTTATATCTGGAATTTTTTAAATTAATTTTTTGAGAAATTTGATTCAGAATGTTTTAAACAATTTCTGCGATAGCCTGGATGTGTCCACATAAATTTTTCTCAGAAAAAAATTAAAGCGGGCGATATAGGGAAGATTATACCGTATTTTGATAGGAATTAATCATAGTGAAACTATATTCCAACTTTAAGCCACTTGAGGGTCGCCTTAAAGTTAACCGATTAAGCTGAAATTTTGTACAGCCCGTTTTTTTGTTTATTGAAACAGGATCAGAGGTTGGGAGCAGCAAAAATCTAACATTCGAAAATTTACTTATAGCTAAGGGCCACCCTAATAGTGATAGTATAAAAACAAATCCTAAAAGGTTTTGGAGTTTCATTAGGTCAAGAAATAATAATTCTTCTATCCCTTCATCAGTGGTGTTTAATGATGCTATTTCAAATACGATATCTCAGTCAGTTAATCTATTTAGAGATTTTTTTCAGTCGAATTTCTCCAGTAGTCAATTTGCTTTTAATGATGATGATTTTAATCATATTCTGCCATTTTTTGATTTTACTGAATTGCGCATTTGTGATGATGATATAATTTCTGCGATTTCTAAACTTTCAATAGCGTATAAGTTGGATGTAGATGGTTTGTCTGCATTTCTTCTTAAAAAGTGTTGTACTGCAATAATCATTCCTTTAAAGATTATGGTCAATAAATCGTTACAGTCGGGCTATTTTATTCAGAAATGGAAAACTACGACTGTTGTTCCTGTACATAAATCTGGTCATAAGAATATTGTTTCTAGTTACAGGCCAATTTCAAAGTTATCGAATAAAGCCAAGATTTTTGAGTATATTATTTTTGATAAATTGCTTTTTCAATTTAAATCATATATAAATCCTGCTCAACATGGCGTTGTCTCTGGTAGGTCGACAACGAGCAACCTGGCTGTTTTTACTCGTTATTGTGTTGACAGTTTTGTAAATGGATTTCAGGTGGATACTAACGGGTCCGCCATCTAACGTTTTTTTTTCAACTAGTGCTTATTTCGTGAATGGTAACACTTAGCTCATGTCTGATTTGACAGATAATTAGTTTTATCCTTCCGCTGAACGAATACGCTTGAACAACGCTGGGAAATATTGCGACATTACTTTGAAAATCATGGTAATGTTGCAGAATGTGTGCGAAAATTGCGTACGGATTTTGGAAGAAGAGAAGCACCGTCAGCTCCGTATGCAAACATTGAAAAGCCGATGCACCCAAAACGAGTCACTGTTTGGTGCGGATTTTGGTCCAGAGGCATAATTGGGCAATTTTTCTTCGAAAATGAGTAAGGAGTGGCTGTTAAAGTCAATGGCGGTCGATATCGGGCCATGTTGAACGAATTTTTGTTCACAAAAATTGAAGAGGAGGATATTGGCAACATTCGGTTTCAACAGGACGGCGCTACGTGCCACACAGCTGAAGCTACACCCGATGTTTTGCGCCCTGTTTTTGAAGATCGCATTATCAGCCGCAGAGCTGATGTCGTTTGGCCACCTAGGAGCTGCGATTTGACACCGTTGGACTATTATTTGTGGGGTGCCCTCAAAGATATGTGTTACACCGACAAGCCAGAGACAATTGACGCTTTAAAGGACAATATTCGTGAAGCCATTGGTGAAATACAGCTGCACACAATCGATAATGTGCTTAAAAATTGGACCGATCGTGTAGGCTACTGCATGGCCAGCCGAGGCAGCCATTTGAATGAAATTATTTTCCATTATTAACCGGAAGGATTGTACTTTTAAATAAAAAAAGAAATTTGAGAAAATATTCAGTATTTTTTTTTTATAGCATTTTCAAAAAAAACCTTATTTGGCGGACCCTTTATATACACTGATTTCTCTAAAGCATTTGATAGAGTGCCGCATAATGTATTACTATTAAAGCTAGTTAAATTCGGTATTCCACCCACTCTAATTAGATGGTTCCGTTCGTATTTAACTAATAGGTATTGCTCCGTATTAATAGATGGAGTATACTCTGAGCCTTATATTCCTGTTTCGGGTGTCCCTCAGGGAAGTATTATAGGGCCGTTGTTATTTAATATCTTCGTGAATGATATATTTCAGTGCTTTTTACATGTCAGACATCTTCTATACGCTGATGACCTTAAAATTTTTAATACCGTGCGTTCAGTTAATGATGCTATACTTCTGCAAGCGGATTTGGATAGGTTTGTTGGTTGGTCCACAAGTAATGGTTTACCAATTAATTTATCTAAATGTTTTCAAATACTTTTCACCGTTGTAAAAATATAATTGTTTCACAATATCAAATTAATGGTAATAGTTTGACTAATTAATGCATTTGAATATTTAAATTTGGGGGCAATGTTTGACTCGAAGTTAATATTTACATCTCACCTGGACTATATTATTCCAAAAGCTTATTCTACTTTGTACTTTATACTTAGAAATACGGCCCAATTTTTAGATCCATATACAAAAACTGTAATATTTTCATCATTTTGTCGGTCAAAGTTAGAATATTGCTGTTTTATTTGGAGTCCTACAGCGGATATTCACATTAATCGTATTGAACGTGTTCAGAAATCATTCTTAAAGTTTGCTTTGTTTTCTTTGAATTTTTCTAACCCAATTCCATCGTATAAAAGTAGATTCTTACTTATTTCATTAAATTCTCTGAGTTTCAGAAGAGATATTGGAATTCTGTTATTTTTGTATGATGTTATCAATGGGTGTGTTGATTGTCCGGAACTATTATCGTTTGTTTCTTTTAATGCTCCGATTCGTATTTTACGGCATTATACTTATTTTTATGTTTGTCTACGTTCTACGAATTCTGCACTTAATGAACCACTACTAAAAGCCATGACACTTTATAATAAATGTTGCAATTGACTTGATTTTAGTTTTCCTAAATCGAATTTTAGAAATTTGTATATACTATAATTAATAAATATTTCAACTAATGTATTAATTTATAATGTATTATTTTAATTTTTGTATAAGTAACTCAATGAATTTATATAGTGGTTTACATATGTAATTTAATATGCTAGTCTGTAGGGATTTTTGTCCATAGACGTAATAAATAAATGGAATGAAATGAAATAAAATGTTAGGGCCTGTTTTTCACATTATGGAGTTGGTACAAAGCATTGGCTCACAACTACCATGGACGTTCCCCAACATATAGAAATACTTCAAAATATTATGCTTCCACATGCAGAATAAGAAATGCCTCTTAAATAGGTTCCTTTAGCGGGACAATGATCCGAAACACACTAGCCCACTCACAAAAAGGCGGTTCAAACACAATAATATCGATGTTATGGTATGGCCCGCGCAGCTACTGGATCTCTAATCAATCGAAAATTTGTAGTGTTTTGTCAAAAAGGAGGTCTCACCAGCAAAACCGAAAAACAATAACGAGTTTATGTGCGTAAACAGCACATGGGCAAAAATACCCGATGAAAGGTTGTGAAGCAGTAATAAGCAAGAACGCCAGTACAAGTGAGTATTAAACTCAAAGTAATATCGGCCCTTAACTGATTGTTTTAAAATAACTTCGTTTATAGTGAATTAAAAAAATATACTTTAACAGCCCTATTCTGGCAGGGTTACAAAAGTCACCACGGTTACTATTTGACAGTTAAGTGACAATTGTCACAAATCGGTATTCTGACATATTTTTTTGGTGACAAAAGTATCAAAAACTGTTACCTGCCAAAGAGGAGGTAACAGCGCGTAACAGCTGTTTTGTTTGCCGGAAAGTTGATACAAAAACATTTTACAAATTGTACAAGTAAACAATAAAAGTGTGTACGATAAAAAATAAATAATATAAATTAATAATAGAATGGAGGAAGGGCTTTTGCTACTTTGTGCTATGGAAATGGAGCAGAAAGAAGAAAGGAGGCGTGTATTACGAAGTCTTCGTGACGACAGTGACCCGTTTAGCATCCCGGAAACAAATTTTGTCCAATATTTTCGGTTGTCAAAAAAAGCGTGTTCAGATTTAATCGAAGAACTCATGCCTTACGATAAACAAAAAACATCACTTCCATTCGTATTGCGATTTTTTTCTACACTTTACTTCTTTGCCCATGGTTCATACCAGAAGTGCGTCGGAACAAGTTTCTTATCAGCTATGAGCCAGGCATCCGTATCGCGATCAATCCATTATATTACAGGACTTATTGTAAGCAGGAAAAGTGATGAAGTTCATTTTCCAGTGTCCAATGAACAACAAATCATCATTAAAACCGGGTGAGTTCTTATCTTACAAGAGGTTTGTGTAAGTTCCTATACTTATGAAAGTATTTGCTTTAAATTTACAGCTTTTACAAAGTGTTCAATATTAAAAACACTATTGGCGCCGTTGATTGCACCCATGTACCTATCATCGCACCGCCTTCAAATGACCCTTCCAGACCATGCAGTTTGTACATGAATAGAAAGAGATATTACAGCATAAATGTCGAAGCTGTTTGCGACTACAAACTGCGGTTCCTAGCAGTCAATGCAAAATTCCCAGGGTCGTGTCATGATTCAGGAATTTGGACCACATCAGCAGTACGTCAGTGCATGATGAGGCGAAGTGGCTCTTGGCTATTAGGTGACCAGGGTTATCCCCTAGAACCGTGGCTATTAACACCTATTACAGAGCCTTCAAATGCGCAAGAAGAGAAGTATAATAAAATCCACATAAAAGCTCGAAATGTTATAGAAAGAGCATTCGGAGTGCTAAAGTCTCGGTTTAGATGTCTCTCAAAACATCGTGCATTGCATTACAGTCACGAAAAGGCTGTTTCTATAATCAACGCATGCACAATTTTACACAATATTTGCTTAGCAAAGTGTTCGTTACTGGAAGAAGAGATTGAAGAAGCCGAATTTGACATTGCACCGGTCCCAGTGGTAGCAAGCCAAACTGAGTACTATCGCGAAGGTAATCGCATACGTACTCGATATATTCATACGCTTTAGTTTAGAAAGTATTAAAAAAGTTTCCAAAAGTGCTTAACTACATAAAGTTTCAAAAACACCCACCACTTTTACAAAAGAAATAAAAAATACCTCTTCTGAATGTTTAATAAATTCCAACACGGCAACATTTACAATTTCTCCCAATAATTCTGTAACAGCATCAAACACATTTGTCAAAGATTCCCCCACTATAGCGAAGACATTCGTTAAAAATCAAAATATATCGCCATCACCATCACCACCACAAGTATCGATAAGCACAGGGATAAGTCAGTCAGCGTTAGAAAAAACTATATGCGAAGACTATGAACCCGATTTCGAACCAGATTCAAGTGATGAAACGCATATTGAGGATATGTCAATGCCGTTGTATGAGACAACCGCGGAAACTACCAACGATGGAGGGGATGAGGGTAGTTTGAATCAAATTTCCAAAGATGACACTGATCATTTAACAGATAAAACATTTTGTGCTGGGGCGCAATTTAAGGATCCAGTAACAGAATCTCAATTAGCTACCACAAGACCTACAATTACCGTAACTAGTCCGGATAAAGAACAATTGCCTCCACCACCACCATTGCCACCACCACCTCCGCCATCAGCACTTTCCGCAGGAAATAGTACGAGAACTGCTTCCGACGGCGCCTCGTTATCTTCTGCACAAATCGGTGGTCAAAATAATAATCAATTAATGCCAGATATTATAAATGAACTGGAATTAAGACGTCATCAACTTATTTTAGATAATGAGGTAAGTTTGAAACAAAAATATTGTAAGAACTTGTTAATACCTAGCATTTTGATAATAATTAATATCTATAAATCTGGAATCAAACAAACTGCTCATACTCGTTTTTCTTTGATGTTACTACTTTCAAATGAAGAAGGCGTATCTCTAAAAAAAACATTTTGTTTACAATGCTTTTTGTAAATACACTTTAAATAAAGGAACAATTGTAGGGCAATTTAAATAAAAACATATCGAGGTCATTTACATCACTGTCTTGCTATTGCTAAAATATGTATCTTTTAAATCACAAAGTTGTTTTCTATCTCCTCAATTTCTAGCATTTAAAACAATACGAGCATGTTACTGCAGTACCTTATATGTATGTGCGGGAAATACCCAATAAGCCGCCACCTCCTTATGTACCACCGGCTCATGGTAGTCCAATGACCACAATATTTCCAACCGAAGACCGTATAAAGGATATAACCTATAGAAGAACACATGAACTGTATTGTGAACTCTTAAAGACTGGTAAATTAACAAACCATTTCGGGAACTAAGAACAATTATTTATATATTATTATTTTTTCAGAATATTGTAATGGTAAAGGCGAGAAGCTGCCTTCAATTATGGAAGAACAAATTACGAATATCTATGAACGTATTATCTTAGATATTTGTCGTGAATATCTACAAGAGCACAGCGAAATACTTCGAGATGGTGATCCTACAAATTTCCACAGTCAGCTGGCTTTCTTCAACCCACCCAATCGTTTGCGTTGTATACAAGATGCCATTTACAAAGAGGTGCGATCCTGTTTAGCCATGGATAAAACGCAACCTAAAAGAACACAGGTATATTCGGTTTATGGCCAAAGAGCCAAGCAGGATCATATTGGTAAAATAATCATACAGGAAATGTATGATGAAGATGATCGTTGGTGCAATTTTCATCGTGAGGAGTCAGAAGTTTTACATCTAATCGTGGATGAAATGATACAAACAAATATTCGCGATCTAGCTAAAGAAGTGTTGTTGGAAGAAGGTGGTACTGTTGAAGAAGACGATGAAAATGAGGGTGTGGAAACCGAAGAACTCGACTGTTCGGAAATACAAGAAAATTTACAAAATGAAGAGCAAAATGGAGCACTATCCGAAACCATAGTATTGACAGATATTCGCAAAGAAATAGACCAAACTGTGATTTACAGCAACGCAGACATTGATGTTTCTTCCCGAACGAAAAGTGGGTTAAAGGACGTCCACTCAAAAGTTGGGCTCAATCTAAGCTGAAGTATTCTAGTTTTGCTTTTTTTTAATGTCAAGTTTTTCAATACGTTCTCCAATAATTTCTTCAATGGATTTTAAATGCTCTATATTTTGCTTTATATTGATAGCAGCACTGTACTACAATGTTATCTTATTGTTATCTTATTTTATCTTATTTTAAATAAGATAAAAAATAACCTAATTCAATTTGAACAAAATTTATTCAGAAAATTCAGCAGAATAATTATTGTAATTTTAATCAAAGCAGAAAAAACTTCATCCATCTAGCCATCCAAAGGTACCTTTCCGAAAGTGTATTTTACAGAATACTTTTAAAATGCGGTCGTTATTTCAAGTTTGATCGAAAATGAATACATAATATCTATTTATTAAAAGCATTATAAGGTAAAACTAGTAAAATAGTGTTTTGTAATTCAGTTATGAAAAATGTATATTTCTCGTTAATCTAGCTACACAAAATGACCTTTCCGAAAGTGTAAATTACAGAACACCTTTAAAATTCGGTCGGTATTTCAAGTTTGATCGGAAATTAGTACAGAATATCTTTTGTTGTGTATTTATTTAAATATTTATAAAGTAAAAACTAGATCATCCGATTCAAAAGGTGTTTTGTAATTCAGTTGCATGTTTGTAGAATTAGTTCGTTATAATTACAATAATTTTGATGTGTCTGAATGGATTTTGTTCGTTTCTGTGTTTGAGAATTAAAAATTCACTTTTGGCCATAACTTAAACAAAGCAAGTATTCCCGAAAACAATGTCCTGTGTCTAAGGATAAAAGCTTGGAATTCGCAACCTTTTATGCAACAAAATAAGATCTGTTTGCAATGAATTACATATTCGCAGTTAACCAACAACATTTTCAGAAGTGCTAAATATTTTTATAGTTCAGTGTTTCAAACTGTTTTTGCTATGTATGTAAAATTCTTAATAAGTACTTAATTTATGTATTTAAATATCTCCAAATATTCGCATTGTATTTAGTATATATAAATTTTAATTGCATCATATATACGATATACATATATTTTGAAACCTTAAAATCTTCATTTCGTACAAATAAGTTTTAACCATTTATCTAGTTATATCCGGTTCTAGCGTTTACTTTGTGTTTTTCTACATTAGAACCATGTATTCTAAGCCACCATAAATAAGTCGTCACAATAGTTTTTATATTTTTTATGATCTTACATACTTTTTATTAGTAGTAATTACATTGCGCCGAGACAAGCAGGAGGTTACTGCGTTAAGAGTCTCGCCTGATCGCATGCATGTGGCTGTGGGTTACAATGATGGTGTCGTTGAGATTTTTGATTTAACTAACCCCACCGCATCTGTGTGCTCATTGGCATTGCACAAAAGCGCTGTTTCCATTTTAAGGTACGATGATCAGGGCATTCGTTTGGTCTCGGGCAGTTTAGATTGTGAATTGGTGGTTATGGATGTAGTTGAACAGGCGGGTCATCAACGTTTGATTGGCCACAATGCCCCTGTGACAGACGCTCACTTTATGGAGCGTTTTCATGAACAAGGTATTGTAGTTAGTTCGTCCAAAGATACGCAAATTAAATTTTGGAATCTGGAAACTGAATTCTGTTTTAAAACCATTGTCGACAATCGCACTGAGGTGTGGGCCCTAGCCTTCGTTGGCAGTCTTATGATAGCCGGCAGTGGAGAGTCAACATTGAATGTGTACCGCTTAAAACCCAGAGATCCATCTCAAAACGAGCATTCATTGGAAACAGCTGTGGAAGGTTTAACCATTGATGATAAAGATACCATAAGTCCTGTATCCATCACAAATTGTGGCGTCATACAAAGGGCCGGCAAAGGAAGATGTGTTAATCTTGTGGCAGATGTAACAGAAAGAATTATCACTTGCCACGGCACCAATGACCTAATTGAGAACTTTTACATTTGCTCTGAAGAAGAATCAAGAAAACGTTTAGCCAAACGCTTAAAGAAAGTAAGAAAATCTGAAGATTCTGAAGAAACGGAAGAAAGTATAAAAGAACTAAGCTTATCGGACGAAATCAAGCGTTTGGAGAGTATAAAAGTTAAGCAAAAAATTAAATCCCTAGATAATTTATTAGGCGCCAGAGATGAATTGAGAGTTTTAGTAAGTTTGGCCAACAACACCATACAACTGTATAGCTTGGAAGCCAGTTTCAAACGGAAAAAGGCGGCACATGAAGAAACGGTAAAACTTTTAAAATCAATAAACAGACAAGGCCATCAATCAGAAGTGAGAAGTATTTGCTTTAGCTCCGACTCTTTGGCGATCGGGTCCGGTTCTGCAGAGGCAATGCAGAATCGAGATTCTATGCAATGTTTGCGAACCGTAACGAGCGATTATGTTCTATGCTCCGTGTTTGTGCCGGGCGACAGATATGTGTTATTGGGGCTTAAAACGGGCAAACTATTAATTGTTGATGTAGGTTCAGCTGATGTGGTGGAAGAAATAGCTGCTCATGAAAAGGAATTATGGTCTATTTGCTTATTGCCCGATCAAAAGGGATGTGTCACCGGCAGCAGTGACTCCACGGTGAAAATATGGACCTTCGAATTAATCGATAATCCTGCAGATTCTATGGAAGAGGATGGAGATGAGGATCAAAATGTAAACACATTAAGACATGGCAAAATTTTATCAATGTTACACAAAAACACTTTGAAGCTGGAAGAGACCGTCTTATGTGTTAAAGTAAGTCCTGATATGAAATATTTGACAGTTGGTTTACATAGTAATTTTTATTTATTTATATTTAAAAAAAATGAGATCAAAATTCAATTTCTAAGAACAAGAACTAAACATTAGATATAAAAAAAATAATAAAAAAACTTAACAAAAATTCATATGTACATAAAACAAAAAAGTAACAAAAATTATAAAAAAATATACATAAATGGATTAAAAAAAAATACTATTTGTTTGCTAAATTTTTTAAGACCTCCGTTATACCCAGTAAAGCTTGGGTGAGGTTTGTTAGCACTTCTGTGGTCTTCTTATCCTGCTCCTCCCTTTTCTTCATATGCTCCAAAACAGCACCAATAATTTGCTGGGAGCCGACTTTGCGGAGCTTTTTTGGGGGCGAATTCTCATCTCTTCGACTAGCATAACGAGAAGTGCTAGGGGGACTGCACAGTGAACTGCTGGTGTTTGGCGTTGAGGTCAGTATGCGCCGCCGAGCCGGACTGCCGAAAATTGGTTGGTGAGGAGATTCGAGGATAACAGTCTCACATTCCACGTCACAATCTATTACCTATGGAAAAGTAAAAGAGTTGGAAAATAAGTTTAACAACGAACATTACACATAACATCGAAAAAATCAACTGAAATTTAAAAATTATATTTGAAACCCATCAGTAGAAATTTAAAAAACATCAATTGAAATTTGAAACACATCAATTGAAATTTGAAAAGCATCGATTGAAATTTAAAAAACATCAATTGAAATTTGAAACACACCAATTGAAATTTGAAACACACCAATTGAAATTTGAAACACATCAATTGAAACTTAAAAGACAATTTCCAAGACAGCCTGTGACGTTTGGCAAAAAAAAGAAGTTTCGATAAATGTTACATATTTTTTTGACCTACAGTATTTACACCGATTCCGACCCGTATTACCTGAAATCCTAGCGCCTCGGCCGGTATACCATCCACAGCTGCCACACCAAACGTTTCCAACGCTCGCAGCTCGAAATCATCCACGTCGCTAGGAGCTGGTCCTCCTCCAGTCAGCGCCCTTTCTGCCTTTGCTTTCCTGGCTCGGCAGCGCAACTGTTTTTTCCAGTTTGCTAGAGACTGAAAAATAAAAACAAATCATCTTGCACTTAATTTTCTAAACTTATTCACCAACCTCTTTCCATTTGTTGGGAGTTCTTGTAGCTCCTTCCAAAGAGTTTAGCCTCCCTGTAACTTCCTCCCACAACTCTTCCATTTGCCGCGGATGCACAGGCGTGTTTTTCCCGCTTAACATCTCTGGATGATCCTTCAGGAAGGCAACATAGCATTCCAGCTGTGCCTTTGTGGTTCGCTCAAATTTCCTAAATGATAAAATATTAATTTTAATTCAATAAAACATAAATATATTAAATACTTACTTTTCCTTTATTGCCGCGTACATATTGTCCAGAAGATCATATGGTTTTGTTTTGTTTTCTCTGCTTTTGACAACCTGTTATTGTGAGGTGAATTATTTGTTACGAGGTGAATTTTTCATTGTCACCGTGTTGCCAGAATACCAGATACAAACAATGGTGACAACTTTGTAACAATTTTGTGGTTACAATTTGATTGTTACCACATACACAGAATAGGGGTGTAAGTGTTTGTTATCACTGCATTTATTTGATTGACGTCATTTCTAAAATAAATTATTTTTAAGGCTTAATCTCAAGATTACAAGAACGTTGGGTTTTATTTGCAGTAAGAATAAGATTGGCCTACCGCCATCTTTAAATCAATGTAAAATCTGTCAAGGTTCCCGAAGGACAACTAAAATTTTACTTTGTTACAATTGTTTATTATTTGGCGCTTCTATTTTTTTGACTCCAGCTGTATATATTCCCATTACACCCCATTTTTAAAAATATATCAAATACACACCACAAAAATGCATATGGTATAGCCAGACTAAAATAAAACGAGCGAATACTACAATTAGAATAGTTGAGTTCTGGAAACAAAATTAATTTTCAAATCTTCAGCACAAGTGCTTGAAAGTACGAAAGCAACGTGTAGTATTGACAAATATCATACTACCCGACAACAACACTGACAAGTGATAAGTTTAAACAAGCTGTAAAGTTTAAACGATCATTCTGCGAATGTGAGTTCGAATCCCAGCTGAGCCTGTTTCAAATTATTTCACTAAACCAAAAACTGATCTTCGGCACAAAAGGAATTAGAAAAAGATGTCTAAAAATAGCATAGATCAAATACATACAATAGTATGTATTTTTCTTTTTTTCATTTCATTTGCCAAGCGAAATGTGAAGTCACAAAACAAAATGAAAAGACCTCCAAATAACTACAGATTTTATTTAAAGTAGCATACCTATAGAACAAAATAACAAAATGTTTTATTATTTAGCATTTTAGCCTCGTTTTTGTTCTGTATGCAAGATTTTTGCATATAGAATACAATATGTTACGAGGCTTGTCACTAAAGTGGTGTATAGTACAAAGTCGATGTCGCATATTACGAAAACTATAAACAATTACAAAAAACTGATTACACAGATCGACTGATCTCAAAAAGTTTGCCTAAAAGTCAGTCTTATCTCAATTTTTTCTATTTTGCGGTATAGAACACAATAATTTGCGAACGACGAGCTGTCAATAAACAATGTGCCACAGATTGTTCAGATTTTTAACATACTTTGTCTTTGAATACTTTTCGATGTTCTTCTGGAACATAATCAACCTGATGAATTCTAGTACTTTAACCGCGTACTTTTTGAGAATATTTTCAAAGAATTTTACGGTAATTATTAAAATTAAATCAAATAAAATGAATCAAAATAAAATTAAACCTGACGGTAGTACATATATAAACTTATAATCTGAAATATTTGGACATCAGTATTTGCACATGTAGAACAATTTGGAGAATATTTTCAAAGAATTTTACGGTAATTATTAAAATAATCGAACTGTAGCTGACGGTAGTATGTATATAAACTTATAATCTGAAATATTTGGACATCAGTATTTGCACATGTAGAATAATTTGGATTTCTTCAAGTCAGCTATTTACGGTTTAATGGCAATTGCTATACAGTGTATGAGATCGAAGTTCGATATACAAGTTTTAATGTTATATAATACAACATAGCCCCATTTTTGTTATACCAACTATTAGATATATAACGCATGTCTAACTTCACTTCAGTTTTTAGTCTAAATATCATACCACCGGAAGAAAATATCAAACCAATTTAATACTAAGTGTGTTTTTTTGGTAGGCATCAGCTCATTAGCAAAATTTGGTTAGATGAATGCATGCCCGGCGATTGGAGTCTCAGTGTACTATGTCCCATATTTAAAAAAGGTGACCCGAGTATCTGTGCCAACTACCGTGGAATAAGCCTTTTATCCATAGCATATAAGGTTCTATCAAGTATAATGTGCGAAAGATTATAACCAATTATCGCTGACCTGATTGGACCATACCAATGTGGCTTTAGGCCTGGAAAATCGACAACTGACCAGATTTTCACGCTACGCCAAATCCTGGAGAATACACACGAAAAACAAATCGACACCTATCATCTATTTATCGATTATAAAGTAGCCTTCGATAGTCCGATACGGGAGAAACTCTATGAGGCAATGTCTGAGCTTGGTATTCCTGCAAAACTCATACGCCTTTGCAGGATGACGTTGACGAACATCAAATCCGCAGTGAAAGTTGGCAAGGATCTTACCGAACCTTTCGAAACTAAGCGAGGCCTCAGGCAAGGCGACACCCTATCGTGCGATCTCTTTAACATCTTAATGGAGATCATTATGAGAAAAGCTGCAGTCAACATGAATAAAACCATCAGCAGCAAAAGTCACATGCTGCTCGCGTATGCTGATGATATAGATATCACTGGGCGCACAATTAGAGAAGTTACTGCGGTTTTTTCGAGAATTGAGAAGGAGTCAGCAAAAGTGGGTCTGACGGTGAATGAGGACAAGACAAAATTAATGGTTTCAACGAACAGGGCCTCCACGCGATTAGACCAAAGCGTGAACGTTGATAACCGTTATAACTTCGAGGTAGTGGACGAATTTATATACCTCGGATCTGCCGTGAACAAAAACAACAACGTCAGCCTTGAGATCAAGCGGAGAATTGTGCTTGCGAATAGATGTTATTTTGGGCTAAGCAAGCACTTTAGAGATAAAGCGCTCTCTCGAGTAACAAAAGTCCAGCTGTACCAGACTCTCATTCAATCTGTCTTGCTTTATGGCGCAGAATCCTGGGTCCTATCGCAAGCAGACGAAACATCTTTAGGAGTCTTCGAGAGAAAAATACTCTGAAAAATGTATGGCCCTATATGAGCTGTTTGAGCTTTATCCTGACATTGACATAGTTAAGCGGATCAAGATAACGCGATTGCGCTGGCTAGGCCATGTCAGTAGAATGGATGAAGATGAACCAGCGCGAAGGGTTTTCGAAACCGAACTCGAAGGAAGACGAAAAATAGGAAGACCAAGACCCCGCTGGAGGGATCAGGTTGACGAATCCCTGCGTACACTTGGTATTGCCAACTGGAGAGATAAAGCAAAAGATCGAACTGGTTGGCGAAATATGTTATCTTCGTTTTGTAAGGTCCCTGACCCCCCGGGGTTGTCCGAGACCGGATAAGTAAGTAAGTAAGTGTTTTTTTTTACCCCGCTAAAGTTAATTATAGGTTAATTTGTACGGGACAGCTAAGCGATTTAAATGGCATTTCAATTTCCCACTTAAATTCCGACTTGAGCAATGACAATGCTGCCACATGTTCAAATTCAAGAAATGGCAACAAAAAGTTATCTTCGATAAATTTTGCTATCATTTCGCATTTCAAATTCATTAAAATTATTTTGTTTAATCGAAGACAACGTATACTTTTACATCTCTAGGTTTGAAGGATAGACTTTTATTTCCGATATAGTCGTTTAAATAGGTGATGAAATTTTTTCAATGTCATATTTCGCTTCACTTGTCAAAATCTTATGTATTTTGTTTTTATCCATTTTTGTATTCTTGTATTGTTGTTATATATATGTGTAGAGTTTAACAACTGAAAAAAATGAACGAAAATAAAATGTCGGTTGTTGCTGCTTACAATTACAACAACATCTTCTGCTACCATGTGTTTGTTGGCACTAGCTACAAACGTGTTGCCGTATCGCATTTTTTTCACCCATTACAACAAATGTTGCCCCATTGCATAGTATTAAGTGTGGGTCGTTTTATTTGGAAAGTCTTAAGTGGAGATAGCTTAAGGGAATAAAAAAACAGCCTTACTGTTAAATATTGCGAATTAAAGATACATATATCTGTCGTGAAAAGGCAAAACTGCGTAAGTCTGATTTTGTTGTTTTGCAGTGGAGGACTTTCCAAGTTTAAACCAAATTTTCAAAATTTAATATTGATTCTAGTATAAGTGAAAGTCATTCATCGAATCATTGCTAATTACGGAATAAATCGTTGTACATTCGAGTTACGAAATTATTTAATTTAAGGAGTTATAGTCTAAAATAAACTTTAAGCACTTTTCCCAACGATTGTATCAAAATAAGCTGGTTTTCCGAACTAATTTTCAATGAAGTTTATTCATATGTGAATATAAGTTGTTTTTTCCAAACTACTTTTAATGTAATTCATTGAACTATAAGAAAGGTACAAATCAGTTTTAAAAATCAGTTACAAATCACTTTTAATTTTTTTATTTTTTTATTTTTATATTTATTTATTACAAAACAATTCAGAATTCATATAAAGCCTCAGCGCATGTAGGCATTATTGAGCCAAGTTGGCAAAATTTAAATCTTTGTTTAACTGTTTGTATAAATAAACTTAAAACTAATAGAAGTAGTTTCAAATATATTAATTCAGTTTTTAATAAATGAATGTAATAAATTATCTTAACATCGGCAGCTCATCAAAAAGTTGTAGCAAATATGCATTTAATTTGGCCTTAATTTGGCTATGCAAAAACTGTTCAAAAACGTGGCTAATTACTGGTAGAACAGATATTGGCCGAAATTTATCAGCCGTCTACGCCTTTTTCTTCTTTGGTATTATTTTATGTACTTTCAGAATTTCGGGATATAAAGATGTATTTACCATTTCATTAAAAATATTTACCAATTTGGGGGAGATAATACTACTGCAATTTAAAAGTGCCTTTGGGGTAACATTATCATGCCCAGGACTTTTGTCCATTGCTAACGTAGAAAGTATATCATGAACTTCTTCAAGGGTAGTTAATTTAAGAAAGAAACCACAGTTAACTGGACTTAAAATTCGTAATGAATTAAATGTATCTGTTGGGATTTGCTTAATCTGGTGCCTAAGATCTTGTACTGATTGTAGGAAATGTGTTTAGAATTTCAGCTTTGAAAGCATCATCAGTAATTATGTGTCCTCTGTTATCTTTCTGAGTTATTGTTGCACACAATTTTCTGCTCAGCACCTCATTTAAAAACAACCAACCTTTTTTTGGATCCTGATTCATAGTGCTAAATTTGTCGACGTAAAAGTTATCCATTGAGTTGTTATACGCTAGTTTTATAACTTTACTGACACCTTTTAAAATGTTCTCCATTGCAATACTAGGGTTCTTTCTTCTTCTTACCAAAAGCGAACAACTGTATGACATCAGTTTATACAGGTTGCCATTTATCCAAGGAGTAATCCTATGTTTCACTGAACTTTTCGTCTTTTTCTGTTTAAAAACATTCTCAATTCTATTGCTAATGCAATTTATCAAATACTCTGTATCAACTCGAGGATCTCCTGCACTCTGCAAATTAGATATTTCAGTTTCTAATAGGAACTTTACCTTAACATAATCGCAATACCAAAATATGTCTGTCACAAAATCCGAAGTTTTAACTTTAATATCAATTATACAAGGTATAACATTATGATCCGATATATCGCATTCTATAGAGTCGACAATAGTTACCACATTAATGTTGCTATAAATATGGTCAATATAGGTCCCACTGCACTGCTGCGTAACTAAATTATGACAGTGTTGGCAGTCAGAGGTTAATAAAATATTATTTAATTCCTCATAGGATTCTACATCCAAATTATCAATGTTGGCATATACATTAACTTCTCCCGTAATATTCGAGAAAATTCTCTAAGAACGAGGGTAAAAGTTGATGAGTCGCATTTCTGTGATTTATAGAACGAAATTATATGCATTGGTCTTCCCTCAAGTTTTAATTCATTGAGCGTTACAACAATGGAATCTATGAAGCTTTGGCTCTTGCAATAATCTACAGTGAATTTCAAATTATCAGGAATAAATAATGATGTGCCACCATATCCATCAGATCTACAGCAATTAATAGACTTATAGCCGGATATTTTGTATATTTGAACAATGTCTTCCTTAAACCACGTTTCTTGAACAGCTATTAATTTGGCAATAAGAGATTTGAACTTATTAAATTCAACCACTCATCCCTCTTGGG
The DNA here is from genome assembly GCA_963931995.1 of Phaonia tiefii. Taxonomy (NCBI): domain Eukaryota; kingdom Metazoa; phylum Arthropoda; class Insecta; order Diptera; family Muscidae; genus Phaonia; species Phaonia tiefii. The sequence goes on along the minus strand of OZ008368.1, from coordinate 110,218,761 downwards.
CACATTGTGCGCTGCACAAACGCAAGATCATATTTTATGTGTATGCTTTGAGTAACAACATTTTCCCGTTGTTTCTCGAGTTCATACATGTTTGAGTATGAGATGCGTTGTATAGTTACGACGAGTGTGGTGTTTGATTTGAAATTTACGCTTCACACTCTATCTATTTTTTCAGTTTTATGTTTTGACTACTCGAAATGGGAATTTTGTCATTCTCTCTGTCGTATTGTTTTCGCTAGAATTTTTTTTGTTTTCCATTTCATAATATGTGTTTGATTTCAAAGTAAGCGTCTGTGCTGTGTTAAAAAAAATTGGTAGATGAAAGTTGGAAAAGTTGGTTAACTCGTTAATTGGAATTGGAAACCGCGGTTTTACTGTAAGTGGGTTTTTAATAAAAGTTTTTTAAATTCTTTATATTAACTTGTAGTGTCTGGCTGCATTCTGCATGTCTGTCTGCACAAAAACTTTGGTTCAATTTTTAACCCTTTCCCCGTGATCCAAGAGGCGCTTTAGCTTCTAATGATGAAGCAAAAGGTTTATGTTGCAAGCTGCATCTTTGTAAGGGAGCACAGGTTATTCTGAGGCAAAATCTGTTTACTGCTGCAGGTTTATGTAACGGAACCATCGGACATGTTACGGACATTCTATACACACCTACAGGAGATAGCACATACGTTGATGAATTTCCAAAATGTGTTATGGTACAATTTGACTCTTATTCAGGTCCAATGTACAACAATACCAAAATTCTACCCATTGTGCCAATAACAGCATCGTTTCAAAAAGGTGCACAGACATATACCCGTAAGCAGTTTCCACTACAGCCGGCGTATGCTATAAGCATAAGCCAATTTCAAAAATTGTGATCTATATTTGACGTTAATATCAAACTTGGTTTTAAAGTTAAATTAATTTTAATATACATAGTTTTATGTAAATAGAATACATATTTTATTTATTTCTTATTTTTTTCATAGAATATTTATTAGGTTAATTTGGTATGATTTTAAAAAACTTATTGAGGTTTCCCTATTGTTATTTTCAGCGTTAAGTTCTACAGTTTTTGACACATTTAGACACTGGTCATCTTTACATTTAGCAGTATTTTTTTTAATTTTTTTGGGAAATTCAGGAGCACAATTTCGTTTGTTGTTTTTTAATCTTTCTGATTTTCTGCATTTTTTTCGATGTGTCACTTTTTTAACAGGAATTTTACTAGTTTCGCGTGAACGGCGAAAATTTATTATTTTTTTTTTATTTTGAATTTCTTTATTTCGCTTTTCCTTTAATTTTAAAGATTTGGTGGAAGTCATTGTAGGCGATTAATTAAACACGTCCGTTGTGGTTTATGTTCATAACTAGACTGACTCTTTATTGTTTCTTGCAACTTAAAGCTAACATTTTATGTAGGTTAGAGAGAGATAGAGAGAGAGTAAACATAACTGTAAAATAACGAATATCAGTAAGACGTAACAAGCTTTGTGGATCCAGGGAAATATGCCCGGCAGGGAAATATATAACCCAGGGAAATATGCCACCATATCTCCAAGCCTTAATTTTTTAACGTAGAATACGTTATACGGTAAGGTAGGGGTGTTGATCTGGAGCACAAAATTTTGAGAAAATGTTTGTCAACTTTCACCCACTTTTACTTAAATATTAAAACATATTTTAGCAATTTTTATATGTTACTCAGTTTTGGTAATATGTTTTGTTTCGAATTACATTAAAAAAATTATATGTCTATATATAAAAGTTTTATGTAGTTAAGGAAATAAATATTTAAGAGCATGATATTTTAGACTATTTTTGTACATGCCGCTGTTGTTGTTGGTTTGTAAATGCCGCTGTTGTTTTTGTTGGTGTTGTGAAATCAAATGATTTTGGCTTTGCTGTGCTTTGTTTATTTATCGAGCAGCATGTAAATGTGTGTGTGTGTACATTTCGTTTTGTTGGATCGGTCGGTTATTAGTTCGTTTGGAGGGGAACATAAAATGAAGGGAGGGGAGCGTGGACACTTGTGTGTGCTTGAAAGTTTACAGATCTTTGCTGTCGTTTGTTTACTTCTGCGAGCAGCGTGTAAATGTGTGTGTATGTACATTAATAAAAAGGATTGGCGATGTATACGCTCACTATATCAATGGCGTTTCTCCTAAACACATTTCTGTGAATCCATTGGGAAGTAGTTGGAAAGCAGCTAATCTATTGTGCTGCCATATCATAAAATGTATTGCTGTAGCTGTACTTCAAATGAAGATGTCGCTAGAATGTAATACGTAAAACTAGATATAGTTTCATCCTTAAACATATGGCATACAGTCTTCGAGCACACAAACTAAAACATAAATTAATAAATCTTGTTCAAAACTATTCCAATCGTTTAGATCAGTGGTTTCCAAACTTATTTGGGTTATCGCCATCATTTTGGTAGTTTTGTTGTTGTCTTATTTTACTAAAAATTATACTGTACATACATAAAATAACTTATCACACACAACTTATCCTATCTAAAATTAATTAACTTTAATACATGAAAACGCCTACTTATGTTACAAAAACTTAATAACTAGCTATCAGCTGTATGCGTATATATTAGATAGATTTAAATCATTTATCAAAAATTATATTTAATTCATATATTTTAATTGCAAAATGACTAACGTATTCTACGTCTGACCTATGCGCCCGTTTTATCTAACACAGGCTTGTTATTTTTTTTTCGTATGCCATTGATTTTCGCATAAAGAATCGTCAACACTATCGATTGGTACACATGTTGTCTTATTTCTATTAGCGCATTCGTGCCTCGGCGTTTTATGAAAAGTTTAAAGTGGGGCGTTTTCAGCGTTGAACTAGTTTTCTCCCACTTTCATGATTGGTATAGAAAGAATCCATCGCAAGCATTCGCTTAATGTCCTTAATTATATAAAAATTAAATTATATTCGTAAATCTCTTAAAAATAAAAACTGTAAATTTTGCACATATTTCAAAAAGTCTCAGAAAAATTTGCAATTCAATATTAAAACGTGTGCCATGATGTAAAACCAGCAAATATTTGGATCACGCGACAAATTGGCCCATATGATATGATAGTTTTCGAAGACTTTCACGTTTTTTTCATAAAAGTTTGAGGTGCCCTCACTATGTTCCTATTTCGGAGACATTATCGTGATATACCTTGAACGATGCGTATTTTCAACAGCTATTAACGTATTTAATTCACGTTTTAATTTAGGAAGGGTCGCGAATTTTCTGATGAAAAAACTAAAAAAAATTCAAATTTCAAAAAAAGCTTACTCAAAACTATCACACCCTGTAGCGTTGAAACGGTTGGTGGTACACCTATTGCGATTGAATATTCAAGATGCTTCAAGTCTTGCGGAAAAGTTTCACCTACATCGCTTTTATGTATATCAAACACGAAGCCCACAATTCTCTCACGAATAAACAAAAATTACAACAAATCAAGCACTTTTTTCACATTTTTCAATTTTAGGCGTGTATTACTTCTAAATAAAAGCACTTGAGATCCTGTATTTTTGCAGGCTGATTCTTTATAGTCTCCTCAACGATTATCAATCAATGTCAGACAGACTAAATCTAAACGTGAGAAATAATTAACGAATAAAACAAGTTTCAACATTTTTATCGTAATCCGGAAATGCTCATATATATATCCACAAATTACAACTTCAACTCAAATTAAGATGGTCACCTATTTTGCGGCTTATGAGTTGTAGCTTCCAGTAGAAAATCATTAACTTCATCCTCGCTTTCAATTAATCTTGGTCTTGATAGTTCACTCCTTTTTATGAAAACTTTACCTCCGCTTGCATAGACTGCTCTGTAACCAATATTTTTCAGCGCTTTAGTATAGTTTAACGGACTTAGTGTTTCCCTACTCAAATAGTCGAAAACAAATATTTTCTTCGCTCTTAACAAATCCAGCTGATATGTTTGCATTGTTGTCACAGATATAACATACTTACATACTCTTCCGTCTTATTCTTTACCAGAGGTTCGAATTGGCACTTGTCTAATGTAGTGCATATTACATGAAAACTTTTGTTGCATTTATCAGAAACTTTGCTTTCTTCACTTTCGTTTACCTACAACTTGCATTGACCACAGATAATTTGGTTTGTTTTAATGCTGCGTCTACTTTTTCTTGATAAAACTCAAATATCGTTTGCCTTGTTTATGATTGATTGACGGAGCAAGATAGCAAAAGATTGATTGGTCGTTAATTTTTATCAATTTATATTAGGTTTTGTGGAGTGTGAAAAACTTGAAGTTTACGCGAACAGGGTTGCCAACTGACATATGAAATTAAAAAGAATTTAGCAAACATAACTTTTCGCCTTTAAATTAATACAAATCAATTAGCAGTAGGAAACTTAAATATTACTCAAAGATGGGATGAACGCAAAAAAAACTTAAAAGTTTAATAAGTTTAATTAATTTACATATTATCATTAATGCATACACCAAAATATTTAATTTTTAAGCATTTTCATTTACTTCATCAGTAGTAGGGATATGAGATAACTGGGACAGGAAATGACGTCATAATGTACCCAGCGGACCAAAACTTCGTATACGATATCGCATAGCCAAAACTTTGTTGTTGTGTCGTGTGCCTGCACGTGTGTGCCTGTGTTTGGCGCACGACACAAGGACAACAATGTTTCTCTCTTTTCGTCCGTTTAGCACCCGTTTTTAAACCAGTTTGCGAATATTTGGGCGAGTTTAATTTATTCCCCGGTTTTGGTCTGGTAAATACTCGCTTCTGAGCCCGTTTGCGAGCATTTAGCGTAACACTCGCTAAGGCTCGGTTTTTTGCCCGCTGGGTAAACAAGCAAATGTCGTCATATCGTGTGTCTGTCCACGTCTGGATGCATTATGGGAATGTTTATTTGATGTCTGTCCACGTGTGGGTCTGTTGATTTAGAAGGTGGTATGTTTACTTAAGGATCATATTACAGTATGTGAATGTCTGTCCACGTCTGGGTCTGTTGATTTAGAGGATGGTATGTTCATTTAAGGAACTACCACATATAAGTAGTTTCTGTCCGTCTGGAAAGTTTTCATACAAAGTGTGGTTTGTCCCCTCATAAATCCGGAAGTGTAGAGAGACATGGGTTAAAGTAAACCCCTCACTCATTGGGTTCTACGCTATCAGGCTGGTATGTATACATACAAATCACTGGTGAAGTCTTTTTGTTTTATTACACCACCACTTGGTACGATCCTTTATACGATCCTACATACTTAAGATTAGACCATAACTCATATACTAATTACCCACAGTATATGATTGCACGTGGCTTATATCTATTAGTTCTGATCGCCTAGACTTTAAGTCTACATGCCGCCATATGTAAAGTGGAAGAGAAGACCCAATACGTACATTATACAATTGCAATCAAGTGTTTTCGACCCATGTCAACTTCACACCTCGCCTAATTCGGAGCGGCAAGTCATATTTTGTATGTAAACGGATGGACGGACATAGTTCTTTATACAATCCTTGATACCACCATATGGAAAGTGGATGAGAGGGGTGCATGGTATACATTATACCATCGCAACCGAACAGACACTTAAGATTAGACCATAACTCATATATTAATTACCCAAAGTATATGATTGCAAGTGGCTTAGATCAAATAATAGTGGGGAGGTCGTCTATTGGTTCTGATCGCCCAGGCTTTGAGTACGTCTTAGTGAGTTAAACGGATGGACGGACATAGTTCTTTATACGATCCTAGATACCACCATATGGAAAATGGATGAGAGGTGTGCATGGTATACATTATACCATCGCAACCGAACATACACATGGTATACATTATACCATCGCAACCGAAAGATTAGACCATAACTCATATACTAATTACTCACAGTATATGATTTAAGATTGGACCAAAACTCATATACTACTTACCCACAGTATATGATTGCAAGTGGCTTATATCAAATAATAGTGAGGGGGTCGTCTATTAGTTCTGATCGCCTAGACTTTGAGTCTACATGCCGCCATATGCAAAGTGGAAGCGAAGACCCAATACGTACATTATACAATTGCAAGCAAGTGTTTTCGACCCATGTCAACTTCACACCTCGCCTAATTCGGAGCGGCAAGTCATATTTTGTATGTAAACGGATTGACGGACATAGTTCTTTATACGATCCTAGATACCACCATATGGAAAGTGGATGAGAGGGGTGCATGGTATACATTATACCATCGCAACCGAACAGACACTTAAGATTAGACCATAACTCATATATTAATTACCCACAGTATACTTATGATTGCAAGTGGCTTAGATCAAATAATAGTGGGGAGGTCGTCTGTTGGTTCTAATCGCCCAGGTTTTGAGTACGTCTTAGTGAGTTAAACGGATGGACAGACATAGTTCTTTAGTTTAGAAGTTATACGCCTGCCTTGCGGACGCGAACTGAATTTTAAAAATTTAAAATTTCCTCTCGTGAAGAATATTATTTGCGGACCTTACCACATCACTAAAGAAGAGAAAACTCTCCACATATGTTTGTTGTTGTTGGAAGATGTAGTGGAGTCATGTGTCCAGGGAACATATACATATAAATCTCACTACATATATGTTAATGATTTGTCAAGGTAAGTTTTACAGTCACATAACATTTATCTGGAAAAAAAAATAAACTATAAATTTTTCTGGTTTAGACTTTTATCGAATCAGTCATCGAATCATAATGGCAGACAATTTTATTGTAATATATGTCTCCATCAAACAACCTCGGAAGATGTGTTGAGGAGACATAAAAACTAGTGTAATAAAATCACTGCAACAATGCCAACGCAGGATAATATTCTGAGTTTTAAGAATTTTGGCAGGCAAATGGAAGTGTCATTTGTTATATATGCAGACTTTGAATGCATATTGGAGGATATGTAGGTTTAAATAGTAGTTATGTAAAAAACATGCACCATGTGCATATAGTTTTTATGTAAAGTGTAGACATAATAATAATTTAGATAAACTTGTTAAATATGTAGCTTTAGGTAGTGGGGATAATGTGGCGAAGCATGCCATTTCCGCTACATGCAGAAATTTGTATAAAAATCATCTTGAGCCAACTATAACGATGACCTTACTAACACGAAAGAGAGGAATTCGAAAACTCTACTTCTTGCCATATTTGCGGTAAATGGTTTTCACCAGAAAATTATAAAGTTAGGGATCATTGCCACGTATCAGGTAAATATAGAGGATCGGCTCACTATAGCTGTAATCTAAACTTCCAAGTTCCAACATTTATACCTATATTTTTTCACAATTTTTCGGGCTACGACTGCCATTTATTAATAAAAGATCTAGTGACAGTCGAAGGTACAACAAATCTAATACCTTTAAACAAAGAATTGTATATTTCTGCGAGGCATACCATTCAAGTATATGATGATAATTCGATCGAGAAGAAATATCATAAGGTTGAAATGAGATTCCTCGATTCCTATAGATTCATGGCAGATAGTCTAGACTCGCTAGCAAGGAATTTGTCAGATGATGATATGTCTGCTATTCGGACACACTTTCCTCAAGATAATAAATTCAATCTTATGAGAAGGAAAGGCGTTTTCCCTTACGAATACATTAATTCATTCCAAAAATTGGAACAGACACAACTTCCATCTATAGATGCATTTTCCAGCGTTCTACATAATTCTAAGTGCTCGGACAATGATTACAGTCATGCAAGAAATGTCTGGGATACATTCAGTTGCGGAACTCTTTCTGATTTCATGGAATTATACTTTAAAACTGATGTATTATTGTTGACTGACATTTTTGAAAATTTTAGGTGTATTTGTATGAGAATATTCAACTTAGATCCCTGCCATTACTTTTCAACCCCTGGCCTTTCTTGGGATTCAATGCTGAAGACAACTAAAATTGAGTTAGAACTTTTAACAGATTTGGAAATGTACATGTTCTCCAAACAAGGTATACGAGGTGGTCTTACTCAATGTAGTAAACGATATACTAAAGCCAACAATAAATACATGAAAAATTATGACCCCAATAAACCGTCAGGGTAGCTCATGTATTATGACGCTAACAATCTTTATGGTTGGGCTATGTCTCAAGACCTACCTTATGGTGGGTTTGAATGGGTTGAGGATTTCAACCATCTATTAAATCCCCATTCCATTTCAGAAAACTCTACAATTGGTTATGTGTATGAAGTGGATTTGGACTATCCTCAAAACATTCACGATCTTCACAATGATCTACCATTTTGTTCAGAAAATCGGGTCATAGGTTGCACGAAACAAAAAAAATTGATTGCAGATTTATCTAAGAAAAGAAACTATTTAATACATTATAAAGTTCTTCAGCAATGCTTAAAAAATGGATTAGTTTTGAAAAAAGTCCACCGCGTTCTTTCATTTAAACAATCACCATGGTTGAAAGAATATATCGATCTAAATACAATGTATAGATCAAATGCATCAAATACGCTTGAAAAAATTTTTTCAAATTATTAAATAATGCGATATATGGTAAGACCATGGAGAATGTGGATAATAGAAACGATGTGAAATTGGTTTCGAAATGGGAAACATGTGATAGGAGACGTCTAGGAGCAGAGGCCTTAATCGCAAAACCAAACTTTCAGAGCATATCAAGATTTTCCGATTCTTTGTGGGCTGTGCAAATGAAACGTGTCAATGTGAAATATGATAAACCAAAATATTTAGGATACTCTGTACTAGAGCTATCGAAGTTGAGAATGTACAATTTCCATTATGAGTACATGAAGCCTAAATTTGGTGAAAGATTAAGTTTAAATTATATGGACACGGACTCATTTATATATTCCATACAATCGGAAGATTTTTATGCTGATATTAGAAATGATATACCGTCAATGTTTGACACTTCAGAATACCCTGAAAATAATATTTTTAATTTCGCTCGCCTAAATAAAAAAGTTTTGGGTCTGATGAAAACCATGGAGCCATCATGACAGAATTTGTAGGATTAGGGCCGAAATTATACTCATTTACCGTGGAAGATGGCAGGGAGGTTAAAAAGGCTAAAGGTGTTACAAAATGTGTGGTGGCACAGTATACAATTAATAAATATAAACAATGCTTATTTAGGCGGGAAGTAAGTAGTGATTTTATGTATACTTTTACATCAAAGTTACATCAAATTCTAACAACAAAAATGTTGAAAGTCACATTATCCCCCGTTGATACAAAAAGAAAAATTAGAGAAGATAATATTCATACATATGCTTGGCATCATTATGCAATAGAATAAATGAATAATTTAACTTATAAAAACAACAACAACAGAAATATGTATATATGTATATATGTAGGTATAAGAAATTGTAAAATAGTTTAAATACCTGTTCAAAGAAAAAATAATAAATAAACTGAAGTTTAGATCATCAATATTTTCTTTCTTTATTTTCTTTCTACAACGTAAGTATACAATATATCCATCATCATTTTACATAATCCTTCGATTCATTTTACATAATCCTTACAATTCCTGTCAATGGTGTGTACTCCACAAGTCGATCATGTAGTATTAAGCAATATGCATTTACGGTTTCATTAAGTGCTTTACTAGTTTCAAATTCAATCTTCACATCAATCGGAATTATTGGGGTATCTTTAAAATTTTCTCGTGATATAAGCGGTTGGAGTTCTCTCTGGTATTAATTTTGTTGGAATTTTGCATACATTTCGTACAAAATAGCATATCGATTGCTTTCAACTCTTAAATTTAAATCGTCATAAGGATAAGATATAGAATTTAAATGCACTTTAATATTTGTTAAGTTAGCATGAACAAATTTATTATTATTTTCGAAGACGAATAGTATGAATCGCGGCCTTTCTCTGTTGACAGACATCTTTACATTCCAATTATGTTTGGTTCCACCTTGAAGCATCGGATTAAAGTAGCAATCCCAACTACGAAAATCTATCGGTAAAGCGGATCCATCTTTAATGGTTTTCATAATTTTAATTTTTGTCGGATCAGAAAGTTGTATATGAGGAATTCGCCAAGTCATTTTTGTAATATTTAATAATATAATTTCCTTGTCAGCTGTTGAGTAACATACTTTTCTATCATTAGAACTTCCAAGAAGAATTAATTCGTGTTTACTATTCAAAATAATTTTGTTGAAATCTTCAGCAAATCCCATTAATATCTTCAGGGGGATGTAAAAGTCTAGTGACTGAGAGGATAAATCTTTTCCATTATTCGAGCCAGCATTTTGCATCATATTGCTTTCAAACTCATTTAGCGATACATAGTTTTTAATATTAGTTGATATACCCAAATATCTAGTTCGATCAATTTCGATACCATTAATCTCATAGCGTATTTCATCAAACATTTGTGCCACACAATTACTTTTAAATTTGGCATTGGCAACCTCTCCTCCTTCAGGAAATGATATTCTAAATGTATGTAACTCTCACAAGGTAGTACATATAAATCTTGATTTTGAATAGTGAATCTGATTTCATCATTATTTTTATAAGATTGTATGTATGGGACGTAGCTGTGATTATCCTTTTTTATGATATTATTATCTGTTAGAGGTTTTTCAGTAATATCAAGTATTTCAGACATTATGTTTCACTTCAAGGTTAAGAGATTTTAGGAAATACTTATTTTCTTCTGTTAATTGAGGTCTTGATGTTTTGACTGTTTGAATGGGAGTGCTAACGATTACTTTTCTTTTTAAATATTTATTATAAATTATCATTTTCTTTCTTTAATCTGAGATGTAACCGGAGGGTGATTTCTTCACCTCGGAAATTTATTAATCGTCCCACCTGATCTACAACTCAAACCGTGAGAGAACTTATTTCTCTGACGTTTACTGGTAAATAAATGAGATTACGAGGTATTTCATCCAATTTATAACCCGGAGGAACGTCTAGCGCAAATTCATGAAGAATGTGAGCTGGTAAATTATTGACATATGATCTTGTTATGATATTACAATGTACTTGCAACGCATTTACTTTTAAAATATTTATTTATGCTTTTTATTGGGTTTTAGTACTACATCATCGGCAAACCCAAACAACTTTCCAATTGAATGTGGACGATTAAAGAATATAGTATCATGGGAGGAAAATACGTCGATCTGTAGTGTATTGTTGTTTGCTTCGATATTAATTGATTTGTTTTCACTTTGTGTTTCATACACTTTCGTTAAATAATCAACAATGTCTTGTAATTCATATGAACCAACAGGTACTTCAATTATATTATCACTAATATAAAATAAATTGTTATCCAAGTCAACGTTTGGAATGGAATTATATGAATGAAAATCCACAAGAGAACATTCATAGTCCCCAGACAAGGCTATTGGAGGAAAATAATTTGCTTTCAAAACTGAAGTATTTCCGCTTAATGCTAATGTTATTGACATTGCGAATGTTAAAAAGAGAATAAAATAAAAAAATTATTTTCATTTGGTTTTATTAGTGATGTGATTCATGTATTTTTTATTTACAAAATTATAAAATTTCATTCTTATTTATCCAAGAATTATGTTTTTTCGAAAATCCCAACCATTTGACAAGAGCTGTTTTTGCTTTAGTTTGTATAACCTTTTCAACTAAATATGTATTGGGATAGCGTGTGGGTCGTATCTCTTCCTTATAAAAACCACCTTTTATTGGATTTCCTTCATAGTCTTCCAACAAATAAGTAGTAGGAATTGTGTTTTGTAGAGATGTTATTTTAAAAATCTCGGTGGTCCAATTGGGGGTATATCCCTTCTCGAAAATGTTCTTGTATTTGCTAATGCGGACGTGATCTCCTATATGTAGTCTAGACGATTTAAATACTTTAAGATGGTTGTAGACAGTGTTTAGCAAAATTTTTTCCTTTGAAGAGTTAACAGTTATTGGTGCCATTTTAATTGTTCGATGTATGCTTTCATTATACTTTTGAATCAAATCTTTATAAATATCAGTCCAATGATATGTACCATTATTACTGAATTCTTTCCACATAAGTCCCTTCAAGGTTCTATTAAAACGTTCCACTATTGACGCCTTCATTATGCTGTATGTAGAGTAGTGATTAATCGAATACTTTTCCATCAATTTCTGGAACTCTTTATTGAAAAACTCTTTACCATCGTCCGTTTGTAAATTTTTAGGGATTCTTCCAAAAATTAATATTTGTCAGCTGTTTCGGCATCACCCCATTTTATACTTTGAAATTGTTTTTTCAAATTTTTTCTCGATTTGATCAGTTCTTTTAAAATGTTTTCCTCCATTTCAAACTGCTTTAAACAGGGTTTGAACAGTTTTGAACTGGTATAGAACTGTTTTTAAACAGATCTGGATCAGCTTTGAACTGGTATAGAACGAATTTAATTTGGTATTATAGAACTGCTTTTGAACAGGTATAGAACTGTTTTGAACAGCTTTCAACCGGTATAGAACTGTTTTGAACAGCTTTCAACAGGTATAGAACTGTTTTTAAACAGACTGGATCAGCTTTGAACTGGTATAGAACGAATTTAACCTGGTATAGAACTGCTTTTGAACAGGTATAGAACTGTTTTGAACAGCTTTCAACCGGTATAGAACTGCTTAGAATGTTTGCAGAGCAGATATTGCAATAGGTCTGTTCTTTCCAAGTACATGTGTGTTACTAAATACATATAAAAACACCAAAGCCTTTTCTATACCTCCCGTTTCGAATATCATCATCTTTACTAATTACAAGAAATTGATATTTATCCTTCCAACACTCTCGACACATGGTACGGAATTTTTCAAAAGTCATATCACTACAAGCATGATCGTTATAGATGTTCTTTAAGTTTAGTTCGTCTTGTTTAAAAACTATCAACATATTTGCATTATCACGTACTAAATGTTTAGGGATACGAGTATATGTTTGACATAAGTAAAAAGAGTCTATATTTTTATGTCGTCCCATGCAAAAATATGATCGTATATTGTTCTGTTTATCACATGCAACATCATCAAATATTATAATTGAATTTCTCTTAGCTTTCTCTGGTGGTACAACAGCAGCATTATTAGAAAATGTATAGTAGTGTACATGAGATCCTGGGTTCAAACCCGGCTCTGACCACCTTCAAATTTTCTTTCGGCGGCGGCCACCTCGCATAGTGACGGCGACACTATCGAGTATCTAGCCATGAAAAAGCTTCTCAAATTACCGTTCGGAATCTGTGTAAAACTGTAGGTCCCAATCAGTGAGTGAAAACTGGAAAGCGCACAGGTCAGTGATTGTGAGAAGTTCTCCCCAGTCCCTTCATGGGATGTAATGGGAAACCATTTTTTTTTTATTTATTTTATCCCATACCATTTATAGATGTAGTTAGTTTCTTCAAGTACTCACACTTGGGTTGATGTAAAGACTTCGAGTACAAGTAGACATTTTTAAATCGTAATCCATTAGGGCTTTCAATTAAGCCGAGCATTACATTAGTTTTACCACAATTGGATGGCCCTACAATAAGCGCTCTAATAGTGTTTGGTAGTAAAGAACTATGTCTTTTTTCATTATCATCTGTGAGGTTTAGATTCCGCACTTTAATACTTGTATGTTGTTTAATTAAACGCATTGCAAGAACTAGATATAGGATTAGTAATCATAGCCATTTTATTATAATTTCAGAAGGAAATAAGACAAAAATTCCTATAAAATGTTTGTATATAATAAAAATAGAATTAATCAACAAAACGCAGTTCACGGAAGAGGACTAATGAATAAAGTTATTAATTCACTACCAATTGAACTTCATTTACCTGGGTATCAATATTGTGGGCCTGGAACAAAACTAGAAAAATGTTTAAAGAGAGCTGACAGAGGAATAAATCCTTTGGATGCAGCTTGTAGAATTCACGATATTACGTACTCCCAAAACACTGATATTGATAAACGTCATCAAGCAGATAAGGAATTAGCAGAAACGGCTTGGTCAAGAGCTATAAATAAGAATAGCTCTCTCGGAGACAAACTAAATGCATATTTAGTCGCCAACGCAATGAAAGCTAAAGTAAAATTTGGTATGGGTATAAATAAAAAGTTTCTAAAAAAGTGCGGAGACAAAATATTCACCAATGCAGTAAAAAAATGCTGTGGTTATACTAAAAAAAGAGAAACCTCGTGACATTAATGATGCTATTAAAATAGCACGAAAAGTTATAAAAAAAAAACGTTCCGCGAGAAGAAATCAACCATTATTATTCCTAGAGTTATAAGTGTTCCAAAAGTTGGTGGCTTTTTACCCTTAATACCTGTTTTAACTGCATTAAGCGCTTTAGGGACTTTAGCTACAGGCGGTTCTGCCATAGCAAAAGCAGTAAATTCTGCTAAAAGTGCTAAAAAAACAACTCGAAGAGAATGCCAGACACAATAAAAAAATGGAAGCTATAGCCATGGGGAAGGGTTTATATCTCAAACCATATAAGAAAGGATATGGAATTATTCATAATGGTGTGACAAAAAACTAATAAACCAGGTACCCAATAGACCTCTAACGAATATAGATCTTAAAAAATTGGGAAACAAATATATTCCGTATTTTAGAGGAGTTTATATGAGAGATAATGTGCCGAGAAGATCACGGGAAAAAAAAGCGGAATCATAAATTTAGACTCAAAGAGAGGATCTGGAACACATTGGGTAGCATATAAGAAAAATATTAATAATATTGAATATTTTGATAGTTTTGGAAATCTTCAACCACCATTGGAAGTAATAAAATACTTAGGACGTAATATAACATATAATTATAGAAGAGAACAGAACTTTAACAGTTCTAACTGCGGTCATTTATGTTTTAAATTTTTGTCTCAAATGTTGAAATGAAACTGAGTATACATATAAGAGTATTTAAACCATTCTCAAAATATAATTCTCTTCAGTTGGTGTTGGATCTTTGATTTAAAATGTTTAAGATTGGATATTCTGACTTTGCATTGATTGATTTCCAATGTTGTAATGGAAACAATAATGATATATATATGAAGGAAGTGGCATTCATGACTGGTGAATCTGTGGTTCTAAATTACTTCCTATTCAAACCACCCTTCGACAGAAGAGAACTGTCAAAAGAGGCATTAAAACAGAATGACTATTGCAGGAAGTTTGTACATGGATTGGATTGGTTGGATGGCGAATTGGAGTATACTTCTGTAGGTGACATTCTTTCACCCCTCAACAAATACAAATATATATTTGTGTTTGGTCAAAATAAAAAGGATTTTTTAATGAAATATCTTAAATCAAATATTATTAATCTGGAGCATCAGACAAGTTTTAAGAGTTTAAAAAATTTTTTACTAGCTGTCCCGTACATTGTGACATGAGATATGTTTTGATGTTCACTGTTGTTGTGGGTTTTTGTTCCACCAATTATGTTTGTCACTGTTCCTTTATATTGTAAATCAAAAGGTTATTGTTTTCTATTTTCAAATATATGATTTGACTTTATTTTATGTTTCTTGTATGTACATATGTGTTGTGAAAAAACTTTGAGTCTCGTTTTGTGTTATTGTTTCATGATTGTTGTACCAGTCGCGGGGGATGAAAATATTACTACACTGATCGACTTCTAGACTGAGATTGATTTCTTGTTTTCGTTGCTCACTGCCGGTAGCCGATGGCCGCCGCGACAGAGAGCAACGAAAACAAGAGAAAGAAAAAACAAATAAGATGCAACGAAGGCATATGCGTATGTATATATGTATGTATGTTTGTAGCAAAGGGCTATGCGCTAATGACAGCGGACCGTTGTTAGCGACACATACTTGCTGAAATTTATAGCACTACTTTCAACATCCCGCCCCCCATGACTGTGTGACAACTTTGGCAAATTTAAATGACAAGAAAAATTCAGTGAATTATTTTTGGGTCAAAAAATTATAAGCAAAACAAAATTTAAAAAATAATTAATTTTAACAATATTCACAAAATGTATGTTAGCTAAGTGTAATTCATTTATGATTTAGCAATTTTAACATTTAAAAAAAATATACAAAAATTAAATCGATTATAATTGGTTGTAAACAAAAAATTTATAATGTAAATTGTTAGTCAGTCTGAGAATAGTTTGACTACTTTTGTGATGGGTCTGCTCACGATACCGCTAGAGGTGCGGATATCAATGACTCTTATATTCTGATCTGTTCCAGGATAAGTTTTTGCTATGCGACCAAGCTTCCATTCATTTGGTGAAAGTCTATCATCTTTTATGATTACTAAATCGTTAATTTTGACATTTTCACGTTGATACTTCCACTTATATCTGCGATGTAATTCGTTCAGATATTCGGATTTCCAACGCAGACAAAAATTTTGTGACACGATTTTTAGCCTTTTCCATCGGTTGGCAAAAGTTGGGTTGTCGTCAGAGATATCAGGTTCAGCTTGAGCCAATATTGGTGTTCCAACCAGAAAATGTCCAGGTGTTAATGGTGATAAATCGTTAGGGTCATCGCTAGCCGGGCTTAAGGGTCTAGAATTGAGGCAAGCTTCGATACGAGCCAAAATTGTAGAGAACTCTTCAAATGTGAACGTCATATCCGGTATGAGCTTTCGAAGATGAGTCTTAAAGGATTTGACACCGGCTTCCCAGAGTCCTCCCATATGAGGGGCTCCAGGTGGTATAAATTTCCAATCAAGGCTTTGATGGCTCTGTTGTTGGATGACGTTTGTTTGCAGAGTTTTCATAAAATCTTGTCTATCCTTTTTAATCATTTGCGCGGCTCCAACGAAATTTGTTCCATTATCCGAATATATTTTTGAAGGGCAGCCGCGTCTCCCTATAAGTCTATGGAAGGCTGCTAAAAATGCTTGAGTCGAAAGATCACTGGCTACTTCCAAATGTATGGCTTTTGTTGCAAAGCACACAAAAATGGAAACGTAACCTTTGGTGACAAGACACGCTCGGCCTGTGAAACTTCGAATATTGAATGGTCCTGCATAATCGATGCCTATGTTAGTAAAGGGTCTATCGAGCAGAGTTCGTTCTGGTGGCAGTGACGACATTATTTGATTTTGTGTCTTGTGCTTGAAAATTATGCACGTTTTACAGTTGCGTGTGACCTTTTTGACTAAAGATTTTAACCGGAAAATCCAGAATTCAGTGCGCAAGACTCTTGTCATGAGCTGATTGCCGCCATGTAATGTGATCTTATGTATAAATTCAACAGTTAACTGAGTAAATCTTGAGTCATACGGTAAAATAATAGGGTGTCGTTCATTGTATGATAGTACCGGTGATTGTACGAGACGCCCATTTGCTCTAAGTACGCCTTTTGAGTCTAAAAATGGGTTGAGAGTTAAAAGACTGCTACTAGGCGATATGCGTTGCTTTTGAGTCAAAGAATGATATTCGTCAGTAAAATATTGGTTTTGGGTCCAAGTTATCAGACGAGATTTAACATCTTGGATTTCCGCCGCAGTTATCTCTACAGTTGCTACGCGCAGATGCATCCTAGCTGCACTTGTGTTTCGCCAAAATCGAAAAACATATGCCAATACTCTATACGCACGAGATAATGATGAAAAACGGGTCAATGGATCTTCAAAAGTGGTTGTAGTGAATACCTTTACTGGCTTTGCCTCTAGACTTGTATCTTCGTTTATTTCTTCCGATGATGGCCACCTGCTTTGAGGCAATCTTAACCATGCCGGCCCATACCACCATAAATTGTTTTCTTTTAGCTCCGTTGGTGAGCAACCTCGACTTGCGATGTCTGCTGGGTTGTGTTCTGAGTCCACGTGTCTCCAAGAATTATTTCCGACATTTTCGACGATTTCCGAAACCCTATTTCCCACAAAGGTATTCCAGGAGCAAGCCCGTTTTCGTAGCCAGGCTAAAACTATTGTAGAGTCGGTCCAAAAGTGTGTCGAAAAATTTTCAATTTGCAGGTTTGGCACAACAGACGTAACTAATTTTGAAGCCAAAACAGCACCGCAGAGTTCGAGTCTTGGTAAAGAGATTTTTTTGATGGGAGCTACACGAGTCTTAGCGGCTAGTAGAAAAGTGTGGACGCTTTTATCACAATTTTGTATTCGTATATAAATTGCTGCAGCATATGCCTTCTCTGAGGCGTCACAAAAACAGTGTATTTCCACTTGGTTTGAGCGCGTGTATTGTAACCATCGTGGTATTATTAACGAGTCTATTTTTGGACAATTTTTTACAAAATTTAGCCAGTTTTGAGCTGTTATAAGTTTCAAAGTGTCATCCCAATCGATTTTGTCTAACCAGATTTGTTGCATGGTCAATTTTGCTACGACGATAACTGGGGCCAGCCATCCACATGGGTCAAAAAGTTTTGCTATTGTTGATAAAACTTCTCTTTTTGTGTAGGTTGGTTTACTTTCAATATCTGGTGATGAAAAGGTAAATGAGTCTAGAGAAATATTCCAGCGAATGCCCAGGGTTTTTGTAGATATACCTTCAGATATATTTAACCAATTGACGGGTAGTAACGAGTCTGATGGCAAGTCTTTTAAAACTCTTGGATCATTCGACGTCCATTTCATTAGTTGAAAGCCTGCTGATGCCAGTGCAGCTATTAATTCATAACGAGATTTTATAGCGTTTTCTAAAGTATGACACCCAGCTAAAACATCATCTACATAGAGATTTTGTAAAATAATTTTGCTAGCAAGGGGGTATTTTTCTTTTACATCTTCGGCGAGTTCAATTAGAACCCGAAGGGCTAAATATGGGGCACAATTGACACCAAAGGTGACTGTTTGAATCTCAAAATCTTCAACTGGGTCATTTGGAGATAATCGGTATAATATTCGTTGATATTTTGTATGTGCTGGGTCTACAAGTATCTGCCGATACATTTTTGTGACGTCTGCGTTAAAAACGTATTTGAAGAATCTCCATTTTAATATTTGCAACACCAAGTCCTGCTGCAGTACGGGTCCTGGGTATAAAATGTCGTTGAGACTTAATTTATTTGATGATGGACTAGACGCATTGAATACGACTCTAAGTTTAGTTGTGAGTCGCTCTGGTTTTATCACCGCATGGTGAGGCAAGTAATAATTTGGAGTCCTCTCTATTTCTGAAGCATTAAGTTTTTTCATGTGTCCGAGCTCAAGATATTCAGTGATCGTCTTGTCGTATAAAGACTTGATTTCTGGCGTTTTTGTAAGTCTTTTTTCCATTCTGTTGAATTGAGCTAAGGCGATGTTCCTAGATGTACCCAACTCTTCGCAAGGTTTGAAGGGTAAAGTGACGATGAATCTCCCCGAGTCGCTCCGACGTGTTGTAGCTTTGAAGTTATCCTCGCAAAAGGTGTCTTCTTCTGACCTCAAAACTTTTTTTGGGGTCTCCTCCACCTCCCAAAAACGTGTGAGAATTTTTTCTATCGCAATGGTATTACAAAGTGAAATATACCGATCCTTTTCGTTGATTTTTGTAATGGGTCCTCCCACAATCCAGCCGAATACTGTTTTTTGTGCTAAGAGGGATCCGATGGAACGCATAGGGACTCCAGTGTCGTAGATTAAGGGTCCTAGGTCCAAACCAATTAAAAGGTCAATGGGACGACTTTTATTAAAATGAGGATCTGCTAGTTCTAGATTGTTAGATTCACAGAGAGATTTGTCTAAGGTTCTTGGTGGTAGATTAGAAGGCAGGGTCTTCAAAACTGGTGCACAAACTTCTAATTCAAAACTAGGGTCCACCCGAGAGCAAAGAGTAAAGAGACAGGCTCGGGTCGAAATTTCCGAAACTGTCTGGCTTAGACCAGTAACATGAACTAAATTTCGCTTTGTGGGTAACTTTAAATGATTTGTTAACTTTTCCGAAATGAAAGTTGATTGGGATCCTGGGTCAATGATCGCTCGGGCATTGTATCGTTGTCCTTTTGATTCAATTTGGACTATGGCAGTGAACAGCAAGGTTTCTCGATTATTTTGTTGACGTGGTGCATTTTTCTCATGTAGAGTCAATGCAGTAATTCTAGGTTGTTCTTCAATAGGTGTGGACTGTATGATGGTGGTTAGAGCTGCCGCACTGGTACTAGGGCGCGCGACATCCCTGATTGGCTCCGATCTTGTAGGCTGAGTCTCTTTATCCTTGTGCAGTACAGTGTGATGTCTCTGCTTGCACTGTCTACAAGTAAATCGGCTTTTGCATTCCTTGACCCCGTGATCCGAAGAGAGGCAATTGTAACACAAAAATGAGATTTTTACAAAATGGATACGATCATTGACATTTTTATCCAAAAATTTTGCACAAGTCCTCAGGGAGTGGTTGCTTTTGCAAAAGTTGCAACTCTGTTCCCCCTTTGAGGTCCCTTGTTGATTATTATTTGTGACGGTTTTCATCCCCGCATCTTGTGGTATTAAATTTGTTTGAAAAGTGTTGACGCGCTTTTCTTTTGAATAATTTTTTTCTGATCTAGGCTGATTAGATTTATTATTTGATTGGATATTGCTAACTGATTCTAGGGTCTTGAATTTATGGGTCAAAAATGAATCAAAATCATTCCACGTTGGAATTTTTGAGCAATCTGCTAAAGAGTCTTCAAAATCCTCCAAAAATTTTCTAGGGAGTTTTGTAGAACTTAAGTAAACTAGAATCGGGTCCCACCCTTCTGTATTTATGTGCATGGTGTTCAAAGTTTGAATACAACTGTTGACTGTGCGTTGCAGTTTCTTAATGGAAGATCCGGCATCCATAGAGACTTGAGGCAAACTAAAAATAGTTTTGAGTTGTTCGTTTACTAGCATTCTTTTATTTTCATACCGATCTACTAAATTTCTCCAGGCTATATCGAAGCCATCATTAGTCAAGGGAACGTGGCTGATGATTTCTCGAGCTTCTCCCGCGGTCTTTTGGGTCAGGTGAAATAATTGTTCAACCTTGCTCAGTTTTGAATTTTTAATGTAGATGGCAGAGAATAAATCTCGAAATGTGGGCCAAGTACTGTAATCACCTTGGAAAATGGCTGTGTCACAAGGTGGCAACCTTGTAATTGGTGCGAAATCGGCTTCAACGTCGGGCCGTTGCACTGACGACCGGCGTTCCGTTTTCTCTGATGCTATTTGATCTGCCAATGCTTGGATATCAGCGTTGAGAGATCCGAAACAGTTTTTATATGCCTTAAGAGCCTTTTTGTATCGTTCTCTTAACTTATCTTTGTCTATTGACTTAGCTCCTTCAGCTGTTGGTGAGTCGCGGCAATCTACATAGGATTTTTTGACTTGCCCCCACAAAGAATTAAGTTCGACACGCAAGATTTCTAAAGAATGTATGTTGTCATCAGTATCCCGTTCCGCATGAATACTTTCGAAATCCAACAAGTCATTCGTGCAATTAGCAAAGGTCTCTAAAGCCATTGTCATGAAGTATGACGGGTCAAATTTGATATGTAAGAATCAAAAATAAATTTAAAAATTTTGATCAATAATTATAGCGGACAGCCGTTGTGAAGCACAGAGACGAGTCGAAAGAATTTGCAAAACAAAAAACGAGTCGAGATAAAATTAATTCGCTATAGTGAGCAGCCTTATCGAAAACACGAACGAGTCTTATAAGTATTAAGAAAAACTAGTCGAGTGCGAAAATGTTTATCCACAAAGATTGTTCAAATATAATAAGATGGCAACTCTACTTATTTTGCACAATTTAACGAGAAAAATACAATTGACGGGTCTTGCTGAGTGTCTATGGCTTCTTTATTCCATACGTTGAATATTTAATCAAATTTTAAGTTGATGCCAAAAGTACTGCTGCACCCTGTAGTATTTGTCTTGTTCGTTGTGGTTTATTTGTTGTGTACTTACTGCTTGCCGCTTTCTATGTACTTGCTGTATTTCTTTGTGCTGTTGTTGTCCAAGATTTTTGTCTCGCCTTTGTTGTTGTTGTTCTGCTGTCTTTGCTGCCGCTGCCAATTTTTATTTGTCGGAATCAAGTTCCCGTTGTAACTGTTTTCTGTTTATGAATTCCACAAATTTTGTCACTTTTTTGAGAAAATATTGTTTGTGTAATTTGTACGTGTTTTGTGGGATCAAATGTTTAAATTGTCTTTCCCCTTTTTTTGTTTCACTTTGTACTGTAATTTTTTTTAACGTGTTTTATATTCTTTTTGTTTTAATATTTTCTCCACTTTTTACTTGATTTTATGCTTTGATTTCTGTTTTTTTTTTTTTTTTTAATAATTTTGTTTTCGAGTCACTTTAATTTGGGGTCACTTTTTGTTTAACAAGACACGGTTTTTATTATTCTAAACACTTATCCGGTTCGCAAAGGACCAAATGTTTTGATGTTCACTGTTGTTGTGGGTTTTTGTTCCACCAATTATGTTTGTCACTGTTCCTTTATATTGTAAATCAAAAGGTTATTGTTTTCTATTTTCAAATATATGATTTGACTTTATTTTATGTTTCTTGTATGTACATATGTGTTGTGAAAAAACTTTGAGTCTCGTTTTGTGTTATTGTTTCATGATTGTTGTACCAGTCGCGGGGGATGAAAATATTACTACACTGATCGACTTCTAGACTGAGATTGATTTCTTGTTTTCGTTGCTCACTGCCGGTAGCCGATGGCCGCCGCGACAGAGAGCAACGAAAACAAGAGAAAGAAAAAACAAATAAGATGCAACGAAGGCATATGCGTATGTATATATGTATGTATGTTTGTAGCAAAGGGCTATGCGCTAATGACAGCGGACCGTTGTTAGCGACACATACTTGCTGAAATTTATAGCACTACTTTCAACAAGATATAAATGTGCACTCAATAATTTATTTAAACTGTTTATTTTCATTGAAAGCAATTATTATAAAATAGAAGAAATTATTTCTAATGAAATTAATTTTTAAAGTATTTACAAATTCTATAATTTTTTTAAGTACTTTCATCTAAATCAATAAAATAAAAACCAAAGAAAAAAAAAACAAAATTAAATGTTTTAATTATTTATTATATTCAATCTAGTTCATCATTACAAAAATTATATTTAATTTTATCTTCTCGAGTCATTTCTTCTGGTCTTGTGTGGATGGCAATATTTGGTGGTGTTGTAAAATATTTTGAAAGTTTATAGTATCTTTCAATTAAAGACATGATTTTGTAGTTTTCGTTTTTGAAATGGAAGCAGTTGCAGGTATCCGTCACATCTCCATCTGCTAAACACATTTGGGAGTAGGGTATATCATTAATATTTTAATTTTCTGCAATGAAATATTTTCTCTTAAATGCCAAGATGAGTTCCAAGTGCTCATCAAAAATTATGTTTCCAAATTCTGACAAAAATTGATTAATGTTATACATCCTTCTCACGCTATATATACTCTATGACTGAATTGTACAGATTTGAAGCCTATTCATTTTATAGTATTCATATTAAAATACTTTTTTTCTTTGTATAAACACTTCTTTATTCATTTAGTATTAAACTTGTCAGTAATATTAATATTTATTGAATAATGGGAAGAATGAATCTGCTGGTAAAAGCTCCTTTATCTCCAATCTGTATACTGCATTTTCTGTACCATCTTTTAATGGGATTTTTAAAATTGAGAAATTATCCCTGGATATACATCCGATTTCTCCATCATCTAAGGAATTAAATCTCTTTGGAAGATATAGCAATTTATCACCATCTATCAAATATTCCTTTCTGGCTTCCATCTCATTAATACTTAGAATTTTCTTCAAATTCAATGAATTAAAAGTGGTGATGACTGCGTGCTTGGATGACATTGCTGGACTATTTTTCTTGAACTGATTAATATCTAGAAAAATCTTGTGATATTTATATCACTTTCTGAGATTTGTATCGCTCTCATTAATTTTAATATTCACCCTAAACCCTCACTCCAACCGCCTGTTTTATAGAACACTTTTTTTTTTAATTTACTTCTCAAGAGTCTCTCTACAGCTCTCTATATATATTTTGGTCTCTTCTCGAGAGTCTCTCCGTTTTATGATTTTTTTTTGGGTAAATAAATAATTAAATTTCATCATCATAAATTTTCATGGGGGTTTATTATTACTATTTTACTTTTTTTTTATACACTATATATTTATATTTAAAAATATATCATTATTAAGTGAACTTTCAAACTCTATCTTTACATTTCTTATACCATCTAAACCTAAGTCTATTAAATTTAAATTTCTAAAAATATGGTCATTTTGCGAGCCGTCAAACTCAGTCCGTATAATATCTATATTTTCTTCTGCGACACTTATATATAATATATCATCTAAGGAATCATCATCTGAATCATCTACGGTGATAATATCTGCCGCTTCTTTCTCCTCCTCGTCAGCCAAATGGCAATAGCCCACTTGATTGTTTGGGATCTCAAATGAATTATTCAATTCAAAAATTATCATCAATCATAGATGCCGTCTCGACTATACCGGCTTGAGTTTCCTCCATTATGATATCACTGTCATCAGTCACAATAATCATTTCCATGTACGGGGGTTGAATAGGAAGTTGAATAAAGGGTTGAATTCTGTTTGGATTTTCAGTCTCATTATCGCTTGAGGTTTCATCATCAGAAAAAAGAAGTATCGGTGCTTCTTGCTGCTCCTGAATAAAATGAGCCTGACTCTTTCCGCAGAAATAGCAGGTTAATTTTGTGGGAGTCATTTTCTGAAGATTAACTGATTTGTTAAACGAATTCTACCACAGTGCCCAATGTAGAGCACTAGCGCAGAAAACTGACGCAATATAGAAGTTCGATAAACTAAACAAATAACGAAAGGCTTATTCAAATCAAAACGCAGAGGCTAAATCTCTGGGCAGTGCACTCACCGCATTTGCAAGGGAACAAACCACACTTTGTATGAAAACTAGCCCGACGGACAGAAACTACTTATATATTATGATTTGTAGGACCATATAAAGAGCTATGTCCGTCCATCTGTTAACGACCTGCCCAAAATTATTGGATCTAAGAAACTTGCAATCATATACTGTGGGTAATTAGTATATGAGTTATGGTCTAATCTTAAGTGTCCGTTCGGTTGCGATAGTATAATGTATACCATGCACCCCTCTCATCCACGTTCCATATGGTGGTATCCAGGATCGTATAAAGAACTATGTCCGTCCATCCGTTTAACTCACTAAGCCGTACTCAAAGCCTGGGCGATCAGAACCAATAGACGACCTCCCTACTATTATTTGATCTAAGCCACTTGCAATCATATAGATACTGTGGGTAATTAATATATGAGTTATGGTCTAATCTTAAGTGTCTGTTCGGTTGCGATGGTATAATGTATACCATGCACCCCTCTCATCCACTTTCCATATGCTGGTATCTAGGATCGTATAAAGAACTATGTCCGTCCATCCGTTTACATACAAAATATGACTTGCCGCTCCGAATTAGGCGAGGTGTGAAGTTGACATGGGTCGAAAACACTTGCTTGCAATTGTATAATGTACGTATTGGGTCTTCGCTTCCACTTTGCATATGGCGGCATGTAGACTCAAAGTCTAGGCGATCAGAACTAATAGACGACCCCCTCACTATTATTTGATATAAGCCTCTTGCAATCATATACTGTGGGTAATTAGTATATGAGATATGGTCTAATCTTAAGTACGTAGGATCGCATAAAGGATCGTACCAAGTGGTGGTGTAATAAAAAAAAACACTTCACCAGTGATTTGTATGTATACATACCATGTCTCTCTACACCTCCGGATTTATGATGGGACAAACCACACTTTGTATGAAAACTTTCCAGATGGACAGAAACTACTTATATGTGGTAGTTCCTTAAATATACATACCATCCTCTAAATCAACAGACCCAGACGTGGACAGACATTCACATACTATAATATGATCCTTAAGTAAACATACCACCCTCTAAATCAACAGACCCACACGTGGACAGACATTCACATACTGTAATATGATCCATAAGTAAACATACCACCCTCTAAATCAACAGACCCACATGTGGACAGACATTAAATAAACATTCCCATAATGCATCCAGACGTGGACAGACACACGATATGACGTCATTTGTTTGTTTACATTATGACGTCATTTCCTGTCCCTGTTCTCTCATATCCCTACTACTTTCATCATCAATAAAGTCAGGATGTATATCTGGTACTTCATCGGCGGCAAGAAAAAAATGAAAAAATGGGTTCATGACCGAAAGAAGCGCAATTAGAAGTTTTTTCACGGGAATCCTAATATCTGTTGACAGATTAGGAAATTCATTGAATTTTCCAGTACTCGTGGGGGTGATGTATTTTGACATTGTTTTTTTTCGTTCAATCAATTTGTGGTTCACATCACACTACAAATGGGTGTGACCTACAACTAAAAATTGATGAGCAAAGGTTTCGATTGTACTGCTATCTTAGAGAAATGTCATGAATAAAGTGCTTAGGTACGAATATTTGTTTTGTCCCACAACTTATTAACTATAAAAAATGACTGTTTTTATTTGTTTATTTTCCTGCTGCAAGAGTTGCAGATGTTTCAGCAAGCTGGAAGCAATTTCATTGCCTCCTCATTTTGCTAATGCTTCGTGTCACATGCAACAATATGGAATGTTGGTTTCACTATCGTGTACCGCTAAACTAAATGTCCATAATTGTCTTTTATAAACACTTATTGAGGTCTGTAGTACTGGAGTCGCCAAGCACTACTGAAGATAAATTTTTGTCTCGCTCTTTAGCTTTATAAGCAAAGTCAGCTTTAAGATGATGATCATCCCGTTGCTTGGTGAGATTTTGTGCTTCAATGGGATTCACTTTCTTGGCAATGTCAATTCGAGATTTTGATTCATCGCATTTACTGCAGGTATCAACTTTCGGTTTTTGATGTGTTAACATCTAAAGGCACAGGTAGGCAATCTATCAAAGTGAAGACATGCAAATCTATTGAAATATTCTATAAAGAGAATACGACTCTTTTAATCAGACTCTCTACATGAGAGAGGAAAAAGAGTGCAATAAGTTCTCTATACTATTCATGGTAGAATTATAATGGTACGTGTAGTACGATAACAAAAACAACAAGCCAAAAACAACAGGCGTTTTTTTTGCTCAGTGCCTGTATTGTGTCAACTAAGCTGATTGAAAAATATTGAAAATGTATACAAAATTGGAAAAAGTGACATTTGCAAAATGCGTGTGTTTTATTTGATTTTTTGAAAGTGTTTAAGTATGAAACTTACAACGTTTCTATGTGATTTTTACGCAGAAAACATTTCAAAAACAAAAGTAAACAAACTTTGACATAACAGATAAACTCAACCCAGAAAAACGTTCACATCAGCTGGGCTACTGCTTCTACCATTTGTTTGTACCATGATACTATTCAATCCTTTTTGTCGTCGCTCTATTTATGACAAAATAAAAACATTTATTTCAGTGAGCTAAATATTGCTTTATTTATTTTAACAATATTACATCTATTGGTAAGGCAGATGTAGGAAAAATGCAATGAGTGTTCGAACTCACGGGCGATGTGTTAACATATTTTTCTTACACGGTACTTGTTCGATGTCTATGAACACATTAGTAAGTGTTACAATGGAAAATAAAAAAAGCGTTCAGTCATATCAATCATAATCATACATATTAATACTTACAATTATTCAAAGACCAGTCCAAGCACATGTGTCATTATTTTCTTTCTTAATACTTTTTGTTTTATTGCCACAAAAAACAAAGAGAATGCAAAGCAACAGACACATGTACATACATACATTGTTATGTTCGTACATACGCTACACAACTTCACACAACTTTCGTTGCTATCTCATTTTTATGTACGTATAACTATGTCATTATTCTCTTTGCTCTGAGAGTGTTCCACACCCACATTTTATTTGACTTACCTTTCACAATAATAAAGAAAAACCAACCCGTAAAAAACATAGTTTTTGACTTAATCTGTGGTGACTTCAATAAAAATGTTCCTCAGGGCAGTTCCTTAGTATTGGACCTTCAAGCGCTTGGTCTAAGATTAGTAAATCAGTCTATGCCTACTCATTTCTCCAATACGACAAACACCCTAATTGATCTTTTCTTCTTTAGTTGTTCACAAAAAATTCTGCTGTATCACCAGCTTGCGGTATCTATATTTTCTAAACACGATCTCCTGTTTTTGACATATGACCTTCATGCAAATACGACGAACAATGTTATTACTTATCGTGACTTTAAGCGGTTCAACTATCTATCACTTTATGAAGACGTAATGTTGGTCGATTGGAATTCGGTTTTCTATATGTTAGAAGTTGAGGAACAATTGGAATATTTTGTGTATAACATTCGTAGTTTGTATGACAAGCATATTCCACTGAAATCTTTAACCATTTCGGGAAACAAGGACTCTTGGATTGATAATGAAGTAGAAACATTGGTGGTCCAAATAGATTTAGCTTACAGCCGGTGGAAGAAGTTTAAAATTTCCGAAATACTTGACGATTATAAAAATTTAAGGAATAGGGTGAAATTTAAGGAATAGGGTTGCAGAAAGTAACTGAAGACTTGAGAAATAATGTGGATAGCAATAAAGTATCGATTTTAGTGTTTCTGGATCACTCAAAGGCTTTTAATAGTGTTGATCACGGTATCCTGTGCATTAAACTTAAAAAGTGCTTTAATTTTTCTTCTCAGTCTACTAAACTTATTAGGTCATATCTCACTTCTAGATCTCAGTATGTACTCATTGGTAAACAACAGTCAAAGTCGCTAAATGTCAGCAGAGTCGTACCACAAGGTTCAATACTGGGACCCCTGTTGTGATCTCCCTTCTTATGTAGTCAATTGTAGTATTCACATGTACGCGGATGATGTGCAGGTGTATCTTATCTCTCCAAAATCTAATTTTGAGAATAGCGAGAACAAAATAAATGAAGATTTAGGTTATATTGTAACTTGAGCGAGGGCCAATGGCTTAACGCTCAATCCAATAAAATCAAAATGTTTAATTATCAGGAAAAGACCCTTTAGTATGCCAGAAGGTGTAAATGTCAATATTACGAATACCCCAATAGAAGTTGTGTCAACGTCTAACAATTTGGGAGAAATTTTTAACAATAGACTAAACTGGAGAGACCATTTTGTTTCAGCCATCGGTAACACAAATTCAGCCCTTAGAAATCGGTATGGTAGCCAAAAATGTACACCAATTCGGATTAAACAGTTATTAGCAAAAACATATCTCGTTCCAAAACTACTTTATGCTTGTGAACTGTTTTCTAGCTGCACTAGTGATATGTCCAGAAAGTTAAATACAACTTTGAACAACATCACTAGGTATAATTTTGGACTATCGAGACGTGAGCACGTTTCAGATTTCGCCAAGTCTATTTACGGTGTTACTTTCGAAAATCTATTGAAAATACGAAAGCTAATAACTTCACAAAATAATTTACCATAGAAAACCACAGTACTTATACAATCATATCCAATTCGCCAGGTCTGCTCGAGGATGTCAGATTATTCAATTAAGTCACAACAAATCACTTTCAGACAAACTTAAATCCAATATTTTTAAGTATTTTCAGTAACATAACTGTATATAATAATAATATTATCAAATAAATTAAACACAATAACTAAATGTAACTAATACCCCTCTTTCCTTTTCTTCGAAATAATGTTACGTATCGTTCTTTTGTCTCCTACTTATTTATCTGCATTATAAGTTGAATTAATTGAACTCAATTTAATTGTTAATTTAATTTAATTCAATGTAACTGTCAATTTTATTTTAATTTAATTATTTTATCTGTGTAACTTTGATTTTAATGTTAAATATTTCTATTTTTTTTTTCATTTATTCAATAAGTAGTAAAACACATGAAATGGTACCAAATTATACCCCCATTAGGCTATTTCACATTATGGCGAATTCAAATAAAAAACACCCGGATTTCGATTTTTGGGACTTTTCTGAGCTTAGAAAAAATTTTTTCCAATTTTTCGGATTTAAAAAAACTGTCCCCGAAGCCAATTTCGAATTCATGTCTGTTTCGTGGAGTTTTGAATTTAGACTTTCACTTAAAAAATCATAACTTTTAAAGGGCTCAATATTTTCAATTCCGTAAAAAAACTTTTACTCAAAATTAACGTTGAAATAATCTTTAAGTATGGCTTTGACAAGGGCTTAACAGAAATCGAGAAAATGGACCTCAAAGTCAAAAAAGTAAATAATACATGCTAAAATTCTGACTTTCAAGAGCACGAGTTAGCACATACTGATATAACTAGTTGATATTTTTCCTGAATAGTACTATCCATTTTTAACATTTCTGCCCTTTACACTTACAAAATTCGCTACATAGAGTTATCTATGATTTTTCAAGCAAAAAATCTAAAACTAAACCAAACTATAAATTCTTTATATATGACCACGCCTCTTTGTCCAATCCCGCCCGTATTTGCAGAAGATCTTAGAATATGTATGAATACCTAACCAACATACCCAAATTTGTTCAAATGCCGTAAACAGGAGCAGAAATAATGGATTTTTAATTGTGTGATTTGTATGGGAGGTACCACGTCCCTTTGTCCAATCCCGCCCATATTTGCAGCAGATCTTAGAATATGTACACCTAACCAACATACCCTATTTTGTTCAAATACCGTTACCAAGTGCACACCCTTTGTCCAATCCCGCACAGTTAATTTTTGTCGTCGCCATTAGTTTGTCTGCGAAGTTTCAGCTCGATTGGATTACGGAAAAAGGGTTAAAAATCAATCCAAAGTTTTTCCGGTATGCATGTATACTAGGGTGGACCTTGTGTCGATATTTTGGTAGATGAGGGCTCTATTCCGTGCCTTTTTGAAAAAAAATGACAATGCCGAAAAAAAAAATTAAAAAAAAAAAACATTAGGAGTTGCGCACGAGCCGAGAAAAAGGTCCACTTTGCCAAAATTAGGGGGGAAATTGCCATAGGTCATCAGGGGTCACCCGTAGGGGGGAAGAATGTATAGCCGACCCCCATTAACTTTTTACCGCCAACATTTTCCCCCAAGACACCCACCCCCTATCTCCTCCCCTTAGGGGGGTCACCATACAAAAATGGAGGTTGCTCAGTATTTTCGAAAAACACCATAGGTCATCAGGGGTCACCCCTAGGGGGGCAAAATATATGACCGACCCCCATTAACTTTTCATCCCCAACATCTTTTCCGAACAAACTTACCCTCTATCTCCACTCCTTGAGGGACTCCCCATACAAAAATACTGAAAATCTATGTATTTACAGTTGCACAATATCGAGATTTTTTTGATTTTTTTACAGAAATTCCACCAATATTCAAGAGTGGTCATTGTTTGGAAAGTCTTGAAAAATTTGAAACGCACACGTGCTGAATCAGGTACATAGGCACCCTTAGCAGATGCCCCCATTCATCAGTACCTGGCAGTAAAATATTGCAAAATACGTAGTAGTTATAAATAGCAGTTCATTCATCGATTGTTGTCATTCAACAAGTGCCGACGACCGCGAAAAGTAAATTGATTTTTCTCCCGTTTTTTAAAAGTTAAGATGACAACACGACTTAGATCGCGCGACGATATTTTTTTGATTGGTTATCCAAGCATGAATATTACGGGGAACAAATTACCGTCGAAGAAGCAAGTGCTAAGAATGCATTTCTTCAACATTCGCAAACGAAACATGTCGAAAAAAATAGTGTGGTTATAGTCGCGGACGCAGTGATGATTCTTTGGCGCCAAGCAGCTATTCCGACGAAAGCCAGAGGAGATGTTACAAGAAAAATAGCTGCGCTGCACGATGAGTGGGATGCTTTAAGAAAGTCATCTCACAGAAAGACTGAGTCCACTAGAGAAAAAGAGAATACGTTTTCTGATAGCTTGGATAATCTTTTCGACATCGCACACGCCAACGCCCTTGAGAAAATAACAAATACCGAAGACATTGAGTTTCTGCTAAAGCAAAGAGAAGATGGCCGGCCAGGAACTATGGGAGGTGTGGACGCTACTGATACTCGAACGAGGAAAAGAAAAGCTGAGCGCGAAGAACAAGAAGAGTTGCGACGCAAACGTGCAACGGAATCTAGTAGAGATCGGTTCGCTAAAGGCGGTAAGCTATTTCGCGCTTTGTGTGTTCGTCCAATGTTTATATTCAAATGAAATTCGTTCAATTGCAGTGGTTAAATTTTCAAGCAGTGATTCAAGCGATGATAATGGGAGACAGGACGAAAACTTCCCGGCAGAAGCTGGCCCGTCAAATGTTGGTGACAGAAGAGGTTACAAACAATGTTTTACTGAACGAGTCCTATCAGCTTTGGACAAGTGCAAAGTGACTGACCGAGACGCGGTCGGCATTATGATAGCGGCGGCAGAAGCATTTGGACGCGATCCTCAACAATACACAATAAACCGTACGTCGCTTCGGAGATGTCGGCGTTCAAATCGAGAGAACATGCTGAGTTATGTGAAAGACAATCCAGAAGTAAGATCGCATAGATTTATTTGCTCTCATTCAGAATTCTTATTCTTCAACGCGTTTCATTCATCTCCAGCTTATCGCAGCTAAATCCTTCGTAGTCCATTGGGATGGCAAAATGCTTTTGGATTTTGTGGGTACAAAGAAGGTGGACCGTCTACCGGTAATTGTCTCGTACGGAGAAAAAGAACAACTTCTTGGAGTTCCCAAAGTAGAAGATGGGAAAGGAAAAGGCCGGAGAATAGCACATGCCGTTTATCAACTGTTGGCATCTTGGCATATGACACATCGAATACAAGGACTTTGGCCCATTCTCCGGAGCCTCAGTTGCTCTTGAGCGGCTGTTGGAGAGAGAAATCTTATATTTACCTTGCAGACACCACGTATACGAACTGGTGCTAAGGGAAGTTTTTGAGACAAAAATGGGAAAGACCAGTGCACCAGGCGTTCCTTGCTTTGACCGTTTCAAACAGGAACGGGACGCTGTAAAGGTTAAACCATTCCATTCTGGCTTGATAGACGATCAAGTCGTCAGAAAAATTCCTGTGGCAATGCAAGTTGGCAGAAAGAAGTTTTGCTTAGATCAATTGAAGGAGAAACACCCTCGCGATGACTACAAAGAAATGCTACAATTAATTCTTTTGTTTCTGGGTGAAAAACTTGAGAATTACCATTTCCGACCTCCAGGACCCGTTTCCCATGCTCGATGGATGGCAAAAGCCATTTACAGCCTCAAGATGTTTTTGTTTCGGAGAACTTTTCACTTATCTGTATGTGAATTGAATGGTATTCGACACGTTTGTATTTTTGTGGTGCGACTTTACGTCAAGGCATGGTTTGGTTCTTCTCGAGCAGCTGAGGCGCCGAATCAAGATTGGAAGTTTTTGAAGGACATCGTCGAGTACAAGTCCGTTGACCAGGATTTATCTCGGGTAATGATAAAGAAATTTATCGGTCACCTATGGTATCTCGCCGATGAGCACATAGCCCTTGCCTTTTTCGATGACAAGGTTTGAAATGAGTTGAAGGCCAAAATAGCCCAAGCATTGCTAGAAATGAGAATGACGAAGGTGAAGAAGATGAAGAAGACGAAAAAGGTGAAGAAGATGAAGAAGACGAAGAAGGTGAAGAAGATGAAGAAGACGACCCGGTTCCCCCAGCTCCTCGTGTCGTAATCAAAAGCACCAGCGTTAAAAAAATCGAGGTGAAATTCAAAGATGTGAATGAGGAATTCTTGGCTAAAGACTTGAGCAACTTCGTCTCTCATAATACCAAAAATTTATTTGTACGATTTGGAATATCGCAAGATTTCATTCTTGCAAATCCAGCAACCTGGAAATCTCGCGCAGACTATCAAGAAGGTCGTAGAATTGTAAATAACTTGCGCGTTGTGAACGACACTGCCGAAAGAGGAGTAAAAATGATACAAAATTATAATAGAATACTGTGTCAAGGCGAAGAAGAGAAACAGTATTTACTACATGTTATCAATTCTTACCGCAAGAAATACCCATCAGCGAACAAAAATTTGTTAATTTGACTATATTATATTAAGAGTGCTTAGTAGTACTACTCAATTACAGCTTCTTTTATTTTTGTATGGGGAGTCCCTCAAGGAGTGGAGATAGAGGGTAAGTTTGTTCGGAAAAGATCTTGGGGATGAAAAGTTAATGGGGGTCGGTCATATATTTTGCCCCCCTAGGGGTGACCCCTGATGACCTATGGTGTTTTTCGAAAATACTGAGCAACCACCATTTTTGTATGGTGACCCCCCTAAGGGGAGGAGATAGGGGGTGGGTGTCTTGGGGGAAAATGTTGGCGGTAAAAAGTTAATGGGGGTCGGCCATACATTCTTCCCCCCTACGGGTGACCCCTGATGACCTATGGCAATTTCCCCCCTAATTTTGGCAAAGTGGACCTTTTTCTCGGCTCGTGCGCAACCCCTAATGTTTTTTTTTTTAAATTTTTTTTTTCGGCATTGTCATTTTTTTTCAAAAAGGCACGGAATAGAGCCCTCATCTACCAAAATATCGCAAAAATGTCATTTCAAGGTCCACCTTAGTGTATACTGCTGATTTTGTTGTAAATGATAAGCATTAGTTTGCATTGTGGGTGGAATATTTTGATTAGCCTGTACCTGTTGTGGATAACAAGTACCAGTTTGTGCTGTGGGTGGAAAATTAAGATTTTGTTGTGCATAATTAATACTTGTGCGCTTCTGCGACATATCAATACCAGCTTGAGATATTTGCGGATATGCATGAGCGTTATTACCAACGTTAAGAGTACGATTTTGGAGATTATTGTTGGTATTAGTTTGCGTCGTCAATGGCGATATATTTACACCTTGTAGAAGTTTAGTTAAATTTGCTTCGATCATCTTATTTATCCTATCATAATCAATGCAATTCGAATTTGCCGAAGCTTGATTATTCGTAGGTTGTATTGGTGAAATATTGTCATTGAAAGTACCTGAGGCCTCATTATTTCGACTAGAAGTCAATTGGTGTTCACCTTGAATACTTTAATTATTACCGTTTAGAGGATTGTTAAACAAATTACGGCTGGTGCTGCGTGTGTTGTAATGTTTTGCCATTGCCCCTCTACCTTTACCTCGACATGCATTCGATTTATTAACTTGAACATTTTTTACAGAAATCAATAACGTCCTCATATCACTGAGCTGACATGATCGTTTGCATGTCGGACATTCTGACGAAGTGGACATATATTCTTCGATACATGAACGATGAAACGGATGTAAACATTCATGGATCATAAGACAATCACTACCCTCAGCCATAGTCTCGTTACAGACTTGACAAATCGTAGGTTCAATACTAACGGGTGCCAATGAAGGAGGCGGCGGTAAAGATAGTGATGCAGAATTTTCCATCGACATTGTAAATTGAAATACTAATTGGTTAGTCGGATTTAATTGATAAGATATCCTCAATTGGTAGTTAACTCTATAGAATATATACGAGTCTTGTATATTCGAAAAACACCAGGCAACAAAATAAAAATTCAAATGCTTATAATTAGTGACATAAAGCTGGATATATCACAATATATGTTTAGCGATATATATTGTGGAACAAATAAACACATAAGAATGCAATATAAAAGAACTCGGAGTGTTTGAATTAATAGTACTTCTAAATAAATAAAAATCAATGAATGGATAGAGAACTAAGGAGTTGAATAAAAATATTAACTTGTTCTATATACCATAAATAACTTGATGTTTTCTTGCCAAATTTTTGTTTTTTGTTAACCGTAAAGAAGAGCTAAAGTAGACAACGTAATCGACAGATACTGGAAATCTAAACTGGTCTATGTAACTGTGTTGAAAGTTAAAAATATCTTTATTAAGACCAAACCAACAAGAGAGATTTTCCGACATTTACTCTACCTATTCATCAGTGGTCACCAAAATGCGCGAAGTCCTAATTGATCAAAAGGGTAGTTGGTAACTATGTTCTATTAATAAGGAAATTTAGAACTTTCAATTAAGCTCTACAGAAAGAAAATCCCAATGAATCTGGTCAAAAAAATTCTTAAAAAATGTAATCAAATATTATACGGTTAGCTAACTCGATTTTAAAACGTCAAGTTGCCAAAAAGTTCCAGTACAATTTGAAGACTATTCGCGGAAGATATCTCAGGTCCATTAAGTATTTCCATACCGTAATAAAATTAATGAAATTTACGACTTTTTAAAAAAAATTAAGTACACAATAATAAAAATAGAGCCTTGAAGATAAGCATCATCTTTTCGGGCCCCACGTTGGGCGCCAAATTTATTGTAATGTCCAGACAGGATTTGATGCAAGTTTGAAATGATTTGTTTCGCATCTTAGAATTTAGCTAGATGGAGGACTACGGGAGCCTTTGATTTACTAGCAAGCAGTCGGTGGGGGGTTCGGTCGTGCTCCAACTAAACCACTTACCCATCACAATTAATTATTATAGACTCCCTTTTTTTTTATTACTCTATATTGGACCGGGCTGACTAATTCTAATCAAATTGCCACAAATTAGT
Organism: Phaonia tiefii; assembly: GCA_963931995.1. Taxonomy (NCBI): domain Eukaryota; kingdom Metazoa; phylum Arthropoda; class Insecta; order Diptera; family Muscidae; genus Phaonia; species Phaonia tiefii. Next base: position 110,182,210 of record OZ008368.1, on the reverse strand, counting down.
CATTTTGAAGGTAAATATGTAAACTTGGTACCTGTCGATTGTCTACGGTTTATTTTTCTTCTCTCAGGTGATGTTGAGAGAGAGCGCATCAATGCCCTCTCCTTCCAATGTCCTAGTAGCGCAAATATTTGTATCCAGGGCCCCTAACATACTTACTCCTCTTCCTTTATGGTTTCATTTGGCAAGAAAACATCCGCACGGCAATTTACCAGAGCATCTTTAGGCTAAACAAACTAAATTTATTTACATTATCATTTGTTGGTAAGAAACAATTGTGTATATAAATAAACAAATCAATGTTAATAATTCTGTATTTTTAATTCAATGGAAAATGTAATTCTGTAAAAAAAAGGAAATATGTGTAAAGTATACCGATAGAATAATCGACTTCTACTTTAGCATGTTTTTGGTATGTTGAACAATTTCGAAACTAAGTTACCAACAAGCATTCGTTTGTTGTGATATCTTGATTCCAAAATTTTCCATCCTGAGTCATAATTCGCCTCGGTGGCGGAAATATTTTTCATCAAGTTGGCAGCTTCGCCATCAAGAGTACTCCTCAAATAATATAATTTTTGTAATTTATTTAATGAGTCATTTTGGTGAACTAGGGAGAAATATATACATATCTCGGAATGGAATCCGTTCCATATATTCTCCTGAGAATTTTGGCAGTGAAATTTTCGGAAGTTTTGAATCAGAAGCAATAGTCGCATTGAACCGACTATGGGGCGCAACAAAAGTTATCGCCATAGGTGAATGTGTTACGGAGTGATCTGGGAAACAGTCAATAATTTTTCCTTTGAAAGTTAGATACTTTTCGGAAAAATCAAAACAAAGATCCTTAAAGACGACTCATGTACTAGTCGCGTTATAGTGTCATGTTGCGTTTCAAAACGATTGAAAATATAGTCCACTCTTTGGGCTAACGCATTCACATAACCGCTTTTCCGCAGAATCTTTCACATCAAAACGGCTTTGGTATTTTACCAACAATGACTCGGAAATCTTCACACTATATCACAATCACCAAAATCACGATCACTGATTCGATTCGAACAGTTTAAAAATTTTTAAAATTTGATAAAAAATAAATAAAAGAAAAGCAATTAAAAATTAAAAAACCGATGAAATTCCCGGGTTTCGACACCAATAAAATGTTGAGAAATATTCCCTTTGTTTAATAACGATTTCAAAATTTCAAAGAAATTAAAAGAAAAGTGTTTCTTAAACAAGGGTTGCACAGAATTATTTCACTGTAATAATTTACAAAAGATTAGCTTGAATACTTATCCGAAGATTTGTGTTGTTCACTCGACAGTCAAAAGATGAGAGAGAGATTCAACTTAAAATTCTGATAAGAACGGTCATGATAGTATAATATAGTACATAAAAACCTACCTAATACGCACATAACAGCTGTTTGACATAGAACAAATACTTCAAACTCGTATGAAGTCATTGACTACATTGCCGACTCAGCATCGCGCAGAACAATCATGTATATCGATGCCAATGTAAGCGAGGCTTAGGTATTGGCAACGACCAAACGTATGTATGTAAGAATGAAAGTGTGCGTACTCATTTGTTTGTTCCCTCTTCTTTGCTCCCAGATAGTTAGATACATATGTATGTATGAACATTCAAATGGCTACACAGCTATAACATCAAACGATGGGAAAGTACCAGAGGGGTGATTAGAGACGTATAAGCAAACGAGTATAGACAAACAGATAGTGGCTGTTACAGTACTGATAATAACTATAAGACCACTTAAAAATTTCTATTAAATTTAATAACATGTATATAAATTCATTATGTTGATGACGAATGTTGTGATGAAGATGAAACAGTTGATGAAATGCATATTTCCGTCAACACATAGGTTAATAAAATATTATTTAATTCCTCAGAGGATTGTACATCCAAATAAAAACACAATAACTTCTCCCGTAATATTCGAGAAAATTCTCTAAGAACGCAGTAAAACTTGATGAGTCGCATTTCTGTGATTTTTAGAACGAAATTATATGCATTGGTCTTCCCTCATGTTATAATTCATTTGGCGTTACAACAATGGAATCTATGAAGCAATAATCTACAGTGAATTTCAAATTATCACGAATAAATAATGATCTACAGCAATGAATAGACTTACAGCCGGGTATGTTGTATATTTGAACAATCAATGTCTTCCTTAAACCACGTTCCTTGAACAGCTATTACTGTCGGTAGTATAGGAAATTTGGCAATAAGAGATTTGAACTTATTACACTTTCTAATTGAAGATATGCCACTGATGTCGACTGATATAATAGGAGCAAAATTATTACTAAAACTACTCAAATGAGATTGGAATAAATTAAAATTGTAAAAATATTGATTACACCGGTCGACATTAAAATAATTTTTTCGTGGGTTTCTGTTTTAATGCATAAATTCTGATGCTAGACATCGAGAAACACCAGAATATACATTCTTAGATTTTAAAGTTTGCTTTTGTGTGTTTTGCATCGATAAGAAAGTTAAGATATTAATTGATTTTGAGCTTTTGCTTGCATGCACAGTTGCATATTTGTGAAAACACAGTCGAGCATCCCTAAAGCTTTCAGTCAGCTATCGCTTATTCCTCTTTAAATCGTTTTCCGCCACGATCTTTCTAACACAATCTAACACAAAACGTTCACGTGGGTTACAGATTTAGAAAATGGCTTCAAGGCAATGTAAGCAAAATGTTGATTCATTTTGTTTTATTTGTGGTGAATTTATTAAAATAAGAAGCAAAAAAATTTCTTTAGTTACAAATTTGAGGCTTTGTAAAGCTTATGAAGCATATTTTAATCTGCAAATTCGAAATCAAGACAAAAAATGGGTGCCTCACTTTTCCTGTATTAACTGCAAAAATACTTTAAAAGGTAAGTAATTAAAAATTGTATTATATGATATGTTTGCAACTTGAATTCTTTTCAACAGTTGCAAGATGAATATGTTTATGTTTTTTTATGCATAAAGGTTAAATTAAGTAAGTTGCTTTCTTTATTTCTAGCCTGGTATCGAGGAGAAAACCGACACATGAAGTTCGCAGTGCCAAGACTCTGGAGGGAATCTAGTGACCATGTGCAGGACTGTTATTGTTGTATCGTTAATCCAAGTAAGCGTCGTGCTGGTACTAATGCGTGAAAATATTTTACCCTGATCTTCCTTCAACTTCGTCTCCAGTACCTCACAGTGAAAATTTTCCTGTTCCGTCTCGTTCAGAGCAAGTTAACTGAAATTCAAATTTCACAAAGTTCAACAGAATGCAGTGAATCGCTTAACAACAACGACAATGAATTCATGATAGAATCGCATCGTATTGGATCACATCGCATCAGCCAGACACAATTCAATGATTTAGTACGAGATCTAAACCTGCCCAAGAATAAAGCAGAGATTCTGGGTTCACGATTGAATTAGTGGGAAGTGCTTGAAAATGATGTGAAAATAACTGGTCAAACAGACCGTCACAAAAGTTTTTCATGTTTTTTACCAAAGAAGACGACGGATTGTTTTTTGTAATAACGTGACAGGTTTGTTCGAGGAAATTGGAATACCATGCATACCATCTGACTGGCGACTTTTTATCGATAGCTCCTCAAAAAGCTTGAAGGCCGTCCTTCTTCACAATGGAAACAAATTTCCTTGTCTTCCCGTGGCACATTCTGTAATGCTAAAGGAAAATTACGACAGTGTAAAAATGGTACTGGAATCAATAAAATATAGAGAATACAACTGGCAATTAATAGGAGACTTCAAGATGGTAGCTTTTCTGATGGGAATTCAAGGCGGATATACAAAATACCCTTGCCACCTTTGCCTTTGGGATATTAGAGCAGATTCACTATCAGCAGCGTAGATGGCCTGACCGAGTCGAATTTCAGATAGGAAAACATAACGTCAAGTGGGAACCAATTGAAGACCCTAATACCATATTAATGCCGCCGTTACATATACAATTAGGCTTTATGAAACAATTTGTAAAAGGTCTGGATGGAAATTCTGAAGCTTTTAAATATTTGAAACGATTCTTTCCTAAATTATCCGAAGCGAAGATAAAATCAGGTATCTTCGTAGGACCACAAATAAAAAAAATTATGAACAGTGATGAATTCACACAATATCTTAATTCTTTTGAAATACAAGCCTGGAACAGTTTTAAAGCGGTTGTTACTGGTTTTCTCGGAAATAACAGAGCAGACAACTATTAAGATTTAATTGTAACTATGCTTGAAACCTTTAAAATTATGGGCTGCCGAATGTCCCATAAAGTTCATATGCTACATGCTCATCTGGTCCAATTTAAGGACAATATGGGTGCCTACTCAGAAGAGCAAGGGGAGCGTTTCCATCAAGATGTGATGGATTTTGGACGACGTTACCAAGGGCAGTACAACGAAAATATGATGGGAGACAACATTTGGGGTTTAATACGAGAAAGCCCCTACAAACATAGGAAAATTACTAAAAATATTAATTAATTCAAATAAAAACACTGCTCAGCAAAAAATTTTTTATTTGTAATGTATAATAAAACTTTGAGAAAATCAGTATTTTCCTTTAATTTCGAAAATTTGCTCTTATTTCTACAAAAGCAAACTCTGATAAAAAATATTATTTTTCCCTTTATTAGCAACAAAAAAGAAACCAAAATTTAACACTTAAAAGTCAGACCCAAAAATCGTGTCGACCTGCGTTATTAATCATAAGAAATTTCGTATGTATATATGTGACGCGCAAAATAGAAAGGGACCTAAGGGTAAAACCCCGTTTTGTTCAGGAGAGCCATTTTAAAGATTTAAATACGTGTATCTTTGGTGTACCACCACTGAGCGTGTTGGTATTGGTCTCATTTGAAAGCGACACATCTCATGACGCCAGGAACGTGTTGTTCAACCTTGAAACCGCGCGTAGGTCGTCCCTACCCAGCAAAAATAAAACGAAGTAGTTCTAGTAGAAGTTATTATTTTTGTACATCTTCTGCAGCATTATGCGCATATTTAATGCAATTTTGATTCTGATCAAAAACAACTCCGAAAAATCTACTTTTGCATCACATCCATTATGATGCAAATTTATTAAAGAGCTAAAGGGATAGTGGAGAAGTGCAAAGATGCCTAAATATATTACTTGTTTTTAATTTGTATTTACTTTCTTTCAAATTGCTTTTCATTTCCTTTCTTTTCACCTGTTGACAGAAGCATTTGGAGCACTAATAAAAGGTCAATTGTTAAAATAATTTTTTTTTTTTAGTTATATTAAAGGTTAAAAATTTAAGACCTAAAGTTGTAGCTTAAAGTCATAACATATTGCCAAGATTCAAATGACAAGAAATTTAAAAATTGTTGAAATAATAGTTGCTCGTTTGCGGATGAAATGTAGCAGAAAAATGTTAGCATAAACTGCTCTTCCAAAGAGTCAAATAAGAAGTAGTGCTGCGTTGGACAACGTGATATTAAAAGAAGTACCTCTGCACCAAAATTAGCACTACATCTTACCAAGTAGTTGTGGTGCAAATTCTACATCTTGGTATACTCATTTTTTGCTGGGTACCTCTTGTTTTGTGTAGTTGGTTTTTACTGTTTTCTACCTAGCGCGCTGTTTCCATGAGTTTGATATCAATTTTGCTCGCGTTTTTTCGAATCCGGCTTTATTTTCTGAAATTATTAATTGTGAATTATAGTAAATACTCATTTATAATTCTTTTAAATCGTGAATGTCACTGTTAGTACGAACATTTTTTCACATAACCTTATTATGTTATTCGCGAAAATAATTTAAAACTGATAACATTCTTACTGTTTATTTTAGGATGAAATGGTGGACGAATTCGAAGATGTAGATTTACTTTATCGCTTCCCTGATGACGATCACTTCTCAGAATTATCGGATACTGACTCTGAAGATGATACCGATAATATGTACCTTGATAAATCTGATCTTGATTTACGCGAAGAAAAGGTAGTTGCTCGACGGGTCCACAGCAAATAGGAACTGCATTCTTTAAATCAGGTTGCAAAACAGCAATTTTCGGAATTACAAACGAACGTCAAAATGTTCAACACATCTTCTGTATTGACGAAAGCGATTCCATTGGAAACGATCCGAATTCAGTAATATCAATGTTTGACTACCTACGAGAAGTGCATTCAACTAAAAAATTAGTGATATTCGCTGATAACTGTGTTTCACGAAATAAAAAAAATGCGATGATACGATATTTACAACACCTTGTGGATACTTCCAGATGTGAGTCAGTTGAATTGAACTTTTTGTTAGCCGGACATACAAAGTTTTCACCTGATCGTTTATTCGGAGTTTTCAAATCAAAATATGCCCAAACTAATGTCGACTGCTTCATGGATGTAGTTGATTTTGTTAGAAAATCATCTCGTAATGGATTTAATGTTCCTGTACCTATTCGACTTCCAAACTCAAGTGAGCCTGTTGTTGAGTGGAGAAAATGGGACGAATACTTCTCCACTAAATATAAAACTTTAATTGGAATATCGAAGTATCATCACTTTGTATTTATTGCTCAGTCACCAGTGCAATGTAAACTGTTTGCGAATTCAGCCAGCATAAATTAAAACATACATCTGAGTAACAATACCAGTTTCGATGACAAACCAATTATAATTCCGTCACCAGGGTTATCGATGAAGCGTCAATGGTACTTGTATAAAGAGATTCGGGGTTTATGTTTTGACGATTCAAAAAAAGATTCGGTTGCTCCTCTTCCTTTGGTCTCTGGAAATGGAAACGAAGAGTAGAATTCGGAGGAAGTGGACAATCCTCAAGAAGTGGAGCCAGCAGATGTTAAGAAGAAATCGAAAAAAAATAAAGGACTGGTACCGTCAAGTTCTAAGGAACCAATTCGCAAGAACAGTCGATTAAAATGATTTTTCTATTTTTTTAAATTGTTTATAAGGAAAAACATAAATTTTTTATAGTTTCGTAAAATCAAGTTATTTTGTTAATTTAGTAGGGGAAAAATTGAAAATAAATAAATTTTACCGTTAGGTCCCTTTCTATTTGCGCTTAGAATCGTCGACTTCACTTTCATAAAACGTGCATATCTCTGGGAGGGAACACTTTTGGGGCATGGGCAGTGGCGGATTTGCAATTCTAGGCGCTCTAGGCCCCAGGCCATGTGCCGCCCCTTTCTCTGCACCCATCATTATAGACTAGATACATATATATGTAATTCATGAATTTACTTTATTACCACTTTCAATTGATTCAGAAAATTGTTTATAATATTTTCCGAGGTTTCAGGGATGATTGGACATTTCAATAACACATTTAAAACGGGTTTAGGTTTTGTTTTTAATAAAATAAATGTTTTACAATGTGTTACAAAACTCGTCTAAATCATTAGTTAAATCTTCGCAATCCAATTTGCTATAAAAATCACCTTCTATGTTAAGCAAAGCATAATCCTTTAACCTCTGCTCCATCATTGTTGTGCGTAAATATTTTTAACTATGCGCTAACAAGAAAACGATTTTTCTACTGTATAGTTACTGGCGGGTGTACACACACACATGTGAAGAGCAATCAATATCCATGTTTGGGTAAATGGTTTGAAGACCTTCGGAACCATTTCAACAAACTGGCTGCACTCTTCGCTCCTCATTTTGTATGCTGCAGTGAGAACGAAAATGAAGACATTCTTCTGTAAAATTGTCTTCTAAGTCAGTGAAGTAAATCATTTGCAATGCCTTGGCCATATCTTTGACTTCTGAGATGCTTAGATTCGTCAGGGTGGTAACAAAGTAAAATTTATTGTAGAGTAATTTATAAGCATCCCGGCGTCTTTTCAGTTCTTCTGATAATGTATCAATTACTCCCAAAAAAAGTATTTATTGGAAAATTTTCCCGGCTATTTCTTTGTTGTATCTCTTCGCCTTTATTTGTCTCGCCAGGAAGCAGCTTACGCTTTCGATTGCGTCGAAAATGATTTTCATATTCCTGTACGAAGGCCAGTTTTTTCGCTTTTTTTTCGAAAACATCGAAATTCACTCTTGTTTCGTCAACAAAATGTATTAAAGCCTGGTACAATTCTATGACAATGGTAATGTCAATTTCCACACTCTGAAGTTTTTTACTTGTAGCGTTAATGCGATCTAGTAAACATCCCCAAAAAAACAGCCATGAGGGTCGTTTCAAAACATTCCAGTTACAAACGAATTCCTCTGGCTTCGCATACAATACATAGTTCTCTTCTGTTGTGTGTCATTTTCGATGGTTGCTAGCGCTTTATGGATTTCATTGCAGGATTCGCGTAAACTTTTGCATGCGTCTGCACGAGCTGACCAACGAGTCGTTGATAGACTTTTGACGGTGAAATGGGTCTGAAGTAGTTCCCAACGCTGAGTTGATGCTGCAAAGAAGTTGTATAGCTCTTGGAGAAGAGAAAAGAACGAACAAGCCTCTTGGCTGCTTTCAGCTGCATATTCGGGTGAAATTTCACAAAGGGGTGAAATTCCCTTTATATTTATTAGCTTGCAGGCCGCTGTATATACCTGACATGTTAGCTGCGTTGTCATATGATTGCCCGCGGCAGTATGAAATGTCAATTCCCAATTCAGTTAAAACTGAGGTAACAGAATCTGTCATTTGTTGTGATTTGTGGCATGTGTTTGGAATAAACTTGAGGAACCGTTCTACAGGTGATCCATTAGGCAGGACATATTTGATTAGATAAGTGAGCTGGTCTACGTGAGATATCTCCGCTGTCGAGTCAATGATCAAAGAAAAATATTTTGCTGTTAATATTTCCATTACAATTGTCTCCAAAACTTTGTTTCCCATAAGTCGAATGAATTCTTCGCATGTTGTTGAAGAAAGATAACTTGTAAGTCCTGAGGCTGGATTTCCATAACGTGTAATGTGTTTGGCTAAGAACGGATCGAACTCAGCGATAAGCTCTAAGGACATCAAATTATTTCCATTGTGGATTGATCCAAATTTTTCGTCGTGTTCTCTGAAAGGCAAACCACGTGATGCAAGCGCTTTTACGCATGTAACTACTCTTTTCAGAATGTTTATCCAGTAATTTATTTCTTCATCTAATTGCATTGTTAATGCGCGGTCAATGCGACCTAATACGTTGCTTCGTTCTTTCATATGCAGAACTCTCTCCCCGCCTTTCATAATTTTGATGTGAAATATTTGAAACAGTTATGCTTTTTGTATTGTTTTATGTAATAACATGGTGGAAATGGTGAATTTATAAGTATATTAAAATCAGTTTCAGCGAAACACACTTTAATTGGCACTTATTTCCATACAAAAAAAAAAACCCAAGCATTATGCTCTTTTTACTGTAGTTTGTTTGAAACCACAGTAAAAATGAGAGAGAGCACAGTGTTGTACTCCAATAGTAGTTAAAAAAGGAGTAAAATTAAAATATTTCCATTGCTGGTTCAAAGCAAATGTCAGAAAAATGAGGGAAAACAAATCTGTTTGTTTTGTGGTAAGTACTTATTGCAATGTGATTTATGAATATAATCATTTATATCTTTGAATGCATTCATTGCTTTATCAGACAATGATATAAATTCTAATATATAAATTATACTAGGGCATGGGATCAGATGGCTTTCTGGGTATTATATTTTTTCGAAATATTAATAGGTCGATGTAGTCGCACAGGTAAACCTATGCTTACATCATAAACTGGAGCGAAGTATGAAAACATACATTTAACGTTTAAAATTTTTGTAAAGTAAATTATGTTTATTTTGTAAAAAAATAGATTAACAATTGTTATATGCGAATGATATGATATACATAATTAAATGAGAGCTTCGAGACGTTGCAATTCTAGTCGCTTTTCTGTCAAACCTTTTTTGTCATTAATTTTCTTCCGCCTTTCAAAAGAGAACGGTTCTAAAAATAACCCTTGAATCGACCGTACTCGTGAGAGGGCAACGTATGTCATTCCCAATGCAAACTCAGTATTTTCTAGATCAATCACAGCTTTATCCAACGTTATTCCCTGAGATCTGTGTATGCTTATAGCATACGCCGGCTGTAGTGGAAACTGCTTACGGGTATATGTCTGTGCACCTTTTTGAAACGATGCTGTTATTGGCACAATGGGTAGAATTTTGGTATTGTTGTACATTGGACCTGAATAAGAGTCAAATTGTACCATAACACATTTTGGAAATTCATCAACGTATGTGCTATCTCCTGTAGGTGTGTATAGAATGTCCGTAACATGTCCGATGGTTCCATTACATAAACCTGCAGCAGTAAACAGATTTTGCCTCAGAATAACCTGTGCTCCCTTACAAAGATGCAGCTTGCAACATAAACCTTTTGCTTCATCATTAGAAGCTAAAGCGCCTCTTGGATCACGGGGAAAGGGTTAAAAATTGAACCAAAGTTTTTGTGCAGACAGACATGCAGAATGCAGCCAGACACTACAAGTTAATATAAAGAATTTAAAAAACTTTTATTAAAAACCCACTTACAGTAAAACCGCGGTTTCCAATTCCAATTAACGAGTTAACCAACTTTTCCAACTTTCATCTACCAATTTTTTTAACACAGCACAGACGCTTACTTTGAAATCAAACACATATTATGAAATGGAAAACAAAAAAAATTCTAGCGAAAATAATACGACAGAGAGAATGACAAAATTCCCATTTCGAGTAGTCAAAACATAAAACTGAAAAAAATCCAATGAGTGTTCGAACTCACGGGCGATGTGTTAACACCTTTTTGCTACACGGTACCTGTTCGATTTCTATGAACACATTCGTAAATGTTACATTGGAAAATAAAAAACAGCGTTCAATCATATGATGACGTTACAGTTAAATAATATTAATACTTAAAATTATTTAAAGACCCAGTGCAAGCACATGTGTCATTATTTTCTTGCTCAATACTTTTTGTTTTATTCCCACAAAAGTCAAAGAATGCAAAGCAACAGACACTTGTACATACATACATACATTGTTATATTCGTACGATATAACCGAAGTTCAACATAAAATACTTTTTTAATATTACTCCAAATTAGAACACTTCAAGCTCGGCTCGCCGATATCGGATCGCCTTAATTTTTGGAATAAACTCTTCGTCGAAACCCGCACTAGCTTTTTATTCCAAAAATTAATAAAATCGGCTATGAATTTCCGGAGAAAATCGCGTGGGAAAATTATATGAGAATCGCCCAATAATCACTTTCAATACCGACTGCCAAGCAACGAACAAACAAACGATGATAAGACAAAACCGAAGATCAACATAAAACACTTTTTTAATATTACTCCAAATTAAAACACTTAAATCTCGGCTCGCCGATATCGGATCGCCTTAATTTTTTAATCCAAAAATTAATAAAATCGGCTATGAATTTCCGGAGAAAATCGCGTGGGAAAATTATATGAAAATCGCCCAACAATCACTTTCAATACCGACTGCCAAGCAACGAACAAACAAACGATGATTTACTCTAACAAACCTAACACTTGTGTATGTATTAAATTTATAGTTTACTGCCCTAGAGGCGCGCGTATAGATGTTAACACATCAAAAATAGAGTGTGAAGCGTAAATTTCAAATCAAACACCACACTCGTCGTAACTATACAACGTATCTCATACTCAAACATGTATGAACTCGAGAAACAACGGGAAAATGTTGTTACTCAAAGCATACACATAAAATATGATCTTGCGTTTGTGCAGCGCACAATGTGTCCAAGAGGGATGAGTGGTTTCTCTTGCTACCCCCCCCCCACCACCCCCCACCTACCCCTCTTTACCAATGGAAAATAAGTCTTTATAAATCATTGTGCATCGACAGGTTTAGTTGTTGTTGTGGTTTTTGTTTTTATACTCATAATGATGATTACATTTTCATGATGATGAAGTTTGTGAAGTTATAATGAATTTTATAGGGTAAGGAGGGCTTCTACGGTTTATTTTTTTTGCGCTATAACCACCTTTGTATCAATAAGAATTTATTGCAAAAAAAAATTTTGTAATCGCACATATGGTCAACCCGTGATGCTGTTACGAACATTTCACATATCAAGTCGTATTATAAGGAGCTACGCTCCAATTAATTTTTTGATATTATTTTATATTTCTTTATTCACAAATGTGCGTTTGTGTTGTTTACAGTCAATACAGAAAACACAAAACAGAAATGAGAAATGTCACATGAAACCACAGTAGTTAACAAAAGCACAATGTGAACACCATGGTTTCGAAATGATCTCAAGAGAGCGAAACGCCGGCGTCCCAGCTGAAACGCGGTAAATGTGAATAAGCTATTAGTATAGTTTAACAGACTTAGTGTTTCCCTACTCCAATAGTCGAAAACAAATGTTTTTTTCGTTTCTTCTTTTCCACGTAGTGTTGGGTTCAATCACATCAATCTTTCTTTGGACTTTTTAGAGTTGAACTTGACAACTACCGACTATTTATCATTAGTCGTATTTCTTTTCTTAATAATATAATTTCTTGATAAAACTCAAATATCGTTTGCCTTGTTTATGATAGATTGACGGAGTAAGATAGCAAAAGATTGATTGGTCGTCAATTATTATCAATCTATATTAGGTTTTGTGGAGTGTGAAAAAACTTGAAGTTTCCGCGAACAGGGTTGCCAACTGAATATGAAATTAAAAAGAATTTAGCAAACATAACTTTTCGCCTTTAAATTAATACAAATCGATTAGCAGTAAGAAACTGAAATATTATTCAAAGATGGGATGAAAAAAATCAAACTTAAAAGTTGAATAAGTTTAATTAATGTACATATTATCATTAATGCAAAATATTTAATTTTTAAGCATTTTCATTTACTTCATCATCAATAAAGTCAGGATGTATATCTGGTATTTCATCGCTGGCAAGAAAAAAAGAAACATGGGTTCATGAGCGATTAGAATTGTTTGTCACGGGAATCTTAATATCTATAGACCGATTAGGAATTTCATTAAATTTTCCAGTACTCGTGGGGGTGATGTATTTTGACATTGTTTTTTTTTCGTTTAATCAATGGGTGTGACCTACAACTAAAAATTTATGATCAAAGGTTTCGATTGTATTGCTATCTTAGAGAAATGTCATAAATATAGTGCTTAAGTACGAATATTTGTTTTGTCCCACAACTTATTAACTATAAAAAATGGCTGTTTTTATTTGTTTATTTTCCTGCTGTAAGAGTTGCAGATGTTTAAGCAAGCAGGAAGCAATTTCATTGCCCCCTCATTTTGCTAATGCTTCGTGTCACATGAAACAATACGGATTGTTGGTTTCACTATCGTGTACCGCTCAATTAAATGTTCATAATTGTTTTTTATACAACCTTATTGAGGTCTGTAGTAGTGGAGTCGCCAAGCACTACTGAAGGTAAATTTTTGTCTTGCTCTTTAGCTTTATAAGCAAAGTCAGCTTTAAGATGATGATCAGCACGTTGGTTGGTGAGATTTTGTTCTTCAATGGGATTCACTTTCTTGGCAATGTCAATTCGAGATTTTGATTCCTCGCATTTACTGCAGGTATCAACTTTCGGGGTTTGATGTGTTAACATATAACGGCACGGGTAGGCAATCTATCAAAGTGAACATATGCAATCGTTTAGGGTCTTTTACTCAGACTCTCCACATGAGAGCGGAAAAATAGTGCAATAAGTTCTCTATACTATTCATGGTAGAAACATAATGGTAGATGCAGTACGATAACAAATACAATAAGCCATAAACAACAGGCATTTTTTTTTTGCTCAGTGCCTGTATTATGTCAACTCAGCTGATTGATATTGAAAATGTATACAAAAATGGAAAAAGTGTCATTTACAAAATGCGTGTGTTTTATTTAATTTTTTGAAAGTGTTTAAGTATGAAAATTAAAACGTTTCTATTTGATGTTTACGCAGAAAACATTTCAAAAATAACAATTGTAGGCGAACGGTGATTGTATAGAAACAAAAGTAAACAAACTTCGACATAACAGAAAAACTCACCCCAGAAAAAAGTTCACATCAGCTGGGCTAGTGCTTCTACCATTTGTTTATACCATGATACTATTCAATACTTTTTGACGTCGCTCTATTTATGACAAAATAAAAACATTAATTTTAATGAGCTAAATATTGCTTTATTTATTTTAACAATATTACAGCTATTGGTAAGGCAGATGAAGAAAAAATGCAATCAGTGTTCGATCTCACGTGCGATGTGTTAACACCTTTTTCTTACACGGTACTTTTCTTGCTTAATACTTTTTGTTTTATTCCCACAAAAAACAAAGAGAATGTAAAGCAACAGACACATGTACATACATACATTGTTATGTTCGTACATACGCTACACAAGTTCACACAATTTTTGTTGGTCTCTTGCTATCTCATTTTTATATACGTATAACTATGTCGTTATTCTCTTTGCTCTGAGAGTGCTCCGCACCCACATTTTATTTGGCTTCCATTTCACAATAATAAAGAAAAACCAACCCGCAAAAAACATAGTTTTTGACCCCTTTGTCCAATCTCGCCCGTATTTACAGAAGATCTTAGAATATGTATGTATACCTAACCAACATACCCTATTTTGTTCAAATACCGTTAACAGGAGCAGAAAGAATGGATTTTTAATTTGTGGTTTGTATAGGAGGTACCACGCCCCTTTATCCAATCCCGCCCATATTTTGACAGTTAATTTTTGTCGTCGCCATTTGTTTGCCTGCGAAGTTTCAGCTCGATTGGAATACGGGAAAGGGCTAAAAATCAATCCAAAGTTTTTTCGGCATGCATACATACATGCATACAGACAGGTGAAGTTAATATAAAGAATTTAAATTAATAACACTTAAAAATATTTGAAGACAAGTGTCATTATTTTCTTGTTTAATACTTTTTATTTTGTACATACAAAAAACAAAGAGTGCAAAGCAACGTACATATGTTCATTAGGGTGTCTTTTTCGATTTTCATGGTTGCTCAAGCTTTATTGAAAAGCTTATAGGGTAAAGTGTTTTTGAGATTTTTTTCAGATTTTTCGGAAGAGGTTTAGAGTTCGCATAAGTCGAATTTCCCTCCAAAAATCGGTCAATAACCACGATTTTCTTAGTTAGTAAGTCAACGCACGACGTTCAAGCTTTTATTTTATATGCATAAACCACCAGTTTGGTAAAGATTTTTGCTCAATAAGGTAGTTACAACGTATTACAGTTTTTCGTAAATTTTGGATAAACTTTGTTAGTAACGTTTTATAACTTTTAAAATTTCTATGAAAATTTAAAAACTAATGACGCATTCTAAACGACTGATAAATTCCAAATAATTTTGTAGGATGTTTGCAAGCAATCATATATATGGTTCCTGGAATATGTTGCCGTGGCCAGTTTTTGCTACGCGTAATTCTTTATCGTTGCTTAGCGCATGTAGGTTTTTTCAATAATACAATGTTTAAAGCTATTCCGATGAAAAAAGACAAACAGTTTATAGTATTATTAGGTTCATAAAATGAGTAAAGAGTTTTAAAGTGGCATAACTCTGGAACAGTAACAGAAAATTAAATTTTTTTGTCATAAAATTGCTTGGAATTTACCCATCTTTTAAGGTGTATCATTAGTAATTTAAATTTTCATAGAAATTTAAAGCAAACCCAATGCAAAAATAGGACACAGATTAGAATATTATTAGTTTCATATAATGGGCAAAAGGCTTTAAAATGGTATAACTCTGGAACAGTAACCGCAAATTCAACATTTTTTTACAGAATTGCTCGGAATTTATATGTCTTTTAAAGAACATCATAATTTTCATAAGAATTTTAAAAGATTAAAGCGTTGTTTAAAAAATTTACCCAAAATTTACCAAAAAAATTTAATACGTGGTACCTTATTGAGGAAAATCATTGCCAAAACCCGTGGTTTTTGCATATATAATAAAAGTTTGGACGTTTAGCTTCAAAAGGGTTGACTTAAAAACTAAGAAAATCGTGGATATTCACCGAGTTTTAAGTAAAATTCAAAAAGCGGCAGGTATACCCGATTTTTGGGGGAAATTCGATTTGCACGACCTCTAAAGCACTTCCGAAAAATCTGAATAAAATACTCAAAAATACTTTACCCTATAAGCTTTCAAATAAAGCTTGATCAAAAAAAGTTTCTATTGATGGGACACCCTAATGTACATACATAAAGGGTTTTTCAACAGAGACGCTACAAAAGTAAATCAATAGGGACAGCAAACGACGCCATATTTTTCCCCGCTCTTTTGACATTTCTCTTCAGTAAGGTTTGCCATTTCATCATGGAAAGATATAGGAGCCAACAACGAGACGAAATTATTAAAATTTTGGAGTCAGTGGCCTCAACTTTAAGAGCGCTACGTTCGGATTTTCATCGGAAAATCATCTTCAGCGATGAGGCTCATTTCTGGCTGAATGGCTTCGTCAATAAGCAAAATATGCGTTATTGGTCAGACAACAATCCACACGTAATCCATGAGTCATCATTGCATCCCGAAAAAATTACGGTTTGGGGCGGTTTATGGGCCGGCGTCGTCATTGGGCCGTACTTCTTCCGTGATGATCAAGACCGGCACATTACTGTGAATGCGAATCGCTACCGTTCAATGATAACCGAATATTTTTGGACCCAATTGGATAATATGGACTTGGAGGACATGTGGTTCCAACAGAGCGGCGCCACAAGCCACACAGCGAATTCCACAATCAATTTATTGGAAACCAAGTTTGGTGAACGTGTTATTTCACGAAATGGCCCAGTCGATTGGCCGCCTCGGTCGTGCGATTTGACGCCGTTAGATTATTTCGTGTGGGGCTACGTCAAGTCCATGGTCTATGCCAACAAGCCAGCGACGATTGATGAACGTGCAGCAATATCTGCCGATTCATGCTTGAAAACCGTCGAAAATTGGGATCAGAGTCTGGACTTCTGCAAGCGTGCCCGTGGTGGCCATGCAAAAGAAATCGAGTTCCATACATAATGGCATCGAACGTACTTTCACAGGAATAAAGAATTTCATTGGTATCTAAAACCGGGTTTGCTTTATTTAAAAAACTTTTGTAGCGCTCTTATTGAAAAACCCGATACAATGTTATGTTCAGTGTTGCCAGAGGCCCACTAAAAAAGTATGCCAAATGTCCTCAAAAATGTTTCCCCTCGCAAAATCATGATGCTAAAATTAGCTTTTTGGTATTTTTTCTAATTCTGAGTCCAAAACACATACAGTCCCTCCATCTGGCCTTTAAAAAGTAGTTAAACGTTAACCGTTTAAGTTAAATACTCGTATAAGTATTATGGACTTAATTTGTTGTAGCCTGTATCTTAATTTCATACAAAACACAAACATAAAACATTTTAACAAATTCCACAACAATGACGAAAGATAGACTTTACTAAGGGTGATTTTCAGTTCTAATAAGTATGAAATATTTTAAATAAAACTTAAAAAAAGCACATGAGATGCCATGGGACACCCGGTTGGAACGAAGTTCGCTTCGCTATATATTATGTACTAGTTAGTTCCACCACGTCTAAGGCACCCGTTGCAAAATACGATAACTTAAATGGATCTTTAAGAAATGGTACGTTTTGTAAAAAAAAAAACTTTTTTTATTAATCAAGAATAACATACAATACTTCAGTTACGATAACAAAAGTATATATTCGCTAGATGCTTTAGAGATAAGCGTCATAAAGATTCCCGTTGACTTCAATAACTTTTTAGTTATTATTTGTGCGTACTATCCGGCCGGCAATATAAATTCAATACGAGTAGACTTTGATTCTATGAATCTTCAAATTTGAAATAATTACTTGACTTGAACTGCAAGCACACAGAATGGAGTAATACTGTTAATAACGAAAATGGCAATGACCTAAAAGAATGGTTGTCGGAAAACGTAATACAATTCAGATGTAAGCTTTACGCTTCTGTAGTACCATCCTTTCCTCGATCGGGCTCATACCACGATTTATAAATAACTGATTCCACGCTAAATATACTGAGAGTCAAGGAAATGGCAAACTGCCTCAAAACATTGAATTACGATAGCGACCACAACACAGTGAAATTAATTGTGAAAATTGAGAGTGAGCCGAATGTTATGACAACTTTGAATGAGGGGACAGCGTTCAAATTTATCTTTAAAAGGACAAGTTGGGAAAGGTTTGAGAAGGTGGTAATGCATAAAATCAAGTTAGAAACAGTTATGCCGAACTATCGAAATTTAACGAAAGATGAAATAGATGTATATATAACTAAATTACATTTTCTAATATCAGAGGCTATTGGAAGTACTGTACCAAAATTTAAAACAAATATGTGTTTTCAAAAGTTTTTAACAGAATAATTAAAAAAATACCCTCAGAAACAATGATAAAAAAACATAATACATTAGAAACAAGACTTACACAATTATCACTAAACACCTTAAAACAAGACTCAAACTGATTAAAAAAATATTGAATGAACATTTTATAGTAGTAGGTAATAAAGAAATTCAGAAAAACCTGGAGAGATTAGATCATAGAGATCCAGTAAGAATGCTCCAAGGTACGAAAATATTTAAAATAAATTAAACCACTCAATTTAACTAAAATAGTTGTGCACAATTCTGAAAGGAACACAGTAAGAAAAGCTGGAATAAACACGCAGGATCGAGAAAAGGATAATACGGACAACCTAGTAATACGTGCCCAAGAGCAAATACATGACGCAATAGGAGCTTTTCTAGAATCAATACATTCTTAGAAGGATTTCCATGAAAATAATAATAATCAAACTAGTCGGCATTCGCCGATGATATTATTATTTATCATGCTGGACTTCAAAACTCATTCAACATGGTCGAGGAGTCTGCCCTTGATTGACATTTAAAAATGAACATTAACAAGTGTGAGCCTGTTCTATGTCGGGCACCAGTAGGAAAATGTACTAGCGACGTAAAACGGAATTGAAAACAATTCGGAATCAAATGAAACCTTTCGAATACGAGCATTGAGAACAAGCACAAAATTAAATGTGTAGGGGTGTACCTGGGCAAACACTTATACTTTTATAGACATATAAGGGAGATAGTCTCAAAGGCAAGGAAATCTTTTTTATAAAGTATAAAGGCGTCTTTTTCATTCTAAACATATAAATTCCCGTGTCCAAACTATTATGTATCAAACGTTGGCTTGTCTGGTTCAACGTTACGCCGACGGTCATGGACAAATTACGGATATTCGAAAGGAAATGTTTAAGAGCCTCTAATTTGCTGTACAGAACATCACAAGGTCAGTCCACAAAGTATATATCAAACAAGAAACTGTATACGTATACTAAGGCAAATGTAATTCGAATTGACAATTACATCATAAATTTAATAAGAAACAATACACTGCGTTGTACAAAAAACTGTGAAAACAATTTAATAGTGGCTACCTACTGTACAAATGCGAATTATTTAAGTGATGCATTACGAAAAGGTTTTCTCCCACCCGAGTCGTTTATATACCTCGACAAACAAAAATATATCGAGAATACAAATGGGATTCCCGTCATATATCATATATACAAACGGGCAAATAGTAAAGCAGTAAAAAGTACAACGTACAATGTCGGTGATTTTCGACACAATACTAACATATCGCATAAACATATTGCACTCCCGTCAAAACCAAAAAAATTGAGGTGGCTATCGTAAAATTTCTGTTTTATAAAAAACATTTGATTTAATTAGACCATAGATTTTAGTATATAAATAATACGATATTTATGTATTTTTTTTATTAAAAATTTGTAAGTACTTTTTTATCTTATATGAGTGGTAAATTGATTTCAACAAATTGAATTTATATACATATATGTTAATTAAATACATCCCAGAGCCCGATCTGGGGACAATAGATATAAAAAACTATAAATTATTAAATTGCTATTGTTTATTATAGTACCATATTTTTTTATAAGTACTTGAATTCAATAAACGTTCTGAATCAAAAATAATTATTTATGATTATTTTTTGCTAAAAAATAATGATTTTGGGGTGATTTTTTAATATTACTCAAATTTAATCAATACTATTGACACAAATCCTTAAAGCTAATAATATAATTATTAGTATATCATTTTTATAATAAAACTCATAATGATTACGGTCCTTGACTTCTGTGAATGAAGGAACAACTGACTACGGCTGTTTCGGAGATAAGAAAAAACTGTCCAAATTATTCAAGTTAGGACTTACTGGTACAATTAAATTCCGATCCCTAGAAGCTGTTGTTCCAACGAGATGTCCTGAGGCCATTTAAAAGTATCAAACATATCTTCCAACTATGTAAAATTCGAACTAATAGCGAGATAATCTGAATTTAAATTTTGAAATCCCTTCATAGCCTCCTTAAATAGCCTATAGAAGTCAACATCGAATTCTCTACACTTCCACCATGTTCAGCGAAGCCCGGTTTCCTTAGCCGCAATTGTGTCATAATGTCTTCCATTAAAGCTAGCACACTTCACATGGGCATGACTATCACAAAGCCAACATGAAAGAAATCAACCCTCATATACGTCCATGACTGTACAAATCTAGTAATAATTACCAATTATATCTAAAGGTATGCAATAAAATAAAACAACAAATCGAATTGTGGCAACTTTCAAACACTAAATTACGAAATCCTAAAAGAATGCAGAATAATACTGGGTTGAATACTGGGTTATAGCATAATAAGGTTAAAAAAAAGTTGTCTAACATTTTTTCATTTAGCCCCCGTCCCGCAATGTGCGATAAGGAACTTCGTTCCAAAAATAATTTATTGTTTTGTTTGAGGTCCTTTGTTTTGAACAATTTCTTTCAATCATCTTAGAATAAAATTTCCAAGTTTTGGATAATTTCCTTAGGAATCCGTTCCACTTATCCTAGCGAACAGTGGTCAAGTCGTCACTACTTCGACACTCTCTTTGTCGAATATTTCTCTCATAATGAACCTGAAGATTTTCCCTGGAGTTTATATCTGGAGTTTCGTGAAGAACTTCCATCGGATTTAAACCATTTTATAAAAGTCGCATCTTGATACTGATACTAATTGTAAGTTTGTTAATAATCTCCATATTTTTATTACAGGTAAAAAAAAGTACGTTTTACAACGTGTTGAGGGGTGCATTCTGGAATAATAAATTTATAAGGAATGTTGTCATTTAACTCTATATAGAATTTTTTAAATGGTCAACATATTTCTGATATTTCATGAATTAATTTTGAGGTTTTACGCCTGCGGAGTTGCTTTGTTAGCTAGTAACCTAAAAATGTGATATTATTGTACCTTCTATACATCATAACATTTTCAGATAAAATAATGGGAGAAACTTTCAGTACGAAAAATTGTGCCGTTTGCGAAAAGATTGTGCTAAAAAATTGCACAAAAATTAAAAAAAATTGGAAAAATTTTGAGGAAATTGTGCTAAATGGAACGAAAATCGAGTGCCGAAACCAAAAAAATTATGCCAAACGCTGCACAAGGTCACACAATTTTCGTTGCTCTCTTGCTATCTCATTTTTACATACGTATAGCCACGTCATTATTCTCTTTTCTCTGAGAGTGCTCCGCACCCACATAAGACAACTATTCGCTGCGGCTACAGCAGTGTGTGTTTTTTTTCGCAGTTTGACAATCTGTGTGTCGCAGTCCGTCAAATCTGTGTTCTATATAGGGGTGGATCACCCTTATCATTCAGGGGTATGAAAAATAGATGTTGGCCTATTCTGAGACCTACCCGATATGCACACAAAATTTCATTCAAATCGGTCCAGCCGTTTCGGAGGAGTTTAACACCAAGCAGTCTGTGATCGCAGTCGGATAATTTGTGTGAACGCAGTCTGACAATCTGTGTGATTTTAGTCGGACAAAGTGTGTTTGGATATGTGCACTTTGTGAATTTAGTGCTTATCCGCGCCTATACATGTTAACACATCAAAAAGAAAGTGCAATAGCAAAAGAACCTTCAGCACAAAAACTATTCTGTTTAATTTTCCAAGGTGTTATGACATCGCCCGTGAGTTCGAACACTCATTGATTGTTTTAACTTGATATTCATTGTTGTGGAGAATATAAATTATTATTTTTATTGTGTTAAAAAATTAAAGAATTTATTTTACTCAAATTCATCAGGAATGATTTTTATTTATTCGGCCTTTTCATTGGTACTTTTAATTTTATTAGTTAAGCCTGAGGCCATTCTATATCTCTATTAATATAAACATAGTTTTCAAAAAGGAGTTTTGCAAATGCAGTCCTACGATTCCCGGCAAACCGTATAGCTATTTCAGATCTAGCCACAGATCTTCATCAGCGAACTTAAGTTATTATTCCAATTAAAATTGTACGCCTAAGTGATATAAGCAACAATTCCCTAGGTTATAACTTCCTGAATAGGAAGGTAGGTAGTTTTGATGTGTTAACATCTATACGCGCGCCTCTAGGGCAGTAAACTATAAATTTAATACATACGCAAGTGTTAGGTTTGTAAGAGTAAATCATCGTTTGTTTGTTCGTTGCTTTTCAGTCGGTATTGAAAGTGATTATTGGGCGATTCTCATATAATTTTCCCACGCGATTTTCATAGCCGATTTTATTAGTTTTTGGATTAAAAAGCTAGTGCGGGTTTCGACGAAGAGTTTAGGCCAAAAATTAAGGCGATCCGATATCGGCGAGCCGAGATTTAAGTGTTTTAATTTGGAGTAATATTAAAAAAGTATTTTATGTTGATCTTCGGTTATATCGTACGAATATAACAATGTATGTATGTATGTACAAGTGTCTGTTGCTTTGCATTCTTTGACTTTTGTGGGAATAAAACAAAAAGTATTGAGCAAGAAAATAATCACACATGTGCTTGCACTGGGTCTTTAAATAATTTTAAGTATTAATATTATTTAACTGTAACGTCATCATATGATTTAACGCTGTTTTTTATTTTCCAATGTAACATTTACGAATGTGTTCATAGAAATCGAACAGGTACCGTGTAGCAAAAAGGTGTTAACACATCGCCCGTGAGTTCCAACACTCATTGGATTTTTTAATACGGAGATTAGCGTAGTGCGCTTATCTCAATTTTTGCTTAAGTCGACTTAAGCACTTTTTCTGTTCACTACTGTAATTTCAGCATGTTGATTTTAGTACTTGTATTAAAGATCTAATAGAAGATGTTTGTTCACAACTCATTTCTTTACTTGAGCTTTTTCGATTTGATTTTTGACTGTAAAATTCGTTTTTTTATTTTAAATTTGGAAATTGTGCTTTTGAATTTGAATTGAAAAACTACGCCTACTAAAGACAGTGCAAAATTTCACCCTCCGCTTTCTTGGTATGTAATCAGACAATAACCGAGGAAGATGACTGGCGTATGCTTAATGAATATTCTCAATGCTTTCATCGTACTTGTATACTTTAGAATACAAATTGTCAGCAATGTCCAGCTTGCCAACCGCCATGCTAATTGTCAGATCTGCGAAAGTTACTTATTCTGCCAAAGGCGACTACACAGGGAAGTTCTAAGTAATCTCAGTTTACGCCCAGAGGAGCTAAACAAAAGCATTATCGAACTCGTAACACTAAGCGAAACCTTTTTCAAGATGCTCAGAATTTGATTTTGAATCTAAGTGTTGTATCAAAACAACATAACGTTTTTTAAAACTTAGAACACGGTAATGTTGCCTCGAGTCATAATTCTAACCCAATACCAGCTGGAATTGTTGATAACTCACCATCGGCAAATGTCATTAACTACAAAACTGCAATGGAATTTACAAGATGATTGAAACGAATTTGACTCGAATATTTCAAAATATGGGAATAGTTACGCAATCTTTCACATATAGTGGTGTCAATAAGATTCCATATTGGGGTAATGATAATAATTTGCATATGTTTCCACAAGTCCCACAACCTGTAATGCAGAATTCAATTCGAAATTCCAATAATAGACAAACCTCGTGTTTAGGCGGTAATAATGTTCCGCGTCCACACGGTGCTCAGGCTAACGTAAATATGGACTTTCCAAATCGTTCTCTACACTCAATCTTTCCATCTACATAATTCAAGTCAAATACCGACTGAAAAAGCTATGTCCGCCATACAATATTGGAACCTCACATTTAACGGTTCTCTTTTTACAATGATTATTCTCGAATATGTGACAACTTGCATATCTTCTTATCGGGCAAAGCGAGAAACGCAATCGCAAGCAAAAAAATATCAGAGAGATTTGGCATATTCTATGACGCTGTATCGCCCATGACGGACAGACTCCCAAGGCACAATGTTTGAAGCCGAACTTATTGAAATTCTGGGTAGGAACCGAAGTCCGGAGAATCGTCAGGATCTGTTATATGTCCCCTTTTTGTCTGTCAATATCGCACTTTAGAAAACTAGTTCAGATGCGTGAGCACTTGTTAAGTGATGAATACGTTCGCAAGCATCTGGGCAGGCGTAACGTGCCAGCACTTTTAATTACACGCAACAAGCAGAGCTTGTTGAGAAACGTGAAGAACACCCTACTGAAAATGGCTGTCACTTTGTTAATGCTTTCCATAAAGGGGAAATCACAAGTAAGTGCTGGAATTGTGACAGAGTCGGACATGTATGGCATGATTGTACAGAGGACAGGGTAGTGTTTTGCTACAAACCCATCTGCCTCCAATGAATAAAAAATCGTTTCCATTACACCCCATGAAGAGACAGGAGAGAGCTTCTCACAATCACTGAGCTGTGCGCTTTCCAGCTTTCACTCACTGATTAGGACTTACAGTTGTACACCGATTCCGAACGGTATTTTGAGAAGCTTTTTCATGGTGCATACTCGATAGTGTCGCCGTCACTATGCGAGGTGACCGCCACCGAAATAAATTTTGTAAGGTTGTCAGAGCAGGGATCGAACCCAAGATCTCATGTGGAAGAGGCAAGCATACTAACCAATGCACCACCGACGGCCACTACAATGTAGGGGCAGGTCTCGATCTGTTCTGTGTGTCACACCAGGATCCATCGGAACCTTACCCAGGTCCAATGCAATAGATGCCAGAACTGCGACTAGACCTGTCTAAAGCTTTTGACACTGTCGATCACTCGATCCTGCTTCAGGACATCTTGAACTCGTCTCTCCCAAATACTACCAAGCGCTGGCTTGGCAGCTACCTCAATGGGAGGCAGGCATTAGTAGAGTTCAGGGGCCAGAATTCCCGTTATCGCAAGATAAAAATGGGTGTGCCGCAAGGAGGAGTGTTGTCACCTATTCTCTTCAACATTTATCTTGCGAATCTTCCTGCACCTCCCCAAGGAGTTAGTATTGTGTCGTACGCCGATGATTGTATCATCATCTCCTCAGGCGTAAATGTAGACGACATATGTGCTAGGATTAACAGCTATCTAGCCACCCTTACTAGCTTTCTGCAGGAACGGAATTTGCAGTTATCTCCGTCGAAGTCTTCTGTGACCCTTTTCACTTCTTGGACCAAAGAAGTAAGGAGAGAGCTCGACATCTCTGTCAATGGGGGTATACACCCACAGTCCGTAACCCCAAAATACTCGGAGTTACTTTCGATAATCTCCTTACTTTCTCTAAACATGCGGATTACATCAGAAAAAAAGTCCACACCCGCAACAAGGTCCTAAAGGCCCTTGCAGGGACAACTTGGGGCAAGGAGAAGGAGACAATTGTAGTGACCTATAAAGCTATAAGTCGCTCGGTCTTCAACTATGCCGCCCCGGTGTGGTCATCTTTCTTAAGTGATACCCAGTGGAAAGGTCTACAGAGGATCCAAAATAGTGCACTTCGAATCGCAACCCGATGCACACAAATGACGAACGTGGATCATCTACATGAGGAGACCAAGTTACTGTCAGTGCAACAACATTATGTGTTGTTGACAAGACAGTTTCTTTTGGGTTGTCGTCTGCCCAGACACCCCAACCATCATATTCTGATGCAGGATTCACCCCCCGTCAGGAAGGACATCAGGCGCTACTGTGCGGACATCCAAGACGTCATTCCATCGGCCGTCAACAGACTGTCGGTAGCAGTAGCACAGAAATTGTTGCATAACACGGTGGTGTCAGAGGCCATAAATGGCTACTCTTGCAACAGGGTCCTTAATGAACATCCTCCCGCAATTTCGAATAATGTGAGGCTTCTGCCCAGGCACACCAGAACCATTCTGGCAGAGCTTAGATCTGGTTGGAGTTCTATCCTGAACTCATACAGATCAAGGATAATCCCAGGCACCTTAGATCAGTGCCCACACTGCCTATAAAGCCCTCATGACACTATCCACATTTTCAACTGTCCAGCTCTCCAGCTCCCCACCGCTACCTCCAGTGACACATAGGGGAATTACACATAATTTTGTTTTGTTTTTATATCTTCCAGGGACGAACGAGTGGAAACAGAAAATCTGTTAAAACAACAATGTAGGGGCCGAAACTATAATCATTCAAAACTCGAAGAATCGTGGTCCGCGTTCGGCCCAATACTAATTGTTGGAGACCAATTTCATTTGGATCATAGAGTTGAGGGTGGTGCAGGTGATAATATTAAGGACGAATCTCAGTCGTATTATCCAGATGATAAATTAAGACCTGACAAAGTAACTGTGTTACAGGGACTCGCTCATTTGCGAGAAAATTCGGAAAGCTAAATTTCTCGCCTACTGTTTCCAAAGTTACCATAACACAAACTATTAGAATTACATCTTCCAAAACGAGGCGAAATATTTGACATAGCACAGGTAGTATGCGTCGATTTTACAAACTGAATAAAATTTGCGAGAAGTTATTTGTATCTTGCAGAATTTCAAACCCACAATATATGAGATATTACGCTAAAGTTTATTTTCTTAGATATACCGAATATGGCCTTTTAGATACCGGTGCGAACATTACTTGCATTGGGGCGGACTTGGCATTAGACGACTTTTCAAAATGTCTGAATTTCTTTAGATGCAAGTCGAGGGTTAAGACGGTTGGATATGTGCACAAGTAAGTTTTAAAGAGAATAACGCAACCCTAAAACTGTTCATTATTCCCTCATTTACGCAACACCTAATCCTTGGAATAGATTTCTTTAAGATTTTTACTTTAATACCTAATATTTTGGCAACTCCAGCTACTGGTTACTTCAATAGTTGTTCCGATTGACCACTATAAATCCCACGTGCAAGATAACCCAAGAACTTGCCCAGGAAATGGAAACATTTTTCCTACTAATCGATCAGCAACGACAGCAGTTGAATGCTGTAATATAAATTTTTCCCAACTTAAAACTAGATCTATGAGTAATCGCATTTGGTAAATCAGCATGGAGCTCTCCTATGAGGCTGGTAGTAAAACCAAATAAAGTTCGGCTATGCCTAGATGCTAGAAGACTAACTGCAGTAACTAAAAAGGATGCATGGCCGTTACCCAATATCGAAGGCATATTTTCTAGGCTTCCGCCTTCGAATATAGTTTCAAAATTAGATTTGAAAGACGCCTTTTAGCAATTTTAACAAGGTGAAAAATCGAATGCGTTAACCGCCTTTACTGTGCCGGAGATGCCATTATACACATTTGGGTAATGCCCTTCTGACTTAGTAATAGCCCAAACACGTGCCGGTGAATGGATGAAATTATACCACTTGATCTTCGTCACTCCGTCTTCGGATATTTGGATGACCTCTTTATCGTCTCGGAGGACTTTCTGCCTCATTTCGAAGGTATTATTCGAATTTCATCCCGATTTCGAAACTCATATTTGACGTTAAATGACAACAAGAATAAATTTTGTGTGACTTATGTGTGCTATATACGATATGTGATAGGACACGGGGGAATAACGAACGATCCCGAGAAGAAAACGGCAAAGGAACCTAAAGGAAGGTTAACCGGATGGTACAAAATGTTTGCCATTACTTACTTTCTTACTTATCCGGTCTCGAACAACACCGGGGGGATCAGTGACCTTACTAAACAAAGATAACTTATTTCGCCAACCAGTTCGATTTTTGCTTTATTTCTCCAGTTGGCAATACCAAGTGTACGCAGGGATTCGTCAACCGGATACCTCCAGCGCAGTCTGGGTCTTCCTATTTTTCATCTTGCTTCGAGTTTGGTTTCGAATCCCCTCCGTGCTAATCTTCATCAATTCTACTGACATGGCCTAGCCAGCGTAATCGCGTTTCGCTGATCCGTTTAACTATGTCAATGTCGTGATATAGTTCATACCGTTCATGGTTCAGCGGTGCCGATACTGGCCGTTGTGCATTATAGGGCCATCGATTTATTTTCCTCTCGAAGACTCCTACAGATGTTTCGCCTGCTTGCGATAAGACGCAGGATTCTGCGCCGTAAAGCAAGACAGGCTGTATGAGAGTCTGGTACAGCTGGACTTTTGTTACTCGAGGCAGAGCTTTATCTCTAAAGCTTTTGCTTAGCCCAAAATAACATCTATTCACAAACACAATTCTCCGCTTGATCTCAAGGCTGACGTTTTTGTTTTCGTTTACGGCAAATCCGTGGTATATAAATTCGTCGACCACTTCGAAATTATAATGGTTTTCAACGTCCATCCTTTGGTCTAATCGCGTGGATGACCTGTTCGTTGCAACCATCAATTTTCTCGTTACCCCAACCGCAGTAGCTTCTCTAATTCTGCGCCCGATGATATCCATATCATCAGCCTATGCAAGCGGCATGTGACTTTTGCTGCTGGTGGTTTTGTTAATGTTAACTGCTCTTTTCTTAATGTTAACTGCTCTTTTCTTATGCTTACTTTCGAAAGGTTCGGTAAGATCCTTTTCAACTTTCACTGCGGATTTGGTGTTCGTCAAGGCCATCCTGTAAAGGCTGATGAGTTTTGCAGAAATATCAATCTCAGACATCGCTCCGTAGAGTTACTTCCGCATCGGGCTATCAAAGACCGCCTTATAATAGATGATAGGTGTCGATTTGTGTTTCTTCAGGATTTCGCGTAGCGTGAAAATCTGGTCAGTTGTCGATTTTCCAGGCCTAAAGCTACACTGGTATAGTCCAATTATGTCAGCGATAATTGCTTATAAATGATAGAATCTTATACGCTATGGATAAAAGGCTTATTCCACGGTAGTTGGCATAGAGACTCGCGTCACCTTCTTTAAATATGGGACATAGTACACTGAGACTCTAATCGCAGGAAATGCATTCATCTAACCAACTTTTTCTAATGAGCGTATGCATGCATATTACCAGTTCATAGCCGCCTTGAATAGCTCCGCCGGTAATCCCTCGGCTCCTGCGGCTTTGTTGTTCTTCAGCCGAGCAATAGCTGTTCTGACCTCGTCTTGGTTAGGAGGTGGGCAATCGACGTCGTCGTCCAAATTGTGATCGATTGACCCATCGTCATTGGATATCTTAGGTACCAGCAGAACGGAGAAATGATCTCTCCATATTGCCAACTCCCTGTACGGCTCAGTTGCTGGTCGCGTTGAAATTGACTTAATCATTGCCATACCCATCCTTCGCTTCTGAGATAATAGTCTAACGAGTTCAAATTGCAGCTGAAAAGCGGCCAATGAACTTCCGAGTCTCGGGTGATTACGTGGTTTTCGAACACAGTGCGCAAAATGTCATTGGTAGCTTTGGCAGTGTGTCATGTATCGCCATCCAGTTCAAACCATACGTCATCGATGTCATCCTTTTCAACTTAAGGGAACAAAATTGATAAGCATGGCACGGTAACGCTTGCCATTGACGGTAACGTCGGCTTCTTGCTAATTTTCGAAGCAAAATGTTCCTATGATGCGGCTATGCTAAAAACAGCTCCAAACAGTCACTCGTTGTGGGTGCATCGGCTTCTCCTCGATGACGTGTGTACTTTCCGAGGTGAAATTGAGCTTCATCAGAAAATACGATTTTTCGGCACCAAATCAAAACTTCAGCCAGCGGTCTTCAGCACATTCAACGAAGCGAAAACACATTGGATGGTCACGAGAACAAATTAAATTTATAAAACTGTACAAATGCAATATAGATGTTTATTAAATATATTAAAATTATTAAATTGCTATTGTTTATTAAGGTACTAAATTTTTATAATTACTTGAACTCAATAAACGTTCTGAATCAAAAATAATTATTCACGATTTTGTTTTTGTTAAAAAATAATGATTATCGGGTGATTTTTTTAATATTACTCAAATTTAATCATTACCATTGAAACAAATCCTTAAAGTAATAATATAATCATTAGTATATAATTTGCATAATAAAACTCAAAATGATTACGGTGCCTGACTTGTGTGGATGAAGGAACAACAGAGGACGACTGTTTCGGAGATAAGAAAAGACTGTCCAAATTATTCAAGTTAGGAGTTACAGGTACAATTAAATTACGATCACTAGAAGCTTCTATTCTGGTTGGAGGACGAGATGTCCTCAGGGCATTTAAAAGTATCAAACATACCCTCCAACGATTTAAGTTTCGAACTTAGAGACAAAATATTTCCCACACACTCCATTGGCATATTATGTGTAAAGGTATGCATTAAAATAAAATAACAAAACGAATTTGTACAACTTTCAAACACTAAACCATGAAATCCTAAAAGCTGCAATTTGAATAATATTGCGAAATGTAAGCATATGCTGTTCTCTAGGTCATCATTCTTTTCGGCAAAATACATTTTAGGTGGCAATGTTCTTGAATCGGTGGATTCATTTGTTGATCTTGGTGTTCCCTTGGACAGAATATTGAATTTCAACTCCCACATAATTACGATGGTAAACAAGGCTTATGGCGTTCTGAACTTTATTAAACGTTGGGCAAAGGAATTTTCAGATCCCTACGTTACGAAAAATCTTTTTACTTCACTAGTCCGCCCTATTCTCGAATATGGATCAGTTGTTTGGGACCCCCAGTACAATTTGTATGTTAATATATGTTAATATTGAATCGGTCCAGAAAAAGTTTCTCATTTTTTGTCTGAGACACCTTCAATGGAACCCGAACCATAATCTTCCTTCGTATAGCAGTAGACTAGCATTGATCAGATTGCCGACTCTTAGTAGTAGACGTACCATATTAAACTCTATTACACTTTTGAAGATAATTGATTCTGTTATCTTCTGCTTCTGTTATCCAAGATTTTCATAAATGTCCCATTGAGACCCACGAGGTACTATAAACCCATTCACATCGAGTTTCAGCGTTCGAATTATGCGTCCTTTGATCCAGATAGGAGAATGTGTCGTGACTGTAATGAGCTATATCAGTTTATTGATTTCACTGGTAGTTGGGAAACTACAAAGTCTAGGATAATTTGTCATTTGAACCGATTGCATTAGTGCTATATATTCCTTTACATATGTAAATTTACTTTATCCTTACTATCTGGTCTGATTTATAATTTGGTTTCCGGTTTGTTCATAGTTATTATATATTATGAAGTCTGTTATGTTAATATCTCGTGATGTGCTTTTATACTTAATTATGTTAGTGTAATACCAACAGGTGAAGAATTTCTATAGTTGGTTGCAACGTGTGAACTTATGATCCTTGCTCTCCCGTTATAGACCGGTCTATAATATGTACGCTGTCCTCACGTAATTGGGACGTGGCCCTCTCGGTCGGTAGGGGCGAGTAAGTAGAGGAAAAAAAACTAGGTTGTATACTGGGTTATAGCATAATACGGTTAAAAAGGATGTTTAAATTTTTTCCATTTAGCCCCCATCCCGCAACGTGCGATAAGGAACTTCGTTCCAATATTTTTCATATAAAAATGTTCAACATACTAGGTTCAACGTATTGAAGTATTCACCTAACCTACATTTTTCACACTTTGTAATCGAAAAAAGGTTAATTGTTTCAGAAGATGGATTGTTAAAATTATTTTCAAAATTAATTTTCTTCTAGATAACGCCTCTAAAACTTCGTATTGCGTTTTGTTGCATATTCTGGTTCGCGGGGTCCACAATTGAAAATGTTCTAGTATTGCAAGCTATAGACAGATTCTTGAAACGTTGATTGCTTGTTTTTAAAAGAAGTTTCGCCCACGGCGTCATGAAAAATTGCATAAAAATTAGAAAAACTTCTCGCAATTTTCACTTCCTCAAGTGACTATATTTGCATGCGCCTAGATCTTTCCCATTTACTTTTACTTTTATTGACTATATTGCAACCTCATGAGGTCAGACGTCTTACACATATTAATTAAACAAACAAATTAAACAAATTTCAACATATTCTTCCAACTGGCTCTATCCTTCGCCTTTTCTCGCCAGTTGTTAACACCAAGGATACGGAGGGATTCTTCTGCCTGGTCTTTCCAGCGGAGTCTTGGTCGTCCTCTTTTCCTGCTTCCATCGGGTACGTTATCAAAAACCTTTCGCGCTGGCTCACCTTCATCCATTCTGATAACATGACCTAGCCAACGCAATTGGCCCACTTTGATTCGCCTAGCTATGTCCA
This sequence comes from Phaonia tiefii, assembly GCA_963931995.1. Taxonomy (NCBI): domain Eukaryota; kingdom Metazoa; phylum Arthropoda; class Insecta; order Diptera; family Muscidae; genus Phaonia; species Phaonia tiefii. The sequence continues at coordinate 110,149,698 of OZ008368.1, read as the reverse complement.
CGTCAGAGTATAGATTATATAGCTCTGCGTTCCGGCGACGTCGGTACTCGCTATTTTCCATAACAGGACCATATATTTTACGGAGAATTTTTCGCACGGAAACTCCCGGGTGTTTTTCATCCGCTTGCGATATGACCCAAGTTTCGGAGCCATGTGTCAAGACAGGTAAAATGAGAGTCTGGTATAGCTGGACTTTTGTCCGTCGAGAGAGGGCTTTGCTCCTAAACTGCTTGCTGAGGACAAAATAACATCTATTTGCAAACACAATTCTCCTATCTATCTCCAGGCTGACGTTGTTGTCCTTGTTCACGGCGGATCCAAGGTAGACAAATTCATCTACCACTTCAAATTTAAATCGGTTGTCTAGTCGTTGACACCATCAAGTTTGTCTTGCCCTCATTAACAGCAAGACCCACCTTCGCTGATTCCTTTTCGATTCTTGAAAATACTGCAGTAACCTCTCGCAAAATTTCGCCCAATCATGTCTATGTCGTCAGCAAACGCCAGGAACATATAGCTTTTCGTGTTAATGGTCTTGTTCGTAAGTCCTCGCTTGGTACAGAATGGTTCAGTGAGGTCTTTCCCCCACTTTCACTGCTGATTTGGTGTTGGTCAGCGTCATTCTACTGAGTTTTGCCTGAATACCAAGTTCAGGCATAGCTTCGTACAGTTTTCCCCGTATGGGGCTATCGAAAGCAGCTTTGTAATCGACAAAAAGGTGGTATGTTTCGATTTGCTTCTCGTGGGCCTTTTCCAGGATTTGGCGTAGCGTGAATAGTTGGTCAGTTGTGGACTTGCCTGGTCTAAAACCACACTGATACGGTCCGTCAGGTTTTCAATAATTGGCTTTAGTCTTTCACATAATACCATTAGCTTTGGCGTTTAGCGGGTCGCATCAATTCCTGGTGTAATATTCCCTGAATGGGATGTCTCCGCGACTATTTTTGGATTAATATTTTTGGTCCCCGTGGGAACCACAATTATTATTGTAGTACGTATAATAGATTTTCCTCAGTATTGCGAATGTAATTGTAAGTAGTTCTTTAACAATTTATTTAATAACTCACTTCGCTGTTCACATTTATCCACTGCCGATTCCTTCAAAGTAGGCAAACAATTAAGGATATTCCGAAGGAAATGTGTAAGAGCCTCTACTGCTCTGTTCAGAACAGCACAAAGTAAGTACACAAAGTATATATGAGACAAGAAATTGTATAAGTATAATAAGACAAATGTAGTTCGAATTGGCAATTACGTCATAAATTTAATAAGAAAGCATATACTACGCTGTACAACAAACTATGAAAATAATTTAATAATGGCTTCCTACTGCACAAATGCAAAATATTGAGGAATGGGTTCGTCCCACCCGAGGCGTTTATATACCTGGACAAACAAAAATATATCGAGGATACAAATGGGATTCCCGTCATATATCATACATACAGACGCGCAAATATTAAAACAGTAAAAAGTACATCGTAAAATGTCGGTGATTTTAGACAAAATACTAGCATATCGCATAAAGATATTGCACTAGCGTCAAAAATCAAAAAATTTTGGTGGCTATCTTAAAATTATTGTTTTATAAAAAAAATTTTGATTTAATGAGAGCATAGATTTTAAAATTCATCAGGGATGATTTTTATTTATTCGGCCTTTTTATTGGTTCTTTTTAATTTTATTTTTCAAGCTCGAGGCCATTCTATATCTCTTTTAATAGAGATATAGGGGCATAATCATAGTCAAAATAAAGTCGACTTTTTTATAAGTTAAAGCACACTTTTAAGTTAGCTGTATACTAAGTCAATCATAGTGGTGCAAAAGTCGACTTTTTGCCTTAAAGTCGACTTTATATTTAATAATGATAAAAGCTGTTATTAACTCAGTTAGTAAAAGGTTTTAATGTAAACAAAGAAAATTTTTGGCATTCTCAAAAGTGGCGAGTGATTTGGTGTGAAATATTGTGAATATTGAAATTGTGTTAATTTAATTGTGAAAAATGTCTGATTTTGAGAATATTGAAAGAGATTTTGAAATATTAAACGATATGGAATTATTGAGACGTCCAAAAATATACAAAGATAGATGCAATCCCTTTGAATTGGACGATGTGGAGTTTTATATTTGGTATAGGTTCGATAAGGAGACAGTTGACTTCCTAATTGAAGTATTAAACATAGAAGAACCAATGAATAACAGAGGCCTTCCCGTTCCGGCAAGCATTCAAGTGCTTTGTACTTTGCGATTTCTTGGAAGGAATATTCACCAAAGTGATATTGGTAAGCTGCACATAATGTAAAGTAGCTGCGTGTTTGTTTATACAAATGTCACCTTTTCTATTTCAGGTGACCTGCACGGATTATCTCAATGTACTGTTGGACGGATAATAAAAAATGTTTGCAAAAGAATAGCGTTATTGTTGCCGAATTTCATCCAGTTTCCGAGCACAAATGAGCTGAATGCAATAAAGAATAAATTTTTTAAAATTGCTGGGTTCCCTACTGTTATAGGAGCAATCGACTGCACACACGTCAACATCAAATGTCCAACTAAAGATGTTGGCCCAATGATGGCGGGTCACTTTCTTAATAGGAAGCGACAATATTCCCTAAATGTCCAGGTTGGTATTATAAACATTTGCCCTCTGTTTATCATTATTTAATATTTTTAAAATCCCTTAGATTGTCTGTGATGCTGACTGTAAAATAATTGATATCGTCGCAAAGTCTCGTGGGTCTAAGCATGATGCCAGAATTTGGAACGAATGCCAGCTTAAAACCAGGTTGGAGGAAACGAAGCATATACACAAGGGTGTATTAGTTGGAGATGCTGGCTATCCAAACTCGTCATTCTTATTAACTCCACTTAGAAATCCATCAACACCTAAAGAAGAAAGGTAATCTTAACGCATTTTTAAAAGTCTTCTATACAACTTTCCACTTGTTCAGATACAACAAAAGCCACATCCTCACTCGGAGTAAAATTGAATGTTTAAATGGACAAATAAAATCGAAGTTTCAATCAATATTCGGAAGACTTAGAGTGAAATTGGATACAGCAAAGACTATAGTTGTCGCTGTCGCTGTACTCCACAACATAGCCAAGGAGCGAAATTGCTCATGTAAGTTGTTTTAACATTACAGAAGTTATCAGAGTTAATTTAAGGTTTTCAGTTTTAGAAATGGATTGTAATGATCCACGAACAGCAGCCAGACAAAGCAATGATGGCACAGAACTAGTAGGTTCATCCAATTCTGGTAGAGCATACAGAACAGCATTTATCAACAGACATTTTTAACTCTGATTCATAATTGGATAATAAAGGATAAGTTTGTTCTTTAGTAAATAATTTAAATGAATCACAAAAAGGCTGACGAATCCCTATAATTCCTACTTTATTAGGACCTTTACGAATTTGAATATAACCTAATACTTTACGTTCCAATAAAGTTAAAACAGCTGCTCTTATAGGAATGATATTGTAATATAAATGATATTGATGAATGATATGAATGATGTTGTGTTCCCTTATTCAACCACAAAGTTCAACCTTTTCAATAAAACCAAAAATTGGAAAAAAAGTTATCAGTATTTCTTTTTTATAGCTGATCCAAAATATTATAATAATTTTTAAAATGTTATTACCTATAGTTCCTTTATCTATAAATAAAACAATGAATAAAATAAAGTTTAAATTCATTTAATTTCAGTGTGAGATCACTTTTTGTTATGTTCAAAAACGTAAAAAAAATAAAAAATTAACAAATCAATATACATATAAATTCAGTCATTGTAATATTTCAGGTACATATGTATGTAATTAAAAGTTAAAAAACACTTAAAAATTCTAAAACTATACAAATAAAAATTATATATTATTTTGTTGGCGAATAAGTTGTACAGCATGTAGCTCTTTCATGTGCAACAGCTTCAACTCATGGAGTTCTGCTTGTTGGGCGATTTCAGCGCGAATCTTCTCTACCTTCAGTAAGTGAAGTTCGTCTTCATGGCTTGACTCCTTTCTAATCTGCTCCTGCCTTTCTCTTACAACGTCATTTTTTGTAGCACTTTTTCTTAAATTTTGAAGGCGGCTTATCAGCTTGTTCTTACCGGTGCGTATTGGAGTCGAGGTGCGAGGTGCGTCGTCCTTAGATTTCAGAAGAGGAGGAGGGCTTCCGCTGGGTAAAGGAAGTGGAGTTAGACTGTCGCTGTCTATAAGAATTGAATCTTCTAAAAAGTCGCACTCCAACATCGCCTCGATTTGAACATCTGCTTCATCCAATTTAGGAATTTTTGCAACGTTTCCGGTAGCAACAGTTGCCCTCCTCACCTCTGACACTGTTTTTTTTGCCCCAACTTTCATTCGGACCCATTGTTGCTTGAGCTTGGCGACATCCCTATCAAATCCAGTAGCCAGCATATCCATTCGAATGGCTTCCCACGCATCCTTTTTTTGGCGAATCATTTTCAAGTCGTTCACTTTGCTTTCTACAATGCTTATATGACAATTTATAAGCTCCCGCAAGCAGTCTTTCTCCTGGCCAGACCAGTTGCGTTCTCGTTTTCTTTCCTAAACAAAAGAAATGTGTTAAAACATCTTATTCACTAATTTTTAAACATTTACAATCTCTTACCTTGTTTTCGCCTTCCATCATTATAAGTAAACAACAACTAAATGCAAACTCATGTAACAAAACATATGTTTTTCTTTGCTATTTTTCATGAAGTGTTGCCACGTTATTTTGACTTCTACTACTAAAGTCGATACCAGTTAGCACCATGTACCAAATCGACTATGACAGTTGAAAAAATAGAGTCGACTCTAACTTTTTAGAACTATGTTAAAAAAAGTCGACTTTATCGCGGGACTATGATTATGCCCCATAGTTTTTTTAAAAAGGAATTTTGCATATGTATTCTTATGATTCCTGGCAAACCGTATAGCTATTTCAGATCTCTCTATTAATAGAGATATAGTTTTTTTCAATTCAAATGAGATTTCGTTTGCATTTAGTTTGATGAGCTTTTCAATAGCACCATTCCAAACAACCGCTGATGAAGATCTGTGGCTATATTCAACTATATCAAATTAGTTGATATATATTCAACTATATTTTCTTTTTGCTCTTTTGATTTCTCTGTAACATTTATCAAAAAATAATTGAAATACATAACAAAAAATATATAATTCTCCACTTAAAATATACATTCTTAATAAGCATGAAAAAAGCAGTACGTCCACAGAAACTTTTCGCAAGACAAATGTTGTAGAAACAGTGACATGCGAGAAGCGATTTGTTGCACCGACTCGTAGCGTTTTTGTTTCAATTCACATGTTTCAGGTGATAACTTTTTCTATTCGAGAACTACAGAAACGAGGTACTGGTAATGCGAATATATCGAAGTGAACAAATTTAGGTATGACAATATTTAAATACAGACAACGATACGTATCGTTTATAATTTTAGCCTCACTGAGGTTTGGAAAGATGGATTTCAAAATCTCCCAGCTATTCCTAATTTCACGTGGAGCGATGGCAACAACATATCATCTAGATCCTTTATCAAAGGTTCATTACGTAATGGTAATCTTTACATCCATATTGATTCCCTGTGTATAGCGTATCCCAATTACAATAGAAGCAGCAGTATTTTGGAAAACCGCCCTTTAATATAATGCCTTGTATTATGTTGACAATCTTTAGCGCACAACAAATCTTCAAATTGTGTACACTGTATTTGAGATTTTCCAAAATTTCGACCAATGTTTCATACGTCTCCTTCATAGTTGTGCTGAATCCCAATGGAATGGACGGTTTTTTGTTTGTTTTGCCTTCAAAACAGCCTTCAAACTTGAAACTGAAAGATGAATAACGCCAGTCGCCAGTGATATAATCCATTCGCAATTTTTTCACTAAAGCTGGGATATCATGGCAGTAAATGAACGCATTTGCTTTGTCAATGGAATAAAATTTCTCAAAATCATCTTGGCGTTTTCTGTATGATGTTGCGCCGATATTTTGCTGTTTGACTTTTCTACGCTTCAAAAATGATGTCATTTCGATTTGTGTTAGCGGTTGTGGTGCATTATATATCACATTGGTAGAATTGGTGAAAACGATTTCGGCTTGAAGGGACACAGTATCCAGACTCGGAGGTTTAGGTGGCTCGGTAACAGTAGTGTCGGTACTGGAAGTGTGGCAGTAAGAGCGGCAATGTATACTTTGGTTTTACATTTTCTTCTGTTCAATCAAACCAGAACCTGGATTCATCATGTCAAGTTAGGTCTTCCACCCAAATTACTAGCTTATAACAAGTTTTGCACACTGTGCTCGGCGTAAAATTTGCACCACTTAAATCTGTTTCATCGAAATAATGACAATATGCTGTTTTGAATTTCTCAGTAAACAAGTTTTTTCGATCCTGTTTGGCTATTTTTGGGACGTAACATAACAGGACGTAACAAAAATCATCCAAATTTGGGCACGTGTTATTTTCCATATTCAAATATTTAATATTCTTCTGGTTTTAAAATGTAATTCACTCTGAACAAAAAACAAACACTTTCCTCTACGGATATACATCGAATAACATTTATTTAGATTATTTTACCATACAAGGGGCGACTCAATTTGCAGTTTTACAATCTGTCTGCTAGCTGTTTGTTCACTACACATGTGGCAACTGTCGCCGCAAGTTCAGTAGTATGTGTAGCTGTGGTGCAGAAGACACAAGTAAAATTTAACTTTTAACATGAGTGAGGAAGTAGGTGACATCATTGCAATTGTTACAATTGAAAAGCTTTTATACTCGTTAATAAAGTTAACATTATTTTCATTATTTCCAATTGTCATTTTCATTTGCTCCCTTTTCCGTTTACTTTTGCTATGAACGCTCCTTCTTACTCGCTTGTTTTCCAACAACTGAACGGTCAAATGCAGTCAATAATGATACACACGAGGAAACGGTTGCAGCAACCAAGCAAAAATATCAAAAATTTTTGATATTCTGGCAACGGTTGCAGCAACATGAAAATCAATCGGCAACATAGCTACACACGAGGTAACCGTTGCAGCGACACAGCCATGTTGCTGCAACCGTTTTCGTACGGTTATATACGTATCTGACATTTAAAAGTTTCAAACATACCCTCCAACGATTTAAGTTTCGAACTCAGAGACAAAATCTTTCCCACACACTCCATTGGCATATTATGTCTAAAGGTATGCATTAAAATAAAATAACAAAACGAATTTGTACAACTTTCAAACACTAAACCATGAAATCCTAAAAGCTGCAATTTGAATAATTTTGCGAAATGTAAGCGTATCCTGTTACCACCTCGCCTGAATGATAAATAGGTTGACCTAAAATGACAACCAAAACGAAAAGTGAGGGTTTGTTGGGAGTCAATTGTACATTAAATATCCACTTGAATCAAAATCCTAACTGATGCTTTTTGGAAGATACGGGGATTTTTTCTTTTTTATCTCCGTTTTGTGCTTTTTCTGAAAGGTAACGTGCTTTTCCCCATGATTCCACCATCAAATCGTAAAGATATTATATTGTGTTATATGTCATTGGAAGTGTTTTGACTTCAGCTTTAAGAAACTTGTAACCAAATGGATCTTTTCTGCACAAAAGTCAGTTTTGCTGAAAAAAACTAAAAATGTCTAATTTTTATTTTTCCCAAAAATTTTATATTTTTTTCTTTATTAACCAGTTGCAGGGTCTAAGCTGGCTCATTTTCTGTGGACACTTTCAGACTTAAAGTTGCATCAAAAAAGTACAAAAATACTAACTTTTGCATCCCTGAGACGCCATTTTAGGTCAACTCATTTGTCATTCAGCCGAGGTGTGAGACATACAATATTATATCGTGTATTCAAAAATTGTGTTATTCCTTGTGTTGAAAATCATGGAGAAAAATATGTTTTTAGAAAACTGTAAATTGACAAATGGTCACTTAGACCATAAATGTGATCACGAAGAAAACAGATTAAAAGTATGCGCACCATGTGGTAAAAAAATTTGTTTTGGCGACCGTAAACGACCAGAGTTTTCAATTTCTGAGAATCTTGCTGGTTTGATTAAGAAGCATGTAAACGAACATTTTGACGTGTCAAATTCCAAATTTCCCGTAAGTATTTGTTGTACATGTCGAATTACTATAAGTATTGGAATGAGAGGAGGGTAGTACTAGAAGACCGTTTCCGACAATGCCTAATTATGAAGACTTAAAGTTATCGAAACAAACCAGAACAACATCCGATTGCAAATGTTTTATATGTGTAACTGCATGGTTTAAAGGTCATTCTAAAGCAGTTACAGGCAAAGGTCATCTACGTACTTCAAATACAAAACTTCCTGCTAAATATGGAGAAAGTAATACCGGCAAGAGAACCCATATGAAAATTTGCAGTATTTGTTTTCAAAATATTGGAAAAGGTGTGCGTCATTTTTGTGGTGCAGGTTCATCGTCGTGTAGTGCTCGCGGAAACGTCTTGAGCATAGTAGAAAAATTACCAGAAAAGCAACAAAACCAAGTAGTAACATCAATTTAAAAACAACGAGCGTCCGATGAGAATACGATCGATGGTGATGTTATCTTGAATACAAGAGGTTCTAATATGAGGGTTGCTTGAATAAACAAAACGATAAGAAAATCGTTTTTACTGCTGAATGTTTAGACAAATTCCAAGCTACTACCGGATCATCTCAAAATCAGATTAACAAAATGACCAATTTCATTAGAAGTTTCGCTGGAAGAAAATCTATTCCCAAAAATTATAAAGAACATATGCGCGAAAAATTTAACGCATTGGGAGATGTTTATAAGGAAGCTATTCGCTCTTTTGAAGCCAAAGAAGGTGTAGTTAATAGACCTGTTAATGCGAATGCATCAAAACTTATTGAGTCAATCTTTGAAAAACGGAATATTGTAGAGATTCTAAATGCTAAAATAAAGTTGATGGTAGATGGGGGGCAAGGCTTTTTAAACTTTCTATAATAGTTTTGACCGAAAAAGAAGAAGCGCAAGAGGATGAATGTGATTCATATTACAATGAATGTAAGAGAGCTCCATATTCCACTGGTGGGAGTATGTCAAAGAAACGAAATTTGAACAGCGTTTACAGGTTAATTATTCTATCGATTGTTCCGCACACAAAGGAAACTTATGAGAATATTAAAACTTTATTTGAATTGACAAAGGTTAATGAGATTCCCGTTAAATTTAGCTCTGACTTTAAACTTATGCTATTAGTCAACGGACAGCAAACTGCAACAGCAACATATCCTTGCCCTTACTGTTTTATTACATTGCCTGAATTACAAGCTTTTGGAAAATGGACTGGTGATGCCGATGGAGATGAACCAATGGAAATTGACGGTGAAAATATGATTATAATAAATTTAAATGTTATGGCAGAGATAAAAAGTATGCTATTTTTTTACGATAACGAATCGACAATTGAAGATGTCGATAATGATAAAGAAGAATAAGACATTTGCATGTACGTTCTTCAGAAATGTACTTTGCCTGAACTGCATCTTCAAAACTTTAATTTCAAAACTTTAATTTACGTAATTTAAAACTTTAATTTACGGATTTACAAACGATCTATTCTGGAATGGCATAGTCCCTCTTGTAGGACGCGAAAAGGCTTTGCTATGGCCAACAAAATTAAAGTTAGTCGCCAAAAATTATCAGGGTGAAATTTTCGAGGGTAATGCATGCAGAAAACTTTTGCAAGAATCGGATAAACTGCTTGATCTTGAAATTTATGAGAATGTTGGTCCATTTAAAATACAGCCATACGTCGCTGCCTTTCAGACGATGAATATAATAGTACATGATTGTTTCTCCACTCGACAAGCCGATATCACGAATTTAGATTTTAACTTAAAAAAACTTCGGAAAGCACTACAAAGTACTGGAATATCTCAAACTTTATAAATGCACATTGTACTCGATCACCTAAAAGAGGGAATTTCATTATTGAATAACGATGGTTTGGGTGTATGGTCGGAACAGCCAGGAGAACCTGTTCACAGAGAATTTCTAAAATTTTGGGAAGGATTCAAAATAAATTTAATAGATGATCCATCATATTCGAGCCGCTTAAAAAAAGCGGTAGTTACCTTTTCTTCTCAGCATATATAGAAGTATACTACAGGAATTTTTACTACATTTCATTATTAGTTTTAGTATTACTAATTTGCAACATAAGTAATTTAATAGTGGATTAGGCCTACAGGGGAGACCACGTTAAAAAAAGTGCGCCATGATATTTATCTCGTTAGATGGGGTGGAAACAATATCGCTTTATTTAATGTAAAACACACACAAACATATAATATTAAGACCAACTTAAGTTTGTTTTTCTACAATTCATTTGAAAAACTCAAACAAAATAATATATAAAATTTTTGGGAAAAATAAAAAAAGATATTTTTAGTTTTTTTTTCCGCAAAACTGACTTTTGTGCAGAAAAGATCCATTTGGTTACAAGCTTCTTAAAGCTGAAGTCTAAACGCTTCCAATGACATGACAATATAATATCTTTACGATTTGATGGTGGAATCATGGGGAAAAGAACGTTACCTCTAAGAAAAAGCACAAAACGGAGATTAAAAAAAAATCCCCGTATCTTCTAAAACGGATGAGCTGGGATTTTGATTCAAGTGGATTTTTAATGTAGAATTGACTCCGAACAAACCCCCACTTTTCGTTTTGGTTGTCATTTTAGGTCAACCTATTTATCATTCAGGCGAGGTGAGGTGTGTGTTCTCTAAGTCATCATTCTTTTCGGCAAAATACATTTTAGGTGGCAATGTTCTTGAATCGGTGGATTCATTTGTTGATCTTGGTGTTCTCTTGGACAGAAAATTGAATTTCAACTCCCACATAATTACGATGGTAAACAAGGCTTATGGCGTTCTGAACTTTATTAAATGTTGGGCAAAGGAATTTTCAGATCCCTACGTTACGAAAAATCTTTTTACTTCACTAGTCCGCCCTATTCTCGAATATGGATCAGTTGTTTGGGACCCCCAGTACAATTTGTATGTTAATATGATTGAATCGGTCTAGAAACAGTTTCTAATTTTTTGTCTGAGAAACCTTCAATGGAACCCGAACCATAATCTTCCTTCGTATAGCAGTAGACTACCATTGATCAGATTACCGACTCTTAGTAGTAGACGTACCATGATAAACTCCATTACAGTTTTGAAGATAATTGATTCTGTTATCTTCTGCTTCTGTTATCCAAGATTTTCATAAATGTCCCATTGAGACCCACGACGTACTATAAACTCATTCACATCGAGTTTCAGCGTTCGAATTATGCGTCCTTTGATCCAGATAGGAGAATGTGTCGTGACTGTAATGAGCTATATCAGTTTATTGATTTCACTGGTAGTTGGGAAACTACAAAGTCTAGGATAATTTGTCATTTGAACCGATTGCATTAGTGCTATATATTCCTTTACATATGTAAATTTACTTTATCCTTACTATCTGGTCTGATTTATAATTTGGTTTGCGGTTTGTTCGTAGTTATTATATATTATGAAGTCTGTTATGTTAATATCTCGTGATGTGCTTTTATACTGAATTTTGTTAGTGTAATACCAACTGGTGAAGAATTTCTATAGTTGGTTGCAACGTGTGAACTTATGATCCTTGCTCTCCCGTTATACACCGGTCTATAATATGTACGCTGTCCTCACGTAATGGGGACGTGGCCCTCTCGGTCGGTAGGGGCGGGTAAGAGTGGCGGCGATGGGTTCGCTCGATAGAGAAAAAAAAACTATGTTGTATACTGGGTTATAGCATAATACGGTTAAAAAGGATGTTTAAATTTTTTCCATTTAGCCCCCATCCCGCAACGTGCGATAAGGAACTTCGTTCCAACATTTTTGATATAAAAATGTTCAACATACTAGGTTCAACGTATTGAAGAATTGCATAAAAATTAGAAAAACTTCTCGCAATTTTCACTTCCTCAAGTGACTATATTTGCATGCGCCTAGATCTTTCCCATTTACTTTTACTTTTATTGACTATATTACAACCTCATGAGGTCAGACGTCTTACACATATTAATTAAACAAACAAATTACACAAATTTGAACATATTCTTCCAACTGGCTCTATCCTTCGCCTTTTCTCGCCAGTTGTTAACACCAAGGATACGGAGGGATTCTTCTGCCTGGTCTTTCCAGCGGAGTCTTGGTCGTCCTCTTTTCCTGCTTCCATCGGGTACGTTATCAAAAACCTTTCGCGCTGGCTCACCTTCATCCATTCTGATAACATGACCTAGCCAACGCAATTGGCCCACTTTGATTCGCCTAGCTATGTCCACGTCAGAGTAGAGATTATATAGCTCTGCGTTCCGGCTCGCCGTTTTCCATAACAGGACCATATATATTACGGAGAATTTTTCGCTCGGAAACTCCCAGGTGTTTTTCATCCGCTTGCGATATGACCCAAGTTTCGGAGCCATGTGTCAAGACAGGTAAAATGAGAGTCTGGTATAGCTGGACTTTTGTCCGTCGAGAGAGGGCTTTGCTCCTAAACTGCTTGCTGAGGACAAAATAACATCTATTTGCAAACACAATTCTCCTATCTATCTCCAGGCTGACGTTGTTGTCCTTGTTCACGGCGGATCCAAGGTAGACAAATTCATCTACCACTTCAAATTTAAATCGGTTGTCTAGTCGTTGACACCATCAAGTTTGTCTTGCCCTCATTAACAGCAAGACCCACCTTCGCTGATTCCTTTTCGATTCTTGAAAATACTGCAGTAACCTCTCGCAAAATTTCGCCCAATCATGTCTATGTCGTCAGCAAACGCCAGGAACATATAGCTTTTCGTGTTAATGGTCTTGTTCGTAAGTCCTCGCTTGGTACAGAATGGTTCAGTGAGGTCTTTCCCCCACTTTCACTGCTGATTTGGTGTTGGTCAGCGTCATTCTACTGAGTTTTGCCTGAATACCAAGTTCAGGCATAGCTTCGTACAGTTTTCCCCGTATGGGGCTATCGAAAGCAGCTTTGTAATCGACAAAAAGGTGGTATGTATCGATTTGCTTCTCGTGGGCCTTTTCCAGGATTTGGCGTAGCGTGAATAGTTGGTCAGTTGTGGACTTGCCTGGTCTAAAACCACACTGATACGGTCCGTCAGGTTTTCAATAATTGGCTTTAGTCTTTCACATAATACCATTAGCTTTGGCGTTTAGCGGGTCGCATCAATTCCTGGTGTAATATTCCCTGATTGGGATGTCTCCGCGACTATTTTTGGATTAATATTTTTGGTCCCCGTGGGAACCACAATTATTATTGTAGTACGTATAATAGATTTTCCTCAGTATTGCGAATGTAATTGTAAGTAGTTCTTTAACAATTTATTTAATAACTCACTTCGCTGTTCACATTTATCCACTGCCGATTCATTCAAAGTAGGCAAACAATTAAGGATATTCCGAAGGAAATGTGTAAGAGCCTCTACTGCTCTAGAACAGCACAAAGTAAGTACACAAAGTATATATGAGACAAGAAATTGTATAAGTATAATAAGACAAATGTAGTTCGAATTGGCAATTACGTCATAAATTTAATAAGAAAGCATATACTACGCTGTACAACAAACTATGAAAATAATTTAATAATGGCTTCCTACTGCACAAATGCAAAATATTGAGGAATGGGTTCGTCCCATCCGAGGCGTTTATATACCTGGACAAACAAAAATATATCGAGGATACAAATGGGATTCCCGTCATATATCATACATACAGACGCGCAAATATTAAAACAGTAAAAAGTACATCGTAAAATGTCGGTGATTTTAGACAAAATACTAGCATATCGCATAAAGATATTGCACTAGCGTCAAAAATCAAAAAATTTTGGTGGCTATCTTAAAATTATTGTTTTATAAAAAAAATTTTGATTTAATGAGAGCATATATTTTAAAATTCATCAGGGATGATTTTTATTTATTCGGCCTTTTTATTGGTTCTTTTTAATTTTATTTTTCAAGCTCGAGGCCATTCTATATCTCTTTTAATAGAGATATAGTTTTTTTAAAAAGGAATTTTGCATATGTATTCTTATGATTCCTGGCAAACCGTATAGCTATTTCAGATCTCTCTATTAATAGAGATATAGTTTTTTTCAATTCAAATGAGATTTCGTTTGCATTTAGTTTGATGAGTTTTTCAATAGCACCATTCCAAACAACCGCTGATGAAGATCTGTGGCTATATTCAACTATATCAAATTAGTTGATATATATTCAACTATATTTTCTTTTTGCTCTTTTGATTTCTCTGTAACATTTATCAAAAAATAATTGAAATACATAACAAAAAAGATATAATTCTCCACTTATAATTTACATTCTTAATAAGCATGAAAAAAGCAGTACGTCCACAGAAACTTTTCGCAAGACAAATGTTGTAGAAACAGTGACATGCGAGAAGCGATTTGTTGCACCGACTCGTAGCGTTTTTGTTTCAATTCACATGTTTCAGGTGATAACTTTTTCGATTCGAGAACTACAGAAACGAGGTACTGGTAATGCGAATATATCGAAGTGAACAAATTTAGGTATGACAATATTTAAATACAGACAACGATACGTACCGTTTATAATTTTAGCCTCACTGAGTTTTGGAAAGATGGATTTCAAAATCTCCCAGCTATTCCTAATTTCACGTGGAGCGATGGCAACAACATATCATCTAGATCCTTTATCAAAGGTTCATTACGTAATGGTAATCTTTACATCCATATTGATTCCCTGTGTATAGCGTATCCCAATTACAATAGAAGCAGCAGTATTTTGGAAAACCGCCCTTTAATATAATGCCTTGTATTATGTTGACAACCTTTAGCGCACAACAAATCTTCAAATTGTGTACACTGTATTTGAGATTTTCCAAAATTTCGACCAATGTTTCATACGTCTCCTTCATAGTTGTGCTGAATCCCAATGGAATGGACGGTTTTTTGTTTGTTTTGCCTTCAAAACAGCCTTCAAACTTGAAACTGAAAGATGAATAACGCCAGTCGCCAGTGATATAATCCATTCGCAATTTTTTCTCTAAAGCTGGGATATCATGGCAGTAAATGAACGCATTTGCTTTGTCAATGGAATAAAATTTCTCAAAACCATCTTGGCGTTTTCTGTATGATGTTGCGCCGATATTTTGCTGTTTGACTTTTCTACGCTTCAAAAATGATGTCAACATGTAATCCATTACGATTTGTGTTAGCGGTTGTGGTGCATTATATATAACATTGGTAGAATTGGTGAAAACGATTTCGGCTTGAAGGGACACAGTATCCAGACTCGGAGGTTTAGGTGGCTCGGTAACAGTAGTGTCGGTACTGGAAGTGTGGCAGTAAGAGCGGCAATGTATACTTTGGTTTTACATTTTCTTCTGTTCAATCAAACCAGAACCTGGATTCATCATGTCAAGTTAGGTCTTCCACCCAAATTACTAGCTTATAACAAGTTTTGCACACTGTGCTCGGCGTAAAATTTGCACCACTTAAATCTGTTTCATCGAAATAATGACAATATGCTGTTTTGAATTTCTCAGTAAACAAGTTTTTTCGATCCTGTTTGGCTATTTTTGGGACGTAACTTAACAGGACGTAACAAAAATCATCCAATTTTGGGCACGTGTTATTTTCCATATTCAAATTTTTAATATTCTTCTGGTTTTAAAATGTAATTCACTCTGAACAAAAAACAAACACTTTCCTCTACGGATATACATCGAATAACATTTATTTAGATTCTTTTACCATACAAGGGGCGACTCAATTTGCAGTTTTACAATCTGTCTGCTAGCTGTTTGTTCACTACACATGTGGCAACTGTCGCCGCAAGTTCAGTAGTATGTGTCGCTGTGGTGCAGAAGACACAAGTAAAATTTAACTTTTAACATGAGTGAGGAAGTAGGTGATATCATTGCAATTGTTACAATTGAAAAGCTTTTATACTCGTTAATAAAGTTAACATTATTTTCATTATTTCCAATTGTCATTTTCATTTGCTCCCTTTTCCGTTTACTTTTGCTATGAACGCTCCTTCTTACTCGCTTGTTTTCCAACAACTGAACGGTCAAATGCGGTCAATAATGATACACACGAGGAAACGGTTGCAGCAACCAAGCAAAAATATCAAAAATTTTTGATATTCTGGCAACGGTTGCAGCAACATGAAAATCAATCGGCAACATAGCTACACACGAGGTAACCGTTGCAGCGACACAGCCATGTTGCTGCAACCGTTTTCGTACGGTTATATACGTATCTGACATTTAAAAGTTTCAAACATACCCTCCAACGATTTAAGTTGGCATATTATGTCTAAAGGTATGCCTTAAAATAAGATAACAAAACGAATTTGTACAACTTTCAAACATTAAACCATAAAATCCTAAAAGCTGCAATTTGAATAATTTTGCGAAATGTAAGCGTATGCTGTTAACACCTCGCCTGAATGATAAATAGGTTGACCTAAAATGACAACCAAAACGAAAAGTGGGGGTTTGTTCGGAGTCAATTGTACATTAAAAATCCACTTGAATCAAAATCCTAACTGATGCTTTTTGGAAGATACGTTGATTTTTTCTTTTTTATCTCCGTTTTGTGCTTTTTCTGAGAGGTAACGTGCTTTTCCCCATGATTCCACCATCAAATCGTAAAGATATTATATTGTGTTATATGTCATTGGAAGCGTTTTGACTTCAGCTTTAAGAAACTTGTAACCAAATGGATCTTTTCTGCACAAAAGTCAGTTTTGCTGAAAAAAACTAAAAATGTCTAATTTTTATTTTTCCCAAAAATTTTATATTTTTTTCTTTATTAACCAGTTGCAGGGTCTAAGCTGGCTCATTTTCTGTGGACACTTTCAGACTTAAAGTTGCATCAAAAAAGTACAAAAATACTAACTTTTGCATCCCTGAGACGCCATTTTAGGTCAACTCATTTGTCATTCAGCCGAGGTGTGAGACATACAATATTATATCGTGTATTCAAAAATTGTGTTCTTCCTTGTGTTGAAAATCATGGAGAAAAATATGTTTTTAGATAACTGTAAATTGACAAATGGTCACTTAGACCGTAAATGTGATCCCGAAGAAAACAGATTAAAAGTATGCGCACCATGTGGTAAAAAAATTTGTTTTGGCAACCGTAAACGACCAGAGTTTTCGATTTCTGAGAATCTTGCTGGTTTGATTAAGAAGCATGTAAACGAACATTTTGACGTGTCAAATTCCAAATTTCCCGTAAGTATTTGTTGTACATGTCGAATTACTATAAGTATTGGAATGAGAGGAGGGTAGTACTAGAAGACCGTTTCCGACAATGCCTAATTATGAAGACTTAAAGTTATCGAAACAAACCAGAACAACATCTGATTGCAAATGTTTTATATGTGTAACTGCATGGTTTAAAGGTCATTCTAAAGCAGTTACAGGCAAAGGTCATCTACGTACTTCAAATACAAAACTTCCTGCTAAATATGGAGAAAGTAATACCGGCAAGAGAACCCATATGAAAATTTGCAGTATTTGTTTTCAAAATATTGGAAAAGGTGTGCGTCATTTTTGTGGTGCAGGTTCATCGTCGTGTAGTGCTCGCGGAAACGTCTTGAGCATAGTAGAAAAATTACCAGAAAAGCAACAAAACCAAGTAGTAACATCAATTTAAAAAAAACGAGCGTCCAATGAGAATACGATCGATGGTGATGTTATCTTGAATACAAGAGGTTCTAATATGTGGGTTGCTTGAATAAACAAAACGATAAGAAAATCGTTTTTACTGCTGAAGGTTTAGACAAATTCCAAGCTACTACCGAATCATCTCAAAATCAGATTAACAAAATGACCAATTTCATTAGAAGTTTCGCTGGAAGAAAATCTATTCCCAAAAATTGTAAAGAACATATGCGCGAAAAATCTAACGCATTGGGAGATGTTTATAAGGAAGCTATTCGCTCTTTTGAAGCCAAAGAAGGTGTAGTTAATAGACCTGTATATGCGAATGCATCAAAACTTATTGAGTCAATCTTTGAAAAACGGAATATTGTAGAGATTCTAAATGCTAAACTAAAGTTGATGGCAGATGGGGGGCAAGGCTTTTTAAACTTTCTATAATAGTTTTGACCGAAAAAGAAGAAGCGCAAGAAGATGAATGTGATTCATATTACAATGAATGTAAGAGAGCTTCATATTCCACTGGTGGGAGTATGTCAAAGAAACGAAATTTGAACAGCGTTTACAGGTTAATTATTCTATCGATTGTTCCGCACACAAAGGAAACTTATCAGAATATTAAAACTTTCTTTGAATTGACAAAGGTTAATGAGATTCCCTTTAAATTTAGCTCTGACTTTAAACTTATGCTATTAGTCAACGGACAGCAAACTGCAACAGCAACATATCCTTGCCCTTACTGTTTTATTACATTGCCTGAATTACAAGCTTTTGGAAAATGGACTGGTGATGCCGATGGAGATGAACCAATGGAAATTGACGGTGAAAATATAATTTTGAAAACATTTAAAAATTTAACAGATGATTATAATAAATTTTAAATGTTATGGCAGAGATAAAAAGTATGCTATTTTTTTACGATAACGAATCGACAATTGAAGATGTCGATAATGATAAAGAAGAATAAGACATTTGCATGTACGTTCTTCAGAAATGTATTTTGCCTGAACTGCATATTTTACAAGGATTTACAAACCATCTATTCTGGAATGGCATAGTCCCTCTTGTAGGACGCGAAAAGGCTTTGCTATGGCCAACAAAATTAAAGTTAGTCGCCAAAAATTATCAGGGTGAAATTTTCGAGGGTAATGCATGCAGAAAACTTTTGCAAGAATCGGATAAACTGCTTGGTCTTGAAATTTATGAGAATGTTGGTCCAGACGATGAATATAATAGTACATGATTGTTTCTCCACTCGACAAGCCGATATCACGAATTTAGATTTTAACTTAAAAAAACTTCGGAAAGCACTACAAAGTACTGGAATATCTCAAACTTTAAAAATGCACATTGTAGTTGATCACCTAAAAGAGGGAATTTCATTATTGAATAACGATGGTTTGGGTGTATGGTCGGAACAGCCAGGAGAACCTGTTCACAGAGAATTTCTAAAATTTTGGGAAGGATTCAAAATAAATTTAATAGATGATCCATCATATTCGAGCCGCTTAAAAAAAGCGGTAGTTACCTTTTCTTCTCAGCATATATAGAAGTATACTACAGGAATTTTTACTACATTTCATTATTAGTTTTAGTATTACTAATTTGCAACATAAGTAATTTAATAGTGGATTAGGCCTACAGGGGAGACCACGTTAAAAAAAGTGCGCCATGATATTTATCTCGTTAGATGGTGTGGAAGCAATATCGCTTTATTTAATGTAAAACACACACAAACATATAATATTAAGACCAACTTAAGTTTTTTTTCTACAATTCATTTGAAAAACTCAAACAAAATAATATATAAAATTTTTGGGAAAAATAAAAAAAGATATTTTTAGTTTTTTTTCCTGAAAATTGACTTTTGTGCAGAAAAGATCCATTTGGTTACAAGTTTCTTAAAGCTGAAGTCTAAACGCTTCCAATGACATATAACATAATATAATATCTTTACGATTTGATGGTGGAATCATGGGGAAAAGAACTCTACCTCTAAGAAAAAGCACAAAACGGAGATAAAAAACAAAAAATCCCCGTATCTTCTAAAGAGGATGAGCTAGGATTTTGATTCAAGTGGATTTTTAATGTACAATTGACTCCCAACAAACCCCCACCTTTCGTTTTGGTTGTCATTTTAGGTCAACCTATTTATCATTCAGGCGAGGTGAGGTGTGTGTTCTCTAGGTCATCATTCTTTTCGGTAAAATACATTTTAGGTGGCAATGTTCTTGAATCGGTGGATTCATTTGTTGATCTTGGTGTTCTCTTGGACAGAAAATTGAATTTCAACTCCCACATAATTACGATGATAAACAAGGCTTATCGCGTTCTGAACTTTATTAAACGTTGGGCAAAGGAATTTTCAGATCCCTACGTTACGAAAAATCTTTTTACTTCACTAGTCCGCCCGATTCTCGAATATGGATCAGTTGTTTGGGACCCCCAGTGCAATTTGTATGTTAATATGATTTAATCGGTCCAGAAACAGTTTCTAATTTTTTGTCTGAGAAACCTTCAATGGAACCCGAACCATAATCTTCCTTCGTATAGCAGTAGACTAGCATTGATCAGATTACCGACTCTTAGTAGTAGACGTACCATGATAAACTCTATTACAGTTTTGAAGATAATTGATTCTGTTATCTTCTGCTTCTGTTATCCAAGATTTTCATAAATGTCCCATTGAGACCCACGACGTACTATAAACTCATTCACATCGAGTTTCAGCGTTCGAATTATGCGTCCTTTGATCCAGATAGGAGAATGTGTCGTGACTGTAATGAGCTATATCAGTTTATTGATTTCACTGGTAGTTGGGAAACTACAAAGTCTAGGATAATTTGTCATTTGAACCGATTGCATTAGTGCTATATATTCCTTTACATATGTAAATTTACTTTATCCTTACTATCTGGTCTGATTTATAATTTGGTTTCCGGTTTGTTCGTAGTTATTATATATTATGAAGTCTGTTATGTTAATATCTCGTGATGTGCTTTTATACTTAATTATGTTAGTGTAATACCAACTGGTGAAGAATTTCTATAGTTGGTTGCAACGTGTGAACTTATGACCCTTGCTCTCCCGTTATAGACCGGTCTATAATATGTACGCTGTCCTCACGTAATGGGGACGTGGCCCTCTCGGTCGGTAGGGGCGGGTAAGAGTGGCGGCGATGGGTTCGCTCGATAGAGGAAAAAAAACTAGGTTGTATACTGGGTTATAGCATAATACGGTTAAAAAGGATGTTTAAATTTTTTCCATTTAGCCCCCATCCCGCAACGTGCGATAAGGAACTTCGTTCCAATATTTTTGATATAAAAATGTTCAACATACTAGGTTCAACGTATTGAAGTATTCACCTAACCTACATTTTTCACACTTTGTAATCGAAAAAAGGTTAATTGTTTCAGAAGATGGATTGTTAAAATTATTTTCAAAATTAATTTTCTTCTAGATAACGCCTCTAAAACTTCGTATTGCGTTTTGTTGCATATTCTGGTTCGCGGGGTCCACAATTGAAAATGTTCTAGTATTGCAAGCTATAGACAGATTCTTGAAACGTTGATTGCTTGTTTTTAAACGAAGTTTCGCCCACGGCGTCATGAAAAATTGCATAAAAATTAGAAAAACTTCTCGCAATTTTCACTTCCTCAAGTGACTATATTTGCATGCGCCTAGATCTTTCCCATTTACTTTTACTTTTATTGACTATATTGCAACCTCATGAGGTCAGACGTCTTACACATATTAATTAAACAAACAAATTAAACAAATTTAAACATATTCTTCCAACTGGCTCTATCCTTCGCCTTTTCTCCCCAGTTGTTAACACCAAGGATACGGAGGGATTCTTCTGCCTGGTCTTTCCAGCGGAGTCTTGGTCGTCCTCTTTTCCTGCTTCCATCGGGTACGTTATCAAAAACCTTTCGCGCTGGCTCACCTTCATCCATTCTGATAACATGACCTAGCCAACGCAATTGGCCCACTTTGATTCGCCTAGCTATGTCCACCTCAGAGTATAGATTATATAGCTCTGCGTTCCGGCGACGTCGGTACTCGCCGTTTTCCATAACAGGACCATATATTTTACGGAGAATTTTTCGCTCGGAAACTCCCGGGTGTTTTTCATCCGCTTGCGATATGACCCAAGTTTCGGAGCCATGTGTCAAGACAGGTAAAATGAGAGTCTGGTATAGCTGGACTTTTGTCCGCCGAGAGAGGGCTTTGCTCCTAAACTGCTTGCTGAGGACAAAATAACATCTATTTGCAAACACAATTCTCCTATCTATCTCCAGGCTGACGTTGTTGTCCTTGTTC
This sequence comes from Phaonia tiefii, assembly GCA_963931995.1. Lineage (NCBI taxonomy): Eukaryota > Metazoa > Arthropoda > Insecta > Diptera > Muscidae > Phaonia > Phaonia tiefii. The sequence goes on along the minus strand of OZ008368.1, from coordinate 110,127,630 downwards.
ACGGCGGATCCAAGGTAGACAAATTCATCTACCACTTCAAATTTAAATCGGTTGTCAACGTTCAAGTGCGGACCAAGTCGAGAGGTTTCTCTAGTCGTTGACACCATCAAGTTTGTCTTGCCCTCATTAACAGCAAGACCCACCTTCGCTGATTCCTTTTCGATTCTTGAAAATACTGCAGTAACCTCTAGCAAAATTTCGCCCAATCATGTCTATGTCGTCAGCAAACGCCAGGAACATATAGCTTTACGTGTTAATGGTCTTCCCGTTTTTTTTTTCTTCGATTTTTCGGGAAATTATTATTTTCAGCGTATGTAATTTATATTTAAGAACTCGATGTATGTATGTAATATTTTTTAGGAGGATGGAAGTTTCCGAAGGGCACCCTATGGGTGTGAGGGAAATAGTATAGGTAATATTAAGTAGTATGTATTGTATACCAGTAGAATGTGTAGAAACCTTACAATAAAACCAGTTTGGAATGTTAATGGTCTTGTTCGTAAGTCCTCGCTTGGTACAGAATGGTTCAGTGAGGTCTTTCCCCCACTTTCACTGCTGATTTGGTGTTGGTCAGCGTCATTCTACTGAGTTTTGCCTGAATACCAAGTTCAGGCATAGCTTCGTACAGTTTTCCCCGTATGGGGCTATCGAAAGCAGCTTTGTAATCGACAAAAAGGTGGTATGTATCGATTTGCTTCTCGTGGGCCTTTTCCAGGATTTGGCGTAGCGTGAATAGTTGGTCAGTTGTGGACTTGCCTGGTCTAAAACCACACTGATACGGTCCGTCAGGTTTTCAATAATTGGCTTTAGTCTTTCACATAATACCATTAGCTTTGGCGTTTAGCGGGTCGCATCAATTCCTGGTGTAATATTCCCTGATTGGGATGTCTCCGCGACTATTTTTGGATTAATATTTTTGGTCCCCGTGGGAACCACAATTATTATTGTAGTACGTATAATAGATTTTCCTCAGTATTGCGAATGTAATTGTAAGTAGTTCTTTAACAATTTATTTAATAACTCACTTCGCTGTTCACATTTATCCACTGCCGATTCCTTCAAAGTAGGCAAACAATTAAGGATATTCCGAAGGAAATGTGTAAGAGCCTCTACTGCTCTGTTCAGAACAGCACAAAGTAAGTACACAAAGTATATATGAGACAAGAAATTGTATAAGTATAATAAGACAAATGTAGTTCGAATTGGCAATTACGTCATAAATTTAATAAGAAAGCATATACTACGCTGTACAACAAACTATGAAAATAATTTAATAATGGCTTCCTACTGCACAAATGCAAAATATTGAGGAATGGGTTCGTCCCACCCGAGGCGTTTATATACCTGGACAAACAAAAATATATCGAGGATACAAATGGGATTCCCGTCATATATCATACATACAGACGCGCAAATATTAAAACAGTGAAAAGAACATAGTAAAATGTCGGTGATTTTAGACAAAATACTAACATATCGCGTAAAGATATTGCACTAGCGTCAAAAATCAAAAAATTTTGGTGGCTATCTTAAAATTATTGTTTTATAAAAAAAATTTTGATTTAATGAGAGCATAGATTTTAAAATTCATCAGGAATGATTTTTATTTATTCGGCCTTTTTATTGGTTCTTTTTAATTTTATTTTTCAAGCTCGAGGCCATTCTATATCTCTTTTAATAGAGATATAGTTTTTTTAAAAAGGAATTTTGCATATGTATTCTTATGATTCCTGGCAAACCGTATAGCTATTTCAGATCTCTCTATTAATACAGATATAGTTTTTTTCAATTCAAATGAGATTTCGTTTGCATTTAGTTTGATGAGTTTTTCAATAGCACCATTCCAAACAACCGCTGATGAAGATCTGTGGCTATAAGTAGTATACCTATGAGGTTTCTGGACCAAAAACGCGTGTATTTAAGATAGGGGGTCTAAATTCACAAAAAAGTGTGACATAAATATCTCAAGGTAGAGATCCAAATTCATTCCCCTCTCTCTTTCTCTCTCTCTCTTTCCCTCTCTCTCTCTATCTATCTCTCTCTCTCTCTCTCTCTCACGCATTGTTTACGAATGAGAGTGGAAAGCGGAATAAATAATTTTCCCGTTGTTTACGAAAGCAGAATAAATAAAACAATTTAATAAACCAAAGACTTTCACAAAATCCCATGTATTTCCTTATGGAGGTCTAAATTCACAAAAAAGTGTGACATAAATATCTCAAGGTAGAGATCCAAATTCATTCGCCTCTCTCTTTCTCTCTCTCTCTCTTTCCCTCTCTCTCTCTGTCTATCTATCTATCTCTCTCTCTCTCTCTCTCACGCATTGTTTACGAATGAGAGTGGAAATCGGAATAAATAATTTTCCCGTTGTTTACGAAAGCAGAATAAATAAAACAATTTAATAAACCAAAGACTTTCTCAGAAATGAATATCGATGTTAGTGATGATTGTTATGATCGGATCGGCTTCGGATCGGGTCCGGATTCGGATAAATATTTCACACCTCAGTAAAAATATCATTGCGATTTTATGTTTACAGCAAATGTTGTGGCTTCCAAAAATTTTGTTTTGTTGATTAATCATGTCATACAAAAATATGATAATCTAGAACTTTCTACATTATTCTAGAATTTTCTAACGCACTTATCTTGTGCGGTTTAGAAAATATTGTCTTCTTAAATGTTGCGGTTTTCAAAATATTTTGTTTTGTGATTAAACATTTCACACCTCAGTAAAAATATCATTGTGATTTTATGTTTACAGCAAATGTTGTGGTTTCCAAAAATTTTGTTTTGTTGATTAATCATTTCATACAAAAATATGATATCAGAATATATGTTTTTATTGCTTACAATCATTTATATTAAAAGCAAGGTAGCAAAAATTCATGAATTCATTGTTTTGTTGATTAATCATCTCAGTTTTTCCCTTTCTCTTCCTCTCTCTTCCTACCCCTCTCTCTCACTCTTCCCACCCATCCGTCCATCAACATTGTTTAAAACACCAACTACTCTCTCATTACGATTAAGCAGGGAAAGCAGAATAAAAAAAATGTTACTCCGTAAAATGGTGATAAGCCTAGCAGATAATATATAAATATAATAGCATACACTTGATGTACTTAGCTTAACCGCAATTTTTTTTCATAAACTTTAATTGCAAAACATCGATGACGTCATTATGACATTGCTTATGCACCCGCAAGTAAATAAAGCCTACGACGAAGGTATAGTGGGGCAGAAACGAAAATATTTCTAATAAAGTCTACGTACTAGTACAGTAGATCAAAAACCACAAAATTATAAATAGCTAGATGGCTCTATACAAAATTTTTATTTTGGATTTACCCTTTTCCACACCACCCATAGATGGGGATATATGCGTGTTTTTATAGTGGTATGCCCATTAGGCCTAATCCACTTAAAATCAAAAGCACCAAATTTTAATTTTCCTCATATTATAGTTCACAACATGATATTGCATAGATAATATATCATCTGCTCTGTGAGTATATATGTATTTAGTTGATCATCAATAGTCATCCAGTCAACACACAACATTTATCCAGGCAACAGACATAAATTGAGCTCCACATTATGAAGAATTTTAATTGCGAAAAATCATTTGTATGTGCACGTAACATGAGGCGTCATGCAGTACTAGTACCAGTACTAGTACCAGTACTAGTACCAGTACCAGTACCAGTACCAGTACCCTAACAAATTCGAATCCGGACCCTAATTTTCGTAGGTATATTGAGTTGGTATATTATGAATTGGTAATTAATTTATTTGTCTGAATGCATGGAGAATTGTTATTGATGTTTTTTCCTCAACTTCCTTCAAATGAAGGATTTCCTTTTTTGTTGATGCGCTTCCATGCGTGTAAGGAATGTTTCCATTTTGCTTGATGTTTAGTTTCTATCTTTTCATAGAAGTGAGACGCCTTTTTATACACGCTTCTCTTCAGCACTTTAACGCAATAAAACAAACATTTGCGGGAAACGTAAGCGAAAACAACAACAACTTTTATGATAAGCAATTGCAGAATCGTAGGTTCTCGAAATTTTTCTTCTTATCAACATTGCAGGTGCTTAAACCGCAGTAAACAAATGTAACAGAGCGGAAGTCAAAACCGCAAAAAACAACTAGACCCCCAAAATGTTTATGGTATCTTCAATCGAATCGTAGGTTCTCGAAATTTTTCTTCTTATCAACATCGCAGGTGCTTAAACCGCAATAAACAAATGTGAAAGAACATGAACCAGCCTAGCTTAAAAAATTTGCATGACTTCTCTAGTCTAGTGATAAGGAATTTCCAAACAATTCTTCCCAACACAAACAAAACTTTTTTCTTATCTTTCGATACTCCCTTTGATTGGCTTAGACACCTCATCCTTTGTTTTTTATGAAAATAGCTAAAGTAGAGTATATAAATAGTCGAGTACATAAATGACTACATTTAGTGAGCATATTATAAACGATAATTCCGGGTGTTGTTAAGTGCGTTCAAAAGCTGTTAAAGGCATACATTTTATTTATTCCAAGTGTTTTTAAGTGCGTTCAAAGTTACTAAAGGTATAAATTTAATATTAATTTAGATCGCTTTCCTTCATAGACAAGCTTCAAAAATACCCGAACATGTACTTCGGCTGAAGATATACTTCGGAAAAACCCGAAGATGTACTTCGGAAAAACCCGAAGATGTACTTCGGAAAACACGAAGATGTACTTAGGCTGAGGATGTACTTCAGGGAAAAAAAACCCGAAGATACACTTCTGTAAGGTCTGAAGATTATCTATTATAAATATATATTCTTCAGACTAATACGTTAGTTGAATCAGAATCTTCTTACTATCAACATTTATGATAGAGTGCTTCTCATAAATTTAAAACTAAATTTCAGAATAATATGCCGCAGATTATGCAAAATGTAAAATCAGCATTTGAAAATGCTCAAAAAAATTGTGAGTTGGTTGCTGAAGCTATCGCAACATGTTCTAAGGCATTATGCACACTAAGGAGTAGCCCTTTACGTAGAGCGAAGACTAATGGTGCTAAGCAGGGTATCCTGAACCAAATGGCCATTGTCGAAGGTTATAAAGAGCAGTTGAAGGATCTCCGTAGGACCGTAGGAGCAGGACTTTCCCAAACTAGCGGTAGGGAAAGCTGGCTATCTACTCGAATTAAATGGGTTGATGCAGAATCGGCGTTTGGTGGGCGGTAAGTTTTTAATTTTAAACATTTATTTTAAATATTGTGATTATGATTACAATAACGAATATTTATAGCTTAAGAACGGGACTCATCATGAACTTGAAGCACAAAGACCCGAAGAATTTCCTAGAAGACTGCGGTGAAGTCGTCCAGAGAAAAATAAAAAAAGCCTTGTGTAATGAGCTAGCTCTCAAAGTGAATGCGGTGTTTTGTGGGGAGTTCCACGTAATCAAGGGTGGAGATGAGCTTCATGAGGAGAAGTTCATGAACACAAAAAACGTGCCCATTTACCGTGAAACGGAACTCGATGCTTGGTTTAAAGAGCACGTTCAAGATGAAATCTTAAAGAAGCTCGAGGAGTTTCAAGAGCGTGACAGTGGTTGGGCGTTGGCTGCCATTATAAACTTGGCTATCAATATTAATAAATTTACGCCGCAGCTCGGCTCCTCATACGTGCCGCTACCCAAGCAGATTGAATCAAAAAAGGCGTGTGTTAATGTCAAGAATGATGACAATGCGTGCTTCGCTTGGGCAATCATTTCCGCCCTCTACCCAGCTGAATCCCACTCGGACCGCAAATCGTTATATCCAGACTACAAAGGAAAATTGAATTTAAAAAATATCAATTTTCCTATGATGATACACCAGATCCCCCGCTTTGAGAAGCAGAACAACATATCCATAAACGTGTATGCTCTCCAAAAAAACATAAACACTTATACGGGATTACCTACTTATACTGTGCTGCCCACTTATCTGACAAAAGATAAGAAGAAGAAGCATATAAATCTCCTCATGATACAGGATGTATACCCTGCGGAGGATGAAGAAGAAGAAGACAACGATGTAGATGATGATGATGATATCGAACCCATCAAATACCACTATGTGTGGATCACAAATCTGTCCAGGCTGCTCTCATCACAAGTTTCACACCATAAAAACCCCAAATATTTCTGCGACCGCTGCCTGCACTACTTCCATTCAGCAGAAAAGTTGGAGATACATGCAGAAGATTGTGGTAAGATCAACAACTGCAAAATTCGTATGCCCACGGAAGCAGAAAAGATGCTTAGTTTTAAGAATTTTAAAAATAAGGTATCGGCCCCATTTGTGATATATGCTGATTTGGAATGTCTTTTGGTTGAACCAACTTCTCAAAAGAAGCCAAGGTCTGAAAAGACGAATACATATCAAAAGCATATACCACATAGTGCGGGCTATTATGTTAAGTGTGCATATGACCCCACGTTATCGATCTATAAAAGCTATCGCGGTGCGGATTGTATTGAATGGTTCGTTTCAGAATTGGAACAATTTGCTGAAGATGTTGAAACGGTATTTCTTTGTCCTCTACCTATGGATCAATTAACAACTGATCAGAATCGCGATTTTGGTTTAGCTTCCACATGTCATATATGTGAAAAGTCTTTTAGTGGTGATGCCATCAAAGTTCGCGATCATTGCCATTTAACTGGTAAATATCGCGGACCTGCACATGAGGGGTGCAATATTAATTTTAAAGACACCCACACGATACCCATTATTTTTCATTACCTTAGCGGTTATGACTCGCATTTTATTATTAAAAATATTGCTAGAGATTTAAAAGGCCGGGTAGATCTGCTTCCTATAAATAAAGAGCGTTATATATCATTCACTAAACGCTTGGATGAATATCTAATAAAGTTTCGCTTTATAGACTCATTCAAATTTATGAGTAGCAGTTTGGATGCTTTAGTTTCCACTCTCTCCACATTTCCTCTTTTAAAGACTGAATTTTCAGATTTAAATGAACTGCAATTTAATTTGCTAACTCGCAAGGGCGTATTCCCTTATGATTATTGTGATGATATTAGCAAATTTAGCGAGACTTCTCTACCCGATATCACATATTTTTACAACAAATTAAACGATTGTATGATTAGTGAAGGGGATTATGAGCACGCGAAAAAAGTCTGGCATGATTTTAATTTAGTAAATTTGGGCGAATATTCAGACCTTTACTTAAAAAGTGACGTGCTTTTATTAGCAGATGTCTTTGAGCAATTTCGTTCAAGTTGCTATAAAACATATGGTTTAGATCCAGCTCACTACTTTACGCTGCCAGGTTATACGTGGGATGCTATGCTTAAACATACAGATATCACCCTCGAGCTATTAACAGATGTTGATATGCTTATGTTTGTAGAGCGCGGTATTCGTGGAGGGCTTAGTCAGTGCAGTAAACGGTATTCTAAAGCGAATAATAAATACATGTCTGATTTTGATTCCACCCAACCATCAAAATACTTAAGGTATTATGATGTTAATAATCAATATGGTTGGGCAATGTCCCAATATCTACCTCAAAGCGGTTTTAATTGGGTCGAGGATGTAAGTAACTTCAACGTTGAGGATATATCTAGTGATTCAGATATTGGGTATATTTTAGAGGTTGACTTAGAATACCCCAATGGTCTTCATGATCAGCATAAGGACCTTCCGTTTTGTCCGGAGCATCTCACGCCTCCTAACTCAAAACAGCGAAAACTAATGGGAACTTTGTATAATAAAACAAAGTATATCATTCATTATCGAAGCCTCATACAGGCTCTAAAATATGGTCTTAAATTAAATAAAATTCATAGAATTTTACAATTTAAACAGTCTTCATGGCTAAAGACGTATATCGATCTAAATACACGTCTCCGAACGGCTGCCACGAGTAAGTTTGAGCAAGATTTGTTTAAACTTATGAATAATGCCGTGTTCGGTAAAACCATGGAAAACATTCGTAAACATAGCATCGTCAAGCTGGTTACGAAGTGGTTGGGCCGTTATGGTGCAGAAGCTTATATTTCAAAGCCCGAATTTAAAGCTTCGTCAATTTTCGAGGAGGGTCTAGTTGCAATCGAATTAAATAAGACTGAAATCTTTTTCAATAAACCAATATATGTTGGTATGTGCATCCTCGACTTGGCTAAAACAACCCTATACGTTTTTCATTATGGCTATATGGCTCCTCAGTTTAAGGATGATTGTACAGTCTGCTACACTGATACTGATTCACTTATATATGAGGTATGTTTCTCTGACTTGTATGAAAGTATTAGGCTAGATGCCCCCAAATACTTTGATACAAGCAATTATTCAATCATAAACCCATACAACATTCCCAATACTTTCAATAAAAAGGTATTGGGAATGATGAAGGATGAAAATAGTGGAAGCATTATGACTGAATTTGTGGGCCTAAGATCTAAAATGTATGCCGTTCGTGTAGAGGGACAAGACGTCATGAAAAAATCTAAGGGGTTAAAAAAGGCGTGATAAAAAATAAAATATGCTTTAGTGATTATGTTGTCTGCCTTAACAGCGACGAAAACATGAAAGTCGATCAAAATTTGATCCAATCATGTAAACATATTGTTAATAGCATCACCCAAACAAAAATTGCTTTGAATCCTCATGACGATAAACGATTTTTGTTTTGTACTAATTATAAAACGCTTCCATGGGGTCATTATAGCATTATGGATTACTCTACTAATTAGCATTAGTATTGTAATCATAATTTTTTGTTAAAATTATTAGATTTAATATTTTAGTTTGATAAAATATTCGATATAAAAAATAATACTTGTTCAATCAATGTTATATTCTAAGATTTAAAATATTGTTAAATAAAATAAATGTCCATATAAGGAAAGACGGAATTGTTTGTGTTTTTATTCTAGACAACTCTATAAAATTCATCCTCCATATTTGATTTCAACACAAATTCCACAATCAAGTCCAAGGCTAACCAAATTGTTGTGTATGGTAAGAAATTGTAGAGTAACCTAAAATTCATATTTGTGTTATCGCATTATGTTTACGTGTTTAAGCTAAGTACATCAAGCGTATGCTATTATATGCGTCACACATTTTCTCTATGTTCGGCTTATCAGCATTTTAGTTTTTGTAAAAATTATTTCTTTCTAAAATACTTAACATATAGTATATAAATTGTTTGTGTGCTAACAAGCCCTTTAAATACGGTAAATAAGAAATTAATATTTTTTTTTATTTTATTCAAGTTGTATATAAAATGTATAAACAAATATAAAATACATAAAAATTATACATTTCTAAATCCGGGTATATCACCATTCTCTTCAATATAATGAAAATTACATTCATCATCCATCTCATAGTTTTTAGAGTTAATCTGAGTAATTTGTTGTTTTGCTCCTTGATCCAGTGGTGGTAGATTTTTAAAATATACTTTCATATATTGCATGTTCAATACAATCACATCCTTTTCTTTCTCAAATGCAATCATTTTTCGAATAATCGGCAGGGTAATCTTATTATTGTAGTCCTTTGTAATGCTTTTATCATTTAGTATGGTATTATGCTCTATGACACCAATCATGTGCTTATTATTTCGTTCAATATATTTAAATTCTATTATTATTAACGCTGGCTCATCATCGCCATTCTTTAGCACCTTCTTAGTATATTGTATAAACGTGTCTGCATGCCGCTTTTGTAATAAAAATTGTTGAGCCTCTATACCAAAATAATGTTGCTGGAATAATGCTGGATACATCCCATCCATCATGGGGTTGAACTGTAACGTGAATGTGGGCTTATCAGGAACATTTTTATATTATCTGTAGACAGCCGTATATTTGAAATTTGTTGTTGCTCTGACTGCTGCGGTTGGGTGATCTTAGTTAGATCTACAGATTTGCGATCATTATTGCTGATCCTCGTACAACTATTCACTGCATGACGCCTCATGTTACGTGCACATACAAATGATTTTTCGCAATTAAAATTCTTCATAATGTGGAGCTCAATTTATGTCTGTTGCCTGGATAAATGTTGTGTGTTGACTGGATGACTATTGATGATCAACTAAATACATATATACTCACAGAGCAGATGATATATTATCTATGCAATATCATGTTGTGAACTATAATATGAGGAAAATTAAAATTTGGTGCTTTTGATTTTAAGTGGATTAGGCCTAATGGGCATACCACTATAAAAACACGCATATATCCCCATCTATGGGTGGTGTGGAAAAGGGTAAATCCAAAATAAAAATTTTGTATAGAGCCATCTAGCTATTTATAATTTTGTGGTTTTTGATCTACTGTACTAGTACGTAGACTTTATTAGAAATATTTTCGTTTCTGCCCCACTATACCTTCGTCGTAGGCTTTATTTACTTGCGGGTGCATAAGCAATGTCATAATGACGTCATCGATGTTTTGCAATTAAAGTTTATGAAAAAAAATTGCGGTTAAGCTAAGTACATCAAGTGTATGCTATTATATTTATATATTATCTGCTAGGCTTATCACCATTTTACGGAGTAACATTTTTTTTATTCTGCTTTCCCTGCTTAATCGTAATGAGAGAGTAGTTGGTGTTTTAAACAATGTTGATGGACGGATGGGTGGGAAGAGTGAGAGAGAGGGGTAGGAAGAGAGAGGAAGAGAAAGGGAAAAACTGAGATGATTAATCAACAAAACAATGAATTCATGAATTTTTGCTACCTTGCTTTTAATATAAATGATTGTAAGCAATAAAAACATATATTCTGATATCATATTTTTGTATGAAATGATTAATCAACAAAACAAAATTTTTGGAAACCACAACATTTGCTGTAAACATAAAATCACAATGATATTTTTACTGAGGTGTGAAATGTTTAATCACAAAACAAAATATTTTGAAAACCGCAACATTTAAGAAGACAATATTTTCTAAACCGCAAAAGATAAGTGCGTTAGAAAATTCTAGAATAATGTAGAAAGTTCTAGATTATCATATTTTTGTATGACATGATTAATCAACAAAACAAAATTTTTGGAAGCCACAACATTTGCTGTAAACATAAAATCGCATTGATATTTTTACTGAGGTGTGAAATATTTATCCGAATCCGGACCCGATCCGAAGCCGATCCGATCATAACAATCATCACTAACATCGATATTCATTTCTGAGAAAGTCTTTGGTTTATTAAATTGTTTTATTTATTCTGCTTTCGTAAACAACGGGAAAATTATTTATTCCGCTTTCCACTCTCATTCGTAAACAATGCGTGAGAGAGAGAGAGAGAGAGATAGATAGATAGACAGAGAGAGAGGGAAAGAGAGAGAGAGAGAAAGAGAGAGGCGAATGAATTTGGATCTCTACCTTGAGATATTTATGTCACACTTTTTTGTGAATTTAGACCTCCATAAGGAAATACATGGGATTTTGTGAAAGTCTTTGGTTTATTAAATTGTTTTATTTATTCTGCTTTCGTAAACAACGGGAAAATTATTTATTCCGCTTTCCACTCTCATTCGTAAACAATGCGTGACAGAGAGAGAGAGAGAGAGATAGATAGAGCGAGAGAGGGAAAGAGAGAGAGAGAAAGAGAGAGGGGAATGAATTTGGATCTCTACCTTGAGATATTTATGTCACACTTTTTTGTGAATTTAGACCCCCTATCTTAAATACACGCGTTTTTGGTCCAGAAACCTCATAGGTATACTACTGCTATATTCACCTATATCAAATTAGTTGATATATATTCAACTATATTTTTTTTGCTGTTTTGATTTCTCTGTAACATTTATCAAAACATAATTGAAATACATAACAAAAAAGATATAATTCTCCACTTAATATATACATTCTTAATAAGCATGAAAAAAGCAGTACGTCCACAGAAACTTTTCGCAAGACAAATGTTGGAGAAACAGTGACATGCGAGAAGCGATTTGTTGCACCGACTCGTAGCGTTTTTGTTTCAATTCACATGTTTCAGGTGATAACTTTTTCGATTCGAGAACTACAGAAACGAGGTACTGGTTATGCGAATATATCGAAGTGAACAAATTTAGGTATGACAATATTTAAATACAGACAACGATACGTACCGTTTATAATTTTAGCCTCACTGAGTTTTGGAAAGATGGATTTCAAAATCTCCCAGCTATTCCTAATTTCACGTGGAGCGATGGCAACAACATATCATCTAGATCCTTTATCAAAGGTTCATTACGTAATGGTAATCTTTACATCCATATTGATTCCCTGTGTATAGCGCATCCCAATTACAATAGAAGCAGCAGTATTTTGGAAAACCGCCCTTTAATAAAATGCCTTGTATTATGTTGACAACTTTTAGCGCACAACAAATCTTCAAATTGTGTACACTGTATTTGAGATTTTCCAAAATTTCGACCACTGTTTCATACGTCTCCTTCATAGTTGTGCTGAATCCCAATGGAATGGACGGTTTTTTGTTTGTTTTGCCTTCAAAACAGCCTTCAAACTTGAAACTGAAAGATGAATAATGCCAGTCGCCAGTGATATAATCCATTCGCAATTTTTTCACTAAAGCTGGGATATCATGGCAGTAAATGAACGCATTTGCTTCGTCAATGGAATAAAATTTCTCAAAATCATCTTGGCGTTTTCTGTATGATGTTGCACCGATATTTTGTTGTTTGACTTTTCTACGCTTCAAAAATGATGTCAACATTTCGGAATTTTGTTGTGATAGTCCCATCTTAGCCACAATGTAATCCATTTCGATTTGTATTAGCGGTTATGGTGCATTATATATCACATTGGTCGGATTGGTGAAAACGATTTCGGCTTGCAGGGAAACAGTATCCAGACTCGGAGGTTTAGGTGGCTCGGTAACAGTAGTGTCGGTACTGGAAGTATGGCGGTAAGAGCGGCAATGTATACTTTGGTTTTACATTTTTTTCTGTTGAATCAAAGCAGAACCTGGATTCATCATGTCAAGTTAGGTCTTCCACCCAAATTACCAGCTTAATAAAAGAAAACAGAACACCTTTCCATGTATCCACATTGTAAGGTTATTATAACAAGTTTTGCACACTGTGTTCGGCGTAAAATTTGCACCACTTAAATCTGTTTCATCGAAATAATGACAATACGCTGTTTTGAATTTCTCAGTAAACAAGTTTTTTTGATCCTGTTTGGCTATTTTTGGGACGTAACTTAACAGGACGTAACAAAAATCATCCAATTTTGGGCACGTGTTATTTTCCATATTCAAATATTTAATATTCTTCTGGTTTTACAATGTAGCTCACTCTGAACAAAAAACAAACACTTTCCTCTACTGATATACATCGAATAACATTTATTTATATCCTTTTACCATTCAAAGGGCGACTCAAGTTGCAGTTTTACAATCTGTCTGCTAGCTGTTTGTTCACTACACATGTGGCAACTTTTAACAGGACTGACGAAGTAGGTGACATCATTGCAATTGTTACAATTGACAAGCTTTTATACTCGTTAATAAAGTTAACATTATTTTCATTATTTCCAATTATCATTTTCATTTGCTCCCTTTTCCGTTTACTTTTTATATGAACGCACCTTCTTACTCGCTTGTTTTCCAACAACTGAACGGTCAAATGCAGTCAATAATGATACACACGAGGAAACGGTTGCAGCAACCAAGCAAAAATATAAAAAATTCTTGATATTTATGGCAACGGTTGCAGCAACATGAAAATCAATCGGCAACATAGCTACACACGAGGTAACCGTTGCAGCGACACAGCCATGTTGCTGCAACCGTTTTCGTACGGTTATATACGTATCTTCTGATATCGACCTTTCATCGCATGTGTCGCAACTACCAGTAACCTGGCGTTAGACAGACGTCTGCTCATTAGCAGCCTGGGTTTTAACACAGGACATTAACAATAGGACCATATGCCAAGTCAGATTGCTTTACGTTGTTAAGGGAAAGATCCCCACCGTCCGGCGAGTTTACCAGCCCAGGCTTAAGCATGGCATACCAATCAAGCCGCTTAATGACGTACGATCGAAATATAAATAAGGATAAGAAGACCTTAGCAATCTGGCCTGCGTATAAGACATGATGGCGTTCCAAATAGGGCCTCGAGAGTGTTTCTCTCAGCGAGAGTGCAGAAGTGTTGTACCCTCGTTGAGTTGGACATAATTGGCGCCCAACTTGATGTATTCTTCGGAATAGATCAAGATGGAAATCTAGTTGCGTTGTACATGGCGGTGACATAATAGACTGTGTTTTCTTCGTTTTCTCGTTGCTGCTCAGTGCTTAAGGCATAACACTAAGCATTGTGTGGATATCAGCGGGAAGTCGGGAGACTCACTGTTTCTGTTTACTGCTGTGAATTTGATCTGTATGTTTGTATGTCGCAATGGTGTGTAATTTTGTTATACATTAGGGTAGCATACGTAGGTTGAGAACGAATTTTTTCGGTGTGTACTCTCGCATTAATATTAATCGGCCTGATGTTCTTGCTCTATGTGAAACCCGGGTGCGTGAGGATTCTGATCCACAGGTATTTCACGTTCCCGGGTACCACACTCTATACCTTTTTGTTTCCCTCAGGGGACTTGTGGTTTATGTAAAAATGGCATAGAGTTTGAGAGGCAGTAACATTTCAACTCACAAGATCTAGAATTTAACTCTCTTTGGATAAAACCCAAGATTAGAACACGTCTTATATTTTGGAAGGGAGGCATCCTTTAATGGCTTTGACACCCTTTCCGATCCTATTTCTTAGATATTGGGGAATTATCCGCACAGTGAAATCGTTGTTGCTGGTGACTTCAATGCCCATAATTCTTCCTGGTTAACGCATTCGAGCCATACAACTACGGAGGGCTAATACGTTGAGCTCTTCGCCGCGCTTAATGACATAACGCAATTGGTGAATGAACAGACGCAGATTCCGTGTGTTCCAGGGGCGCAATCAGCATTTACTTGACCTATTTTTAACTTCGCACCGTGAAAAGTACGTACTTAACACGTTTGCACCTCTTTGTAATTCGGATCACTGTATACTTTTAGCGTCGTTTTCGTATTCAGCTCTTCGTGTCGCTTCAAACACAGTCCCGAAGCGAACAATTTTTGTCAACGAAGAGGCACGTTGGGCTGAGCTCAACAACTTTTATCAGTATTTTAACTGGAAGCTTTGTTTTCTGGACAATGACATAGATGCTGAACTGATCGAGAAGATAATTTTTATTGGTATGAATTCATACATCCCGACGAAAATTATTTCGGTTAAACCATCGGAAAATATTGCACACATGGCGTTCATATAAAAACGTTAATACTGAACTGCTACGCTAACAGGCATGATCCAAGTGTGCCAAAGTACTTCGAAGCGAAAAGTTTCTTCACGAGCAGCGCATTCGTGCTAAAGTCCTTTCTTTCCCTAGTGGCTAAGAGCGTTTTTGATCATTTTTAAGAATAGTTCTTCCTCTATCCCAACTCTTCTAAAGATGACATAACATTCACTCAACCGGTTGATAAAGCTAACCTCCTGGCTGAAATGTTTGCAAGGAACTCTTTCTTGTCGGATAGCAATCAAGCATTCCCTGTGATCAATTACGTATTTTGTCCTATGCCCCAGATATTTTTTCGAACGCGAAGAGTTAAAACCCAGGGTTGTTTGTTGTCGCATAACCGGATTGCTGATGGACGGTGTCATTGTCTATGGACGGTGTGGATATTGATGAATAAGATGCTCTTGATGTTCTGGGCATGAAAATACAATGTGGTGTTCGTTGGGCAATACATGTATTTGAAGTGTCAAATGAAGCATTCAAGTGTCTGGGCTTTTAAAAGCGGTGCAAGAAATACTTCTCTCCATTTGATCTTCTCAATATCTACACCACCTACATTAGGCCAAAGATGGAATATAACTCCCATATATGGGCAGGTGCTCCTATGACATCTTTGGAGCTTCTCGACCGTGTCCAGAGGAGAGCGACGGTGTTGATAAGGAACAGTAGGGTATCCAACTCTATTGTCTCCCTTGAGCATCGTCGAAATGTGGGTTGAGTTTCGCTGTTCTATCGCTATTTCCAGGGTATGTGTTCCTCGGATATCCGTCAACTTAAGCCAGACATGAGGATATGTAGCCGAACTACACGGCTTTCCATTTTTTATCGACTGGCCGGTTGACCGCACTATCCATTTTTTATCGACTGGCCGGTTGACCGCACTACATACTATAGAGAAAATTCGTTCTTCAGCAGTACAGTCCGTATGTGGAATAATCCTCCGGCTAGTGTATTTCCCACCAATTGTGACATACAAAGATTCAAGGCAAATGTCAACAGACACTACACCCTCTCTCCACCCTCCACTTCCCCAATTTTCCTTCGCCAACACAATGCACTGCATTTATAGGGGGTATCCCCTGTATATTGGTTTGATAAAAGAAAAATATTCTTTTGGACGGTTTGTACTTATTTTTGGATTGTGAATACTGTTTACTTTCTAACGTACTACCTGTGTTGTCATTAGTTCCGTAACTTACATACAAATCAGAGTTGGCAAATAGGACTTATATAGCCTTGGAAAATCTTTTGTTTCTCTCTGATGGGGTTAGTAACCATAATGGAATATGAAAATGGATTTAAGTTTGTAATTCCGCGTTGGTATATGATTTGTGTAGATCCCTAAAACCCCGGATAATCGACTTGAAATAACCGTTTCTTCCGAGATATCAATATTTAAAAAACCGACGTACGGTTAACCGGTCGCAATTCGGTTAACCGGTTCCGGTTTTGAATACGCTACTTCTATGGCTTATGTGACAACCTGATCTTAGCGGTTGATTGGCTAGGTTTGTTTTTAAGCTACAAGCCTCCAAATTTACCATAGGCCATAGTAGGGGTAAAGAAAATGTGGTCCCTCATGCCTTATTGAGGATTTCTAATGATTAAGTTTCTGGTGTGGAATTAACCTGACGCTGACCATAATTTCCCATTTTTCCACGATGATGAATACTTTGAATTAAAGGTTCGGTTAAGTATCCTGACATTAGAATAGTGGATAAATTTAGAAAGAAAAGAAAATGACCAGGATATTAGAGCATTGAAGCTCTGGATACCTGAAAGACTAAGGAACATCATTATAGCGATGGCCCTTGACATGCCCGTAAGTGCACATGAAAGCATGGGAAAAATATTAGTCTTTCGTAGAAGAAGCTTTTTCTGGGCGAGGATGATACGGGATGTTCGATATTACGTTCGAAATAGTGAGACGTTTACTGCAACCCAAACACCAAACGAGTTACTTACTCCTATGGGTAACCCAGCCATATCTGAACGTCTATTCCAGCGCCTATACATAGATCTTCTAGGGTCTTACCCCCGCAGTAAGTCTGGTCACATTGGTATACGTATCGTGCTAGACTATCGTAGTAAATATCACTGGTTATGTCCCTTCAAGAAATTCACCTCGAATAAAATATAAGATTTCCTTGAAAAACATATCTTCCAAGTTTGTTGGGTGCCGGAAACGATCGTCAGTGATAACGGCAGTCTATTCCGTGCTAACGATATAAACGCATTCTTACTAAGTATGGAATCAACCATATTTATAAGGCATTGTATTCACCGCAATAAAGAGTAAACCGTTCCTTAATTGCTGCAATTCGAGCATGCCTAACAAATTGTCATAGGCAATGGGATATAAATTCAACAGCCAGCAGTTGTGCACTCCGAATTTTTTGCACCAGACAGTTAAGTGTTCCCCATATCATGCCCTATATGGGTTTGATAAGATCACTCACGCTTCTTTGAACAACTTACTAAGGCAATTGAAACCTTTGAATGAGCCGACCACTGTTCTCAATCGTGATAATCATTTTTCTTTAATAACACAAGACTTAAGAAAATGTATAGAAGATGCTTTCAATAAAAACCGGAGTCAATATAATCTGCGTGTCAGGCCACAGAACGTTTAGTGTTGGTCAGGAAGGATTCCGGACCTTTTTTACACATGAATTTTCAATCGGGCTTTAATGACCAAATATCTCCTGTAATCCTAATATCTAAAATTCGCGGAAAGGTTGGAAACCATTATTATTATAGGTAGCAATATGTCAAAAAAGTGGTTTTTCCAATTTAAAGATATATGTACCAAATTATATGTACTGAACCTTAAAATCTTAAATTCTACCAAGGCGCTTCGCAGTACAATGTTTCGTTTGGAAAAAAAATTGAAAAAACTTCAAGAAAAATGGAAAAAATCCAAAATTTTTAGCTTTTTTACCTTCCTCAACTCATAACGTCCAAACTAAGCCTTGTGACGTGAAGCGCCTTGGTGGAATTTTAGATTCTAAGGTTCTAAACGAGAAATAGAAAATTTTGGCCAAAAATCTTTAGCCGTTTTTGTGCCATTTTAAATGAAAAAGTCGTAAATCTACCTTTACCACTTATTATTATAATAATTTTTTTTCTCTTAGTGTACGAATGAAATATTCATCTTAAATGAAAGGCAATTAACCCAGTTTATTGTAAAAAATTAAAAAATTCCAGTTTTTTTTTTTTTTTAATTTAATTTTTTAATTTTTCGTGTTAATGGTTAAACTGTGTTATATTTTGAAATACAACTAATTTTTAAAAAAAAACTCGTGGAATAAATATTGTTTCTGAGTCCCCAAAGATTCATATTCAACAATAAAAAAAGTTCTTTTTCGCAAAAAGTCGTTTTTGACATATTGCTAATTATAGGTATTATGTTAGGGGCTATGGAAGGCAAGGTAATAGGTATATTTCACGCGAAGGATATTAAGCTCTGAACCTCTTTGTTTTCCCTTAATTCTGTTCAAAATGGACCGAATTACCTGGTTTGTGATGGACGTCTCCATAAAATTTCCAACAAAATATTTGAGTTTAAAATTCCATTCAAAATCTGCATACTTTCCCCCTTTTTGTTCATATTTTCGTACAGCGTAGCAAGTCCCTTTTGTGAATCAACCAACTTACATGTTTTATTTCGATTCTACATTTTTCCATCGTAAAGAATTTATCGTACGTGATGCATAATAGACTGTATATCTGTTTTAAGGCTGTAGTCAATCCGGTCTTAAACTTAATAACTATATAAAATGGCTGTTTTTATTTGTTTATTTTCCTGCTGTAAGAGTTGCAGACGTTTTAGCAAGCAGGAAGCAATTTCATTGCCTCCTCATTTTGCTAATGCTTCGTGTCACATGAAACAATACGGATTGTTGGTTTCACTATCGTGTACCGCTCAATTAAATGTTCATTATTGTTTTTTATAAAACCTTATTGAGGTCCGTAGTAGTGGAGTCGCCAAGCACTACTGAAGGTACATTTTTGTCTTGCTCTTTAGCTTTATAAGCAAAGTCAGCTTTAAGATGATGATCAGCACGTTGGTTGGTGAGATTTTGTGCTTCAATGGGATTCACTTTCTTGGCAATGTCAATTCGAGATTTTGGTTCATCGCATTTACTGCAGGTAGCAACTTTCGGGGTTTGATGTGTTAACATATAAAGGCACGGGTAGGCAATCTATCAAAGTGAACATATGCAATCGTTTATGGTCTTTTACTCAGACTCTCTACATGAGAGCGGAAAAAGAGTGCAATAAGTTCTCTATACTATTCATGGTAGAAACATAATGGTAGATGCAGTACCATAACAAATACAACAAGCCAAAAACAATAGGCATTTTGTTTTTGCTCTGTGCCTGTATTGTGTCAACTCAGCTGATTGATATTGAAAATGTATACAAAAATGGAAAAAGTGTCATTTACAAAATGGGTGTGTTATTTGATTTTTTGAAAGTGTTTAAGTATGAAAATTAAAACGTTTCTGAGTGATTTTTACGCAGAAAACATTTCAAAGACAATAATTGTAGGCGAACGGTGGTTGTAGACAAACAAAAGTAAACAAACTTTGACATAACACAAAAACTCACCCCAGAAAAAAGTTCACATCAGCTGGGCTAGTGCTACTACCATTTGCTTGTACCATGATACTATTCAATACTTTTTGTCGTCGCTCTATTTATGACAAAATAAAAACGTTTATTTCAGTGAGCTAAATAATGCTTTATTTACTTTAACAATATTACAGCTATTGGTAAGGCAGATGTAAAAAAAATGTAATGAGTGTTCGATCTCACGGGCGATGTGTTAACACCTTTTTCTTAGACGGTACTTTTCTTGCTTAATACTCTTTGATTTATTCCCACAAAAAACAAAGAGAATGCAAAGCAACAGACACATGTACATACATATGTTCGTACATACGCTACACAAGTTAACACAATTTTCGTTGCTCGCTTGCTATTTCATTTTTATATACGTATAACTATGTCATTATTCTCTTTGCTCTGAGACTTCTCCGCACCCACATTTTATTTGACTTACATTTCACAATAATAAAGAAAACCTACCCGTAAAAAACATAGTTTTTGACCCCTTTGTCCAATCTCGGCCGTATTTACAGAAGATCTTAGAATATGTATGTATACCTAACCAACATACCCTATTTTGTTCAAATACCGTTAACAGGAGCAGAAAGAATGGATTTTTAACTTGTGATTTTTATAGGAGGTACCACGTCCCTCTATACAATACCGCCCATATTTGCAGCAGATCTTAGAATATGTACAACTAACCAACATACTCTATTTTGTTCAAATACCGTTAACAGGGGCAGAAATAATGGATTTTTAATTTGTGGTTTGTGTGGGAGGAACCACGACCCTTTGTCCAATCCCGCCCATATTTTGACAGTTAATTTTTGTCGTCGCCATTAGTTTGCCTGCGAAGTTTCAGCTCGATTGGAATACGGGAAAGGGCTAAAAATCAATCCAAAATTTTTTCGGTATGCATACATACATGCATACAGACAAGTGAAGTTAATATAAAGAATTTAAATTAATATCACTTAAAAATATTTGAAGACGAGTGCCATTATTTTCTTGTTTAATACTTTTTATTTTGTACCCACAAAAACAAAGAGAATGCAAAGCAACATACATATGTTCATTAGAGTGTCTTTTTCGATTTTCATGGTTGCTCAAGCTTTATTGGAAAGCTTATAGGGTAAAGTGTTTTTGAGATTTTTTTCAGATTTTTCGGAAGAGGTTTAGATTTCGCATAAGTCGAATTTCCCTCCAAAAATCGGATAATTCGGACGTTTTCTGAATTTTACTTAAAACTCGGTCAATAACCACGATTTTCTTAGTTAGTAAGTCAACGCACGACGTTCAAGCTTTTATTTTATATGCATAAACCACCAGTGTGGTAAAGATTTTTGCTCAATAGGGTACAACGTATTACAGTTTTTCGTAAATTTTGGATAAACTTTGTTAGTAACGTTTTATAACTTTTAAAATTTTAATGAAAATTTAAAAACTAATGACGCATTCTAAACGACTGATAAATTCCAAATAATTTTGTAGGATGTTTGCAAGCAATCATATATATGGTTCCTGCAATATGTTGCCGTGGCCAGTTTTTGCTACGTGTAATTCTTTATCGTTGCTTAGCGCATGTAGGTTTTTTCAATAATACAATGTTTAAAGCTATTCCGATGAAAAAAGACAAACAGTTTATAATATTATTAGGTTCATAAAATGATTAAAGAGTTTTAAAGTGGCATAACTCTGGAACAGTAACAAAAAAATCAAATTTTTTATTTATAAAATTGCTTGGAATTTACCCATCATTAGTACTTTAAATTTTTATAGAAATTTAAAGCAAACCCAATGCAAAAATAGGACACAGATTAGAATATTATTAGTTTCATATAATGGGCAAAAGGCTTTAAAATGGTATAACTCTGGAAAAGTAACCGCAAATTCAACATCTTTTTACAGAATTGCTCGGAGTTTATATGTCTTTTAAAGTGCATTATAATTTTTCGTAAGAATTTTAAAAGATTAAAGCGTTGTTTAAAAAATTTACCCAAAATTTACCAAAAAAATTTAATACGTGGTACCTTATTGAGGAAAATCATTGCCAAAACCCGTGGTTTGTGCATATATAATAAAAGTTTGGACGTTTAGCTTCAAAAGGGTTGACTTAAAAACTAAGAAAATCGTGGATATTCACCGAGTTTTAAGTAAAATTCAAAAAGCTGCAGGAATACCCGATTTTTGGGGGAAATTCGATTTGCGCGACCTCTAAAGCACTTCCGAAAAATCTGAATAAAATTCTCAAAAATACTTTACCCTATAAGCTTTCAAATAAAGCTTGATCAAAAAAAAGTTTCTATTGATGGGACACCCTAATGTACATACATAAAGGGTTTTTTAACAGAGACGCTACAAAAGTAAATCGATATGGACAGCAAACGACGCCATATTTCAAATTTGAAATAATTACTAGACTTGACCTGCAAGCAAACAGAATGGAGTAATACTGTTAATACCGCAAATGGCAATGACCTAAAAGAATGGTTGTCGGAAAACGTAATACAATTCAGATGCAAGCTTTAAATCAAGTTAGAAACAGTTATACCGAACTATCGAAATTTAACGAATGATGAAATAGATGTATAAATAACATTTTCTAATATCAGAGGCTATTGAAAGTTTTTAACAGAATAATTAAAAAATTACCCTCAGAAAAAAATTAAAATATTAACAATGATAAAAAAAACATAATACATTAGAAACAAGACTTACACAATAATCACTAAACACCTTAAAACAAAACTTACGGACAACCTAGTAATACGTGCCCAAGAGCAAATGCATGATGTAATAGGAGCTTTTCTAGAATCAATACATTCTTAGAAGGATTTCCATGAAAACAATAATAATCAAACTAGTCGGCATTCGCCGATGATATTATTATTTATCATGCTGGACTTCAAAACTCATTCAATATGGTCGAGGAGTATGCCCATGATTGACATTTAAAAATAAACATTAATAAGTGTGAGCCTATTCTATGTAGGGCACCAGTAGGAAAATGTACTAACGACGTAAAACGGAATTGAAAACAATTCGGAATCAAATGAAACCTTTCGAATATGAGCATTGAGAACAAGCACAAAATTAAATGTGTAGGGGTGTACCTGGGCAAACACTTAAACTTTTATAAACATATAAAGGAGATAGTCTCAAAGGCAAGGAAATTTTTTTTATAAAGTATAAAGGCGTCTTTTTCATTCTAAACATATAAATTCCCGTGTCAAAACTATTATGTATCAAACGCTAATTCGTCCTGTCATAAAATACGGTTGGCTTGTCTGGTTCAACGTATCGCCGACGGTCACGGAAAAATTACGGATATTCGAAAGGAAATGTTTAAGAACCTCTACTTCTCTGTACTGAACATCACAAGGTCAGTACACAAAGTATATATCAAACAAGAAACTGTATACGTATACTAAGGCAACTGTAATTCGAATTGACAATTACATCATAAATTTAATAAGAAACAATATACTACGTCGTACAACAAACTGTGAAAACAATTTAATAATGGCTCCCTACTATACAAATGCGAATTATTTAAGTGATGCATTACGAAAAGGTTTTCTTCCACCCGAGTCGTTTATATACCTCGACAAACAAAAATATATCGAGGATGCAAATGGGATTCCCGTCATATACCATATATACAAACGGGCAAATATTAAAGCAGTAAAAAGTACAACGTACAATGTCGGTGATTTTCGACACAATACTAACATATCGCATAAAGATATTGTATTTTTTTTTTTATTAAAAATTTGTCAGTACTTTTTTTATCTTATATGAGTGCTAAATTGATTTCAGCAAATTGAATTTATAAGGCTGTACAAATGCAACATATATACACTCCAGACCCCGATCTGGGGACAATAGATATAAAAAACTATAAATTATTAAATTGCTATTGTTTATTATGATACCATATTTTTTTATAAGTACTTGAATTCAATAAACATTCTGAATAAAAAATAATTATTTACGATTATTTTTTGCTAAAAAATAATGGTTTTGGGGTGATTTTTTAATATTACTCAAATTTAATCAACACCATTGACACAAATCCTTAAAGCTAATAATATAATCATTAGTATATCATTTTTATAATAAAAGTCATAATGATTACGGTCCTTGATTTCTGTGAATGAAGGAACAACTGACTGCGGCTGTTTCGGAGATAAGAAAAAACTGTAAAAATTATTCAAGTTAGGACTTACTGGTACAATTATATATCGATCACTAAAAGCTTTTGTTCCGACGAGATGTGCTCAGGCTATTTAAAAGTATCAAACATATCATCCAACGATTCAAAATTCGAACTATTGGAGAGACAATCTGAATTTAAATTTTGAAATCCCTTCATGGCCTCCTTAAATAGCTTATAGAAGTCAACATCGAATTCTCTACACTTCCACCATGTTCAGCGAAGCCCGGTTTCCTTAGCCGCAATTGTGTCATAATGTCTTCCATTGAAACTAGCACACTTCACATGGGCATGACTATCACAAAGCCAACATGAAAGAAATCAACCCTCATATACGTCCCTGACTGTACAAATCTAGTAATAATTACCAATTATATTAAAGGTATGCAATACAATAAAACAACAAATCGAATTGTGACAACTTTCAAACACTTAACTACGAAATCCTAAAAGTATGCAGAATAATACTGGGTTGAATACTGGGTTATAGCATAATAGGGTTACAAAAAAGTTGTCTAAATTTTTTTCATTTAGCCCCCATCCCGCAATGTGCGATAAGGAACTTCGTTCCAAAAATAATTTATTGTTTTGTTTGAGGTCCCTTGTTTTGAACAATTTCTTTCAATCATCTTAGAATAAAATTTCCAAGTTTTGGATAATTTCTTCAGGAATCCGTTCCACTTATCCTAGCGAACAGTGGTCAAGTCGTCACTACTTCGAAACTGTCTTTGGCGAATATTTCTCTCATAATGAACTTCCATCGGATTTAAACCATTTTATAAAAGTCGCATCTTGATACTGATACTAATTGTAGGTTAGTTAATAATCGTCCATTATTTTACTCCAGGAAAAAAAGTACGTTTTACAACGTGTTGAGGAGTGCATTCTGGAGTGCAAATGGTCAACATATTTCTGATATTTCATGAATTAATTTTGAGGTTTTACGCCTGAGGAGTTGCTTTGTTAGCTAATAACCTAAAAATGTGATATTGTACCTTCTATACATCATAACATTTTCAGATAAAATAATGGGAGAAACTTTACGTACGAAAAATTGTGCCGTTTGCAAAAAGATTGTGCTAAAAAATTGCACAAAAATTAAAAAAATTGGAAAAATATTGAGGAAATTGTGCTAAATGGAACTTGGCACGATTTTTCAGAAAACGAGTGCCAAAACCAAAAAAATTATGCCATACGCTGCACAAGGTCACACAATTTTCGTTGCTCTCTTGCTATCTCATTTTTACATACGTATAACCAGTGGTTATTAACCACGTCATTATTCTCTTTTCTCTGAGAGTGCTCCGCACCCACATAAGACAACTATTCGCTGCCGGTACAGCAGTGTGTGTTTTTTTCGCAGTTTGACAATCTGTGTTTCGCTGTCCGTCAAATCTCTGTTCTATATAGGGGTGGGTCACCCTTATCATTTAGGGGTATGAAAAATAGATGTTGGCCTATTATGAGGCCTACCCGATATGCACACAAAATTTCAATCAAATCGGTCCAGCCGTTTCGGAGGAGTTTAACACCAAACAATCTGGGATCGCAGTCGGACAGTATGTGTGATCGCAGTCTTACAATCTGTGTGATTGTAGTCGGACAAAGTGTGTTTGGATATGTTCACTTTGTGAATTTAGTGCCTATCCGCGCCTATACATGTTAACACATCAAAAAGAAAAAACTATTCTTTTTTATTTTGCAATGTATCATTTACTATTGAAATCGAACAGGTACTGTGTAACAAAAAGGTCTTATCACATCGCCCGTGAGTTCGAACACTCATTGATTGTTTTAACTTGATATTCATTGTTGTGGAGAATATAAATTATTATTTTTACTGTGTTAAAAAATTAAAGAATTTATTTTGCTCAAATTCATCAGGGATGATTTTTATTTATTCGGCCTTTTCATTCGTACTTTTAATTTTATTAGTTAAGCCTGAGGCCATTCTATATCTCTATTAATATAAATATAGTTTTCAAAAAGGAGTTTTGCAAATGCAGTCCTACGATTCCCGGCAAACCGTATAGCTATTTCAGATCTAGCCACAGATCTTCATCAGCGAACTTAAGTTATTATTCCAATTAAAATTGTACGCCTAAGTGATATAAGCAACAATTCCCTGGGTTATAACTTCCTGAATAGGAAGGAAGGTAGTTTTCAATACGGAGATTAGCATAGTGCGCTTATCTCACTTTTTGCTTAAGTCGACTTAAGCACTTTTTCCTTTTCACTACTGTTATTTTATAGCATGTTGATTTTATTACTTGTATTAAAGATCTAATAGAAGATGTTTGTTCACAACTCATTTCTTTACTTGAGCGTTTTCGATTTGATTTTTCACTGTAAAATTCGTTTTTTATTTTAAATTTGGAAATTGTGCTTTTGAATTTGAATTGAAAAACTACGCCTACTAAAGGCAGTGCAAAATTTCCCCTCCGCTTTCTTGGTATGTAATCAGACAATAACCGAGGAAGATGACTGGCGTATGCTTAATGAATATTCTCAATGCTTTCATCGTACTTGTATACTTTAGAATACAAATTGTCAGCATTGTCCAGCTTGCCAACCGCCATGCTAATTGTCAGATCTGCGAAAGTTACTTATTTTGCCAAAGGCGACTACACAGGGAAGTTCTAAGTAATCTCAGTTTACGCCCAGAGGGGCTAAACAGAAGCATTATCGAACTCGTAACAATAAGCGAAACCGTTTTGAAGATGCTCAGAATTTGATTTTGAATCTAACTGTTGTATCAAAACAACGTAACGTTTTTCAAAACTTAGAACACGGTAATGTTGCTTCGAATCATAATTCTAACCCAATACCAGCTGGAATTGTTGATAACTCACCATCGGCAAATGTCATTAACTGCAATGGAATTTACAAGATGATTGAAACGAATTTGACTCGAATATTTCAAAACATGGAAATAGTTACGCAATCTTTCACATATAGTGGTGTCAATAAGATTCCATATTCGGGTAATGATAATAATTTGCATATGTTTCCACAAGTCCCACAACCTGTAATGCAGAATTCAATTCGAAATTCCAATAATAGACAAACCTCGTGTTTAGGTGGTAATAATGTTCCGCGTCCACACGGTGCTCAGGCTAACGTAAATATGGACTTTCCAAATCGTTCTCTACACTCAATCTTCCCATCTACATAATTCAAGTCAAATACCGAATGAAAAAGCTATGTCCGCCATACAATATTGGACCCTCAAATTTAACGGTTCTCTTTTTACAATGATTATTCTCGAATATGTGACAACTTGCATATTTTCTTATCGGGCAAAGCGAGAAACGCAATCGCAAGCAAAAAAATCTCAGAGAC
Source organism: Phaonia tiefii (assembly GCA_963931995.1). Classification (NCBI taxonomy): domain Eukaryota; kingdom Metazoa; phylum Arthropoda; class Insecta; order Diptera; family Muscidae; genus Phaonia; species Phaonia tiefii. The sequence goes on along the minus strand of OZ008368.1, from coordinate 110,100,089 downwards.
ATTTGGCACATTCTATGACGCTCTATCGCCCATGACGGACAGACTCCCAAGGCACAATGTTTGAAGCCGAACTTATTGAAATTCTGGCTAGGAACCGAAGTCCGGAGAATCGTCAGGATCTGTTATATGTCCCCTTTTTGTCTGTCAATATCGCACTTTAGAAAACTAGTTCAGATGCGTGAGCACTTGTTAAGTGATGAATACGTTCGCAAGCATCTGGGCAGGCGTAACGTGCCAGCACTTTTGATTATACGCACAAGCAGAGCTTATTGAGAAACGTGAAGAACACCCTACTGAAAATGGCTGTCACTTTGTTAATGCTTTCCATAAAGGGGAAATCACAAGTAAGTGCTGGAATTGTGACAGAGTCGGACATGTATGGTATGATTGTACAGAGGACAGGCTAGTGTTTTGCTATGGAAGTGGCGTGAAGGAGGTTTACAAATCCATCTGCCTCCAATGAATAAAAAATCGTTTCCATTACACCCCATGAAGAGACAGGAGAGAGCGTCTCACTCACTGATTAGTACTTACAGTTGTACACCGATTCCGAATGGTATTTTGGGAAGCTTTTTCATGGTGTATACTCGATAGTGTCGCCGTCACTATGCGAGGTGACCGCCACCGAAATAAATTTTGTAAGGTTGTCAGAGCAGGGATCGAACCCAAGATCTCATGTGGTACAGGCGAGCATACTAACCAATGCACCACCGACGGCCACTACAATGTAGGGGCAGGTCTCGATCTGTTCTGTGTGTCACACCAGGATCCATCGGAACCTTACCCAGGTCCAATGCAATAGATACCATAACTGCGACTAGACCTGTCTAAAGCTTTTGACACTGTCGATCGCTCGATCCTGCTTCAGGATATCTTGAACTCGTCTCCCCCAAATACTACCAAGCGCTGCACAGTGTACGATTTTGATATGATGCCAACACTAAATCCTAATTTTTTTTTGTTCTATTTCGTTTTTTCAAATATGGAGTATGGTAGTAGGCTACCTAATCATTATGAAAATAATGATTTCAAAATGAAAAAATTGTGTATGCAGATTATAACAGTACTGTCAATATCAAATATAAATAGCTGAAAACACCTGAGTATGAGTTGGGAAATATTCATTAAAGTTTAAATTCTGATTGTGCAGATATTATACAATATTTCTTGGTGCGGTTTTTTTTATTTAAAAGAAAAACTATTCATAATTACATATTTAAATATAAATCAACGAAAATCCGTATGTTGTTTATATATTTCTCATAAATGTTAATCAGGTTTTAATAATTTAATATGAAAAAAACCATAATACTTTCTAGTCTGTATCTCCTAAACACGGGAGAGTACGGGGGCGAAAGTTTCGTCAAAATAATCTGGAAAGTGTTCACAATAGCTGTAACTAAAAGAATTTTGCAGCCGTTTGCTTCCCCAGAAATTCTAGAAGCTTTTGGAAAATTGCCACTACGATTACTCACCGTCATTTGTTCGATTTGTGGGTTGTAACACCGAATACAGGCCGATGCACTAGGCTTGTTGATGAAGTATCAGACAATCTTTGTAGCGGTTCTAGATGCGCAATAGATTATGACAAATTAAAATTATTTTGCAAGCGTTTGTGAGAACATTTTGCTAGCAGGTGGGCTAAGGCCTATCGAGCAAAGTCAAGATTTTATTCGGACCACAGTGAATGGCTAGCATCGAAAATAAATACATCGTCATTTGTTAATGTTTCAAGCCCAAATGATACTGCTGGGAGACCTGTAAAAAGCTTTACTGATTGGCCAAAACAAAAGAAAGCGATGAAATTATGTGAGAGTGTATGCGAAGATCAGCTGTTTATGGCAGCTGAAACAAAACTTCGTTCAACAGGCAAACGTGCAAAATTTCCCCTCCGCTTTCTTGGTATGTAATCAGACAATAACCGAGGAAGATGACTGGCGTATGCTTAATGAATATTCTCAATGCTTTCATCGTACTTGTATACTTTAGAATACAAATTGTCAGCATTGTCCAGCTTGCCAACCGCCATGCTAATTGTCAGATCTGCGAAAGTTACTTATTTTGCCAAAGGCGACTACACAGGGAAGTTCTAAGTAATCTCAGTTTACGCCCAGAGGGGCTAAACAGAAGCATTATCGAACTCGTAACACTAAGCGAACCCGTTTTCAAGATGCTCAGAATTTGATTTTGAATCTAACTGTTGTATCAAAACAACATAACATTTTTCAAAACTTAGAACACGGTAATGTTGCCTCGAATCATAATTCTAACCCAATACCAGCTGGAATTGTTGATAACTCACCATCGGCAAATGTCATTAACTGCAATGGAATTTACAAGATGATTGAAACGAATTTGACTCGAATATTTCAAAACATGGAAATAGTTACGCAATCTTTCACATATAGTGGTGTCAATAAGATTCCATATTCGGGTAATGATAATAATTTGCATATGTTTCCACAAGTCCCACAACCTGTAATGCAGAATTCAATTCGAAATTCCAATAATATACAAACCTCGTGTTTAGGCGGTAATAATGTTCCCCGTCCACACGGTGCTCATGCTAACGTAAATATGGACTTTCCAAATCGTTCTCTACACTCAATCTTCCCATCTACATAATTCAAGTCAAATACCGACTGAAAAAGCTATGTCCGCCATACAATATTGGACCCTCAAATTTGACGGTTCTCTTTTTACAATGATTATTCTCGAATATGTGACAACTTGCATATCTTCTTATCGGGCAAAGCGAGAAACGCAATCGCAAGCAAAAAAATCTCAGAGACATTTGGCACAGTCTATGACGCTCTATCGCCCATGACGGACAGACTCCCAAGGCACAATGTCTGAAACCGAACTTTTTGAAATTCTGGCTAGGAACCGAAGTCCGGAGAATCGTCAGGATCTTTTATATGTCCCCTTTTTGTCTGTCAATATCGCACTTTAGAAAACTAATTCAGATGCGTGAGCAATTGTTAAGTGATGAATACGTTCGCAAGCATCTGGGCAGGCGTAACGTGCCAGCACTTTTGATTACACGCAACAAGCAGAGCTTGTTGAGAAACGTGAAGAACACCCTACTGAAAATGGCTGTCACTTTGTTAATGCTTTCCATAAAGGGGAAATCACAAGTAAGTGCTGGAATTGTGACAGAGTCGGACATGTATGGCATGATTGTACAGAGGACAGGCTAGTGTGTAAAAAATCGTTTCCATTACACCCCATGAAGAGACAGGAGAGAGCGTCTCACTCACTGATTAGGACTTACAGTTGTACACCGATTCCGAATGGTATTTTGGGAAGCTTTTTCATGGTGCATACTCGATAGTGTCGCCGTCACTATGCGAGGTGACCGCCACCGAAATAAATTTTGTAAGGTTGTCAGAGCAGGGATCGAACCCAAGATCTCATGTGGTACAGGCGAGCATACTAACAATGCACCACCGACGGACACTACAATGTAGGGGCAGGTCTCGATCTGTTCTGTGTGTCACACCAGGATCCATCGGAACCTTACCCAGGTCCAATGCAATAGATACCAGAACTGCGACTAGACCTGCCTAAAGCTTTTGACACTGTCGATCACTCATCCTGCTTCAGGATATCTTGAACTCGTCTCCCCCAAATACTACCAAGCGCTGCACAGTGTACGATTTTGATATGATGCCAACACTAAATCCTATTTTTTTTTGTTCTATTTCGTTTTTTCAAATATGGAGTATGGTAGTAGGCTACCTAATCATTATAAAAATAATGATTTCAAAATGAAAAAATTGTGTATGCAGATTATAACAGTACTGTCAATATCAAATATAAATAGCTGAAAACACCTGAGTATGAGTTGGGAAATATTCATTAAAGTTTAAATTCTGATTGTGCAGATATTATACAAAATTTCTTGGTGCGGTTTTTTTTATTTAAAAGAAAAACTATTCATAATTACATATTTAAATATAAATCAACGAAAATCCGTATGTTGTTTATATATTTCTCATAAATGTTAATCAGGTTTTAATAATTTAATATGAAAAAATCCATAATACTTTCTAGTCTGTATCTCCTAAACACGGGAGAGTACGGGGGCGAAAGTTTCGTCAAAATAATCTGGAAAGTATTCACAATAGCTGTAACTAAAAGAATTTTGCAGCCGTTTGCTTCCCCAGAAATTCTTGAAGCTTTTGGAAAATTGCCACTACGATTACTCACCATCATTTGTTCGATTTGTGGGTTGTAACACCGAATACAGGCCGATGCACTAGGCTTGTTGATGAAGTATCAGACAATCTTTGTAGCGGTTCTAGATGCGCAATAGATTATGACAAATTAAAATTATTTTGCAAGCGTTTGTGAGAACATTTTGCTAGCAGGTGGGCTAAGGCCTATCGAGCAAAGTCAAGATTTTATTCGGACCACAGTGAATGGCTAGCATCGAAAATAAATACATCGTCATTTGTTAATGTTTCAAGCCCAAATGATACTGCTGGGAGACCTGTAAAAAGCTTTACTGATTGGCCAAAACAAAAGAAAGCGATGAAATTATGTGAGAGTGTATGCGAAGATCAGCTGTTTATGGCAGCTGAAACAAAACTTCGTTCAACAGGCAAACGTGCAAAATTTCCCCTCCGCTTTCTTGGTATGTAATCAGACAATAACCGAGGAAGATGACTGGCGTATGCTTAATGAATATTCTCAATGCTTTCATCGTACTTGTATACTTTAGAATACAAATTGTCAGCATTGTCCAGCTTGCCAACCGCCATGCTAATTGTCAGATCTGCGAAAGTTACTTATTTTGCCAAAGGCGACTACACAGGGAAGTTCTAAGTAATCTCAGTTTACGCCCAGAGGGGCTAAACAGAAGCATTATCGAACTCGTAACACTAAGCGAACCCGTTTTCAAGATGCTCGGAATTTGATTTTGAATCTAACTGTTGTATCAAAACAACATAACATTTTTCAAAACTTAGAACACGGTAATGTTGCTTCGAATCATAATTCTAACCCAATACCAGCTGGAATTGTTGATAACTCACCATCGGCAAATGTCATTAACTGCAATGGAATTTACAAGATGATTGAAACGAATTTGACTCGAATATTTCAAAACATGGAAATAGTTACGCAATCTTTCACATATAGTGGTGTCAATAAGATTCCATATTCGGGTAATGATAATAATTTGCATATGTTTCCACAAGTCCCACAACCTGTAATGCAGAATTCAATTCGAAATTCCAATAATATACAAACCTCGTGTTTAGGCGGTAATAATGTTCCCCGTCCACACGGTGCTCATGCTAACGTAAATACGGACTTTCCAAATCGTTCTCTACACTCAATCTTCCCATCTACATAATTCAAGTCAAATACCGAATGAAAAAGCTATGTCCGCCATACAATATTGGACCCTCAAATTTAACGGTTCTCTTTTTACAATGATTATTCTCGAATATGTGACAACTTGCATATCTTCTTATCGGGCAAAGCGAGAAACGCAATCGCAAGCAAAAAAATCTCAGAGACATTTGGCACAGTCTATGACGCTCTATCGCCCATGACGGACAGACTCCCAAGGCACAATGTCTGAAGCCGAACTTATTGAAATTCTGGCTAGGAACCGAAGTCCGGAGAATCGTCAGGATCTGTTATATGTCCCCTTTTTGTCTGTCAATATCGCACTTTAGAAAACTAATTCAGATGCGTGAGCACTTGTTAAGTGATGAATACGTTCGCAAGCATCTGGGCAGGCGTAACGTGCCAGCACTTTTGATTACACGCAACAAGCAGAGCTTGTTGAGAAACGTGAAGAACACCCTACTGAAAATGGCTGTCACTTTGTTAATGCTTTCCATAAAGGGGAAATCACAAGTAAGTGCTGGAATTGTGACAGAGTCGGACATGTATGGCATGATTGTACAGAGGACAGGCTAGTGTTTTGCTATGGAAGTGGCGTGAAGGAGGTTTACAAACCCATCTGCCTCCAATGAATAAAAAATCGTTTCCATTACACCCCATGAAGAGACAGGAGAGAGCGTCTCACTCACTGATTAGGACTTACAGTTGTACACCGATTCCGAATGGTATTTTGGGAAGCTTTTTCATGGTGCATACTCGATAGTGTCGCCGTCACTATGCGAGGTGACCGCCACCGAAATAAATTTTGTAAGGTTGTCAGAGCAGGGATCGAACCCAAGATCTCATGTGGTACAGGCGAGCATACTAACCAATGCACCACCGACGGCCACTACAATGTAGGGGCAGGTCTCGATCTGTTCTGTGTGTCACACCAGGATCCATCGGAACCTTACCCAGGTCCAATGCAATAGATACCAGAACTGCGACAAGACCTGTCTAAATCTTTTGACACTGTCGATCACTCATCCTGCTTCAGGATATCTTGATCTCGTCTCCCCCAAATACTACCAAGCGCTGCACAGTGTACGATTTTGATATGATGCCAACACTAAATCCTAATTTTTTTTTGTTCTATTTCGTTTTTTCAAATATGGAGTATGGTAGTAGGCTACCTAATCATTATAAAAATAATGATTTCAAAATGAAAAAATTGTGTATGCAGATTATAACAGTACTGTCAATATCAAATATAAATAGCTGAAAACACCTGAGTATGAGTTGGGAAATATTCATTAAAGTTTAAATTCTGATTGTGCAGATATTATACAATATTTCTTGGTGCGGTTTTTTTTATTTAAAAGAAAAACTATTCATAATTACATATTTAAATATAAATCAACGAAAATCCGTATGTTGTTTATATATTTCTCATAAATGTTAATCAGGTTTTAATAATTTAATATGAAAAAAACCATAATACTTTCTAGTCTGTATCTCCTAAACACGGGAGAGTACGGGGGCGAAAGTTTCGTCAAAATAATCTGGAAAGTGTTCACAATAGCTGTAACTAAAAGAATTTTGCAGCCGTTGGCTTCCCCAGAAATTCTTGAAGCTTTTGGAAAATTGCCACTACGATTACTCACCGTCATTTGTTCGATTTGTGGGTTGTAACACCGAATATAGGCCGATGCACTAGGCTTGTTGATGAAGTATCAGACAATCTTTGTAGCGGTTCTAGATGCGCAATAGATTATGACAAATTAAAATTATTTTGCAAGCGTTTGTGAGAACATTTTGCTAGCAGGTGGGCTAAGGCCTATCGAGCAAAGTCAAGATTTTATTCGGACCACAGTGAATGGCTAGCATCGAAAATAAATACATCGTCATTTGTTAATGTTTCAAGCCCAAATGATACTGCTGGGAGACCTGTAAAAAGCTTTACTGATTGGCCAAAACAAAAGAAAGCGATGAAATTATGTGAGAGTGTATGCGAAGATCAGCTGTTTATGGCAGCTGAAACAAAACTTCGTTCAACAGGCAAACGTAACTCAGCAGAATTACTAAAAGAATTATTTAAATCGTCTCCAGAGAGAGGTACATGTATCAAATGGTATCTAGAATATTTTCTACTGAAGCGGTCGCAATGATAACACTGGTTTACAGCCAAAAAATACCAAGAACGCCACATGCCTAGATAAGTTAATTGGAACCTCCTGAACACGAAAAACGCTGTAATTTTTTTTTCCTAAGTACCGATTTTTAGATAACAGTACTTTTGTGTTTTTCGGTGTATCATCCCACTCAACCCCTTGTGGAGCCCAACCGAAAAGACTGATCGAGATATTTGGGATATCGTTAAAAAGGTAATTGAATGCCCTTTCCGTCGATATACTGTACATTTCTCTCTTATAAGAAATGACCGAGTAGTGGCCCCTCAAAATTCAAAATTTGGTGTTTTTTAACGTTTTTTTCAAAAATTTTCATTTTTATTTCGTTTTTCTTCTACTTTATAGTGAAGATCTGGAATGTTTTATTTTTTAACCATATAGTTTATTTAACTACCAACATTTTAAGCGTAATTGGAAACAAAGGCTTTTTTTTAAGCATTTTGTGGAATGACTATATTTTCATTTTCATTGCCCACACACCATATTCGGCGTCCATCAGTTTTAATACGAACATTTTCATCTTAGCTATGTTAACTAACAATAGGCAGACATAGGGGTGGCAACCCACTTCATTTTGACGTTTATTTATTTATTTTTCATCAGATTTTGTTCAAATTGCGCTTAAAATGTTGGTAGTTAAATAAACTATATGGTTAAAAAATAAAATATTCCAGATCTTCACTATAAAGTAGAAGAAAAACGAAATAAAAATGAAAAATTTTGAAAAAAACGTTAAAAAACACCAAATTTTGAAGTTTGAGGGGCCACTACTCGGTCATTTCTTATCAGACAGAAATGTGTAGCTTATCGACGGAAAGGGCATTCAATTACCTTTTTAACGATATCCCACATATCTCCATCGGTCGTTTTGGTTGGGCTCCACAAGGGGTTGAGTGGGATGATACACCGAAAAACACAAAAGTACCGTTATCGAAAAATCGGTACTTAGAAAAAAAATTACAGCGATTTTCGTGTTCAGGAGGTCCCAATTAACTTATCTAGGCATGTGGCGTTCTTGGTATTTTTCCAAAGTTAAAATTTGTAAAGCAGTGTAATAGGCACTGATTTATCTGTGCATCAATATAATTTGCTTTAACTTGCACTAACTATAAAAAAAACCTTTCCCCAAAACGCATTGCTTTATCTTGAATAGTTTTAAAGTTATGGAATTTAGTGTTGCTACCATATTAAAATCGTACACTGTGCGCTGGCTTGGCAGCTACCTCAATGGGAGGCAGGCATTTGTAGAGTTCAGGGGCCAGAATTCCCGTTATCGGAAGATAAAAATGGGTGTGCCGCAAGGAGGAGTATTGTCACCTATACTCTTCAACATTTATCTTGCGAATCTTCCTGCACCTCCCCAAGGAGTTAGTATTGTGTCGTACGCTGATGATTGTACCATCATCTCCTCAGGCGTAAATGTAGACGACACATGTGCTAGGATTAACAGCTATCTAGCCACCCTTACTAGCTTTCTTCTGTGACCCTTTTTACTTCTTGGACCAAAGAAGTAAGGAGAGAGCTCGACATCTCTGTCAATGGGAGGTATATACCCACAGTCCGTAACCCCAAAATACTCGGAGTTATTTTCGATAATCTCCTTACTTTCTCTAAACATACGGATTACATCAGAAAAAAAGTCCACATCCGCAACAAGGTCCTAAAGGCCCTTGCAAGGACAACTTGGGGCAAGGAGAAGGAGACAATTGTAGTGACCTATAAAGCTATAAGTCGCTCGGTCTTCAACTATGCCGCCCCTGTATGGTCATCTTTCTTAAGTGATACCCAATGGAAAGGTCTACAGAGGATCCAAAATAGTGCACTTCGAAGCGCAACCCGATGCACACAAATGACGAACGTGGATCATCTACATGAGGAGACCAAGTTACTGTCAGTGCAACAACATAATGTGTTGTTGACAAGACAGTTTCTTTTGGCTTGTCATCTGCCCAGTCACCCCAACCATCATAGTCTGATGCATGATCCACCCCCTCGTCACATCCGGAAGGACATCAGGCGCTACTGTGCGCTACCTGGCTACTCTTGCAACAGGGCCCTTAATGAACACCCTCCCGCGATTTCGAATAATCAGAGGCTTCTGCCCAGGCACACCAGAACCATTCTGGCACAACTTAGATCTGGTTGGAGTTCTATCCTGAACTCATACAGATCAAGGATAATCCCAGGCACCTTAGATCAGTGCCCACACTGCCTACAAAGCCCTCATGACACTATTCACATTTTTAACTGCCCTGATAGGCCTACTGACTTGCGCCCAGTGGACCTATGGGACAGACCCTTGGCGGTGGCACAATTTCTCCAGCTCCCCACCGCTACCTCCAGTGAAACATAGGGGAATTACACATAATTTTGTTTTTTTTATATCTTCTAGGTACGAACGAGTGGAAACAGAAAATCCGTTACAACAACAATGTAGGTGCCGAAACTATAATCATTCAAAAACTCGAAGAATCGTGGTCCGCGTTCGGCCCAAGACTAATTGTTGGAGACCAATTTCATTTGGATCATAGAGTTGAGGGTGGTGCAGTTGATAATATTAAGGACGAATCTCAGTCGTATTATCCAGATGATAAATTAAGACCTGACAAAGTAACTGTGTTACAGATACTCGCTCATTTGCGAGAAAATTCGGAAAGCTAAATTTCTCTCCTACTATTTCCAAAGTTGCCATAACACAAACTATTAGAATTACATCTTCCTAGTAGAATTATATAGCATCTCTTGCTGTAGAGCCCCTGTGAAACCAAACGTATACAGGTCGTATGCGTCGATTTTACAAACTGAATAAAATTTGCCAGAAGTTATTTGTATCTTGCATAAGTTCAAACCCACAATATATGGGATATTACGCTAAAGTTTATTTTCTTAGATGTATCGAATATCGCCATTTAGATACCGGTGCGAACATTACTTTCATTGGGGCAGACTTGGCATTAGACGACTTTTCAAAATGTCTGAATTTTTTAGATGCAAGTCGAGCGTAAAGACGGTTGGATATGTGCACAAGTAACTTTTAAAGAGAACAACGCAACCCTAAAACTATTCACTATTCCCTCATTTACGCAACGCCTAATCCTGGGAATAGATTTCTTTAAGCTTTTTAGTGTAATACCTAATATTTTGGCAACTCCAGCTAGTGGTCACTTCAATAGTTGTTCCGATTGACCACTATAAATCCCACGTGCAAGATAACCCAAGAACTTGACCAGGAAATGGAAACATTTTTTCCACTAATCGATCAGCAACGACAGCAGTTGAATGCTGTAATATACATTTTTCCCAACTTAAAACGAAAGACCTTGGTAGAACAGAGCCTACAAAGCATTCTTTTGATGTCGGTGACGCTGTTCCCATAAAACAATGATTCTACCCAGTTTCCCCTGCGATCAAAGTATTGAAAAATCAAAGGGAAATTGATCGCATACTAGATCTAGGAGTAATCGAATTTGGTAAATCAGCATGGAGCTCTCCTATGAGGCTGGTAGTAAAACCGAATAAAGTTCGGCTATGCCTAGATGCGAGAAGACTAACTGCAGTAACTAAAAAGGATGCATGGCCGTTATCCAATATCGAAGGCATATTTTCTAGGCTTCCGCCTTCGAATATAGTTTCAAAATTAGATTTGAAAGTCGCCTTTTGGCAATTTTAACAGGTGAAAAATCGAATGCGTTAACCGCCTTTACTGTGCCGGGGATGCCATTATACACATTTGGGTAATGCCCTTCTGACTTAGTAATAACCCAAACACGTGCCGGTGAATGGATGAAATTATACCACTTAAGTATGTCAATGTCGTGATATAGTTCATACAGTTCATGGTTCAGCGTTGCCGATACTGGCCGTTGTGCATTATAGGGCCATCAATTTATTTTTCTCTCGAAGACTCCTACAGATGTTTCGCCTGCTTGCGATAAGACGCAGGATTCTGCGCCGTAAAGCAAGACAGGTTGTATGAGAGTCTGGTACAGCTGGACTTTTGTTACTCGAGGCAGAGCTTTATCTCTAATGTGTTTGCCCAAAATAACATCTATTCACAAACACAATTCTCCGCTTGATCTGAAGGCTGACGTTTTTGATTTCGTTTACGGCAAATCCGTGAGTAGTATACCTATGAGGTGTCTGGCCCAAAATCCCATGTATTTCCTCATGGAGGTTGAAATTCACAAAAAAGTGTGACATAAATATTTCAAGGTAGAGATCCAAATTCACAAAAAAGTGTGACATTAATATCTCAAGGTAGAGATCCAAATTCACAAAAAAGTGTGACATAAATATCTCAAGGTAGAGATCCAAATTCACAAAAAAGTATGACATAAATATCTCAAGGTAGAGATCCAAATTCACAAAAAAGTGTGACATTAATATCTCAAGGTAGAGATCCAAATTCACAAAAAAGTGTGACATAAATATCTCAAGGTAGAGATCCAAATTCACAAAAAAGTATGACATAAATATCTCAAGGTAGAGATCCAAATTCACAAAAAAGTGTGACATAAATATCTCAAGGTAGAGATCCAAATTCACAAAAAGTGTGACATAAATATCTCAAGGTAGAGATCCAAATTCACAAAAAAGTGTGACGTAAATATACCTTGAGAGATCCTAAAAAGACCGTTAAATTTAATAAATTCAAATTTAATAAATACAAATTTAATATTTGGACCACGTAAGGTTTGGAATTTCCCTTCTCTCTTTCTCTCTCTCTCTTTCTCTCTCTCTCTCTCTCACGCATTGTTTACGAATGAGAGTGGAAAGCGGAATAAACAATTTTCCCGTTGTTTACGAAAGCAGAATAAATAAAACAATTTAATAAACCAAAGACTTTCTCAGAGATGAATATCAATGTTAGTGATGATTGTTATGATCGGATCGGCTTCGGATCGGGTCCGGATTCGGATAAATATTTCACACCTCAATGAAAATATCATTGCGATTTTATGTTTACAGCAAATGTTGTGGTTTCCAAAAATTTTTTTTTGTTGATTAATCATTTCATACAAAATTATGATAATCTAGAACTTTCTACATTATTCTAGAATTTTCTAACGCACTTATCTTTTGCGGTTTAGAAAATATTGCCTTCTAATTAAATGTTGCGGTTTTCAAAATATTTTGTTTTTGATTAAATATTTCACACCTCAGTAAAAATATCATTGCGATTTTATGTTTACAGCAAATGTTGTGGTTTCCAAAAATTTTGTTTTGTTGATTAATCATTTCATACAAAAATATGATAATCTAGAACTTTCTACATTATTCTAGAATTTTCTAAAGCACTTATCTTTTGCGGTTTAGAAAATATTGCCTTCTAATTAAATGTTGCGGTGTTCAAAATATTTTGTTTTGTGATTAAACATTGCACACCTCAGTAAAAATATCATTGTGATTTTATGTTTACAGCAAATGTTGTGGTTTCCAAAAATTTTGTTTTGTTGATAAATCATTTCATCCAAAAAATATGATATCAGAATATATGTTTTTATTGCTTACAATCATTTATATTAAAAGCAAGGTAGCAAAAATTCATGAATTCGTTGTTTTGTTGATTAATCATCTCAGTTTTTTCCCTTTCTCTTCCTCTCTCTTCCTACCCCTCTCTCTCACTCTTCCCACCCATCCGTCCATCAATTTTCTTCCGCCCAACACTTTGATGTAAGTAGCATTCTCATTAGTTTTTCAAATCATTGAACACTTAGCATCCAAAATGTCAATTACTCTAACTTTGAGTGGGAAGACATCAGAATTAAGAGCCTGCTACTTTCCTCCCATCGAATTAAATGGAGAATATGAATGTGCCCTTGTCGATTTTCATGCATATTATAGTATACCCAACGTTGATGCCCACAACAATTTATTTCATATTGGTGTTGATGTTATTGAGTTACCTATTGGATCATATGAATTAGATGATATTGCATAAACAATATCTGAACATTATGAAGTGAATAATCCTAGTAAGATTATAGATATAGAGGCTAATAACAATACAATGCAAGTGATATTGAATAGCCCCATGATGTAATTTATTTTGATGAACCAAATTCGATTGGATCATTGTTGGGATTTGAAGCGAGGAAATTAAGTGGAGGAGAAGATCATTACTCAGATGTCCCAATACAAATTTCTAAAATAAATCTGATACGAATTGAATGCAATATTGTGGTAAATTCATATATGAATAATTCATCTGTTCACACGCAACATGAATTTGGAATCAGCGTACCGCCAGGCTATAAAATTGAGGAGATTCCGAGAAACTTAATCTATTTACCGCTCAACTGCAAAGAGATAAGTTCAATAACAGTACGCTTAGTTGATCAGAACAATCATTTAATAAATTTACACTTCGCATGCACTTAAAACCAATAGTAGAATGATTATTTATAATAAAAAGAGTTTGATACATGCGCCAACACACATTCTAGCACCAACACGATCTCAAGTCACGATCAAAAATAATAGATAAAGTTTTAACTTTTGAAAATAAAATTTTTCTACAATCATTAAATCTAAAATTAAAATGAGCGGAATTATTGACGTTTTAGAAAAACCTGCGTCGGACGATAGCATTATAAAAAAAGACTATCATACATAATCTCCATACCTACAATCCTTTAACAACAATGATGAGATACGAATTTCGATACAAAACCAGGACTTGTTTATGCTGCCTAGCGAAAGATAAATATATATGTTGAAGGTTATATAAAAGGCAAAATTGATAGCATTGCAGTAACTACTTTTAAAATGCTGAATAATATCGGTCCACGTCTTTTTGATGAGATTCGCTATGAAGTTAATGGAATTGAAATTGATCGCACTCGATATCTTGGGATGACGAGTACTATAAAAAACTTTGTATCTTTGAATCCTGTTGAGAGTAATATGTTGCAAAATGCAAGTTGGAATAACGGGGAGAAAATAGATGTGAAAAAAGAACTATTCAACTTTTATATACCATTGAAAACATTATTGGGGTTCGCTGAGGACTTTAATAAAATTATGCTAAATTGTAAGCATGAGCTTATTTTATTACGTTGCAAGAATGATATAGATTTGATAAGTGGAACTAACATTGAAGGAGCTAAATTGACTATTACAAATATTTCATGGCGAATTCCGCATGTTCACCTATCGGACTCGAGTAAACTAAGCATGATAAAGATTATCAAGAGTGGAACAACATTACCATTAGCATTCCGTAGTTGGGACTGTCATTATAATCCTTTACTAACAGTTGGAACTAATCACATTTGGAATGTTAAGCTGGCTGCAAATAGAGAACGCCCTCGTTTTCTATTAATGGTCTTGAACAAAGGAGAAAAATCTATGAATTGTTATTTAAGTAATATAAAAGGTCATTTAAATTCAGAATCATATCCATATGATGATCTAAACCTCGACATTGAAAAGGGCCGTTATGCGATTCTTCATGAGATGTATGCTAAATTTCAAGAAATGTACTACATGAAAGACCCTCAACCTCTATTCACATCAGCAGATTTTATACTCAAAGCTCCAGTTATTGTTATCGACCTTCGTTATCAAAATGAAGGTCTGACAAGCGGACCAATCGACGTTAAGATTGAGTTTGAAACAAAAAGCAATATTCCTGAAAATACTTCGGCATATTGCGTACTGATTCATGGTCGTTTAGTTGAGTATACCCCATTGACGGGATTAGTTCGAAAAATTGTTTGAGATGGAGATCGATGCTTTTATTGATATACAAGGATTTATTGCAGAGGATGGCGATTTTGTTCCGAAGGAAGTAGCAATTGTTTTTGATGAGACGAATTTTAAAATATTTATATTTAAACCACCATACCTCATAAAAGGATTAAACCAAAAACAACAAAATAATGTTGTCTGGCTGTCAAACAATCATCATTGACTACGCTGTCAATAGGGTGATATCACATTATCAATCCTGAAAGGGATGATGACTGAATATACTTCTGGAAAAACTGTATGTGTGAGAGGCAACACAAAACTTTTATGGATTTTTGATAATTGTGAAGAAATATTTCGCATACACAACACAGAAACATCGAAATATTCACCTTCATTTAAAGAACTAAAAAAAATTATAACCTAAATCTTAAATTATTTAAAATAATATTATATGTATCCCCAACCAACCATTCAAATAAAGAGAAACTTTGAATTATTTAAAAAAATTTTGTTTTTTATTTCATCATAATATCATTCAAAAATGTTAGACACAACCGCTAAGGTTATGAAAAATAATGGGTATCGTGTGGGTGTCTTCAAAATTAATATTGCACCCCACATGTGCAGGCCCGCGATATTTACCAGTTAAATGGCAATGCTCGCGAACTTTGATGGCATCACCACTACAAGACTTTTTACATATATGACTGTGGAAGCTAAATCAAAATCGCGATTCTGATCAGTTGTTAATTGATCCATAGGTAGAGGGCAAAGAAATACCGTTTCAACATCTTCAGCAAATTGTTCTAATTCGGAAACGAACCATTCAATACAATCCGCGCCGCGATAGCTTTTATAGAACGATAACGTGGAGTCATATGCACACTTAACATAATAGCCCGCACTATGTTATATATGCGTTTGATATGTAATCATCTTTCTAGACTTTGACTTCTTTTCAGAAGTTGGTTCAGCCAAAAGGCATTCCAAATCAGCATATATCACAAATGGGGCCGATACTTTATTTTTATAATTCTTAAAACTAAGCATCTTCTCTGCATCCGTATGCATACAGCTTTGGTAATTTGCAACCACCATTGGAAGTGATTAAATATTTGGGAAAAAATTTGGTATACAACTATTTACAAGAACAGAAGTATGACTCATTAATTTGCGGTCACTTGTGTCTAAAATTTTTATATAATATTGTAATGACATAGCTTAATAAAATAGCTTTTTAATAAATTTAATATATTTTATTCTAAAAAAATAATTGTAATCTTTGTTTTATTACATGTAACAATATATATGTCAGATATTTAACTCGATAATTAATTGATATTCATTTTATATGATTGTTTATAGTTATCGATTCTGATAATTTCAAGGTTAGAGCGAGTATTAGTATCAGATATTAATACTATTTCCACATCTCCATTGCTCAGAAATCGTTCACTTTCATGTTCATAGTATTCGAAGCATGAGATATTGAGGGTCCGTTCTTTATAGTTACTATCGTAGGTGCATCGTATGGTTATTGAATTGTTCTCGTATTCCAGCTTAAAATGTCTGTAGAATGGACGCTCGCTTTCAATTATTCCAGCAATATCATTTTCTTTCTTAATAAGATCTTGCCTGAAACCTTCAATCGCCTCTTCAACTGTAAAAAATTCTCGAGTTTTAACAAGTTGATCTTCTGCGTCTGGCAATGATGTTGTGGTTGTTGTTGTTGTAGTATGATTTTGTGATAGCCATGGTTCCTCCCCCAACGGTATACTTGCTCTCAGTAGATTAAAATTTAAATCGATTTTTATGACATCATTATTCGGTAACATGACTTCAAATTCTACGCTATCATTGTTATTAATACCAGTCAATGCTAATGGTATTGGTGTTGCTATACTCAAAGTATAGCAATAACAAAGAAATATGATATATTTTATTACTATCATTTTATCTGTTATTTTTAATGTGAAGCAGGTCCTTCCAATTTAAAGTATTCCAAATAACTAGTCTTTTATATGAATATCGTCATATATATATATATAGATAAAATAATCATCATTTAGTTTTATTCATATTCTTGAATGGACAAATTTTTATACTTGATGTTGTTCCATTATATGAGTGTCCAAGTAAAGTTATATGACCACCGCACACATCAATTTCTACATGCTCCCTAGCCTCAAACTCAAAATCTACTACTCTTAAAAATGGTGGTACATTGCGAAAATGTTGATTATCTATAAGATTCTTCTTAAGTCCACCACTAGTTGTGAAATCAATCTTTATTACTGAAGAAAAAGGTGCTATAGCAATAATTTTAAATGATTTCCATGCATGTTCACAAACACAGTATTTTGAAGACTTTGTTTGATGTATAACAAACATTTCTATAACAACTTAACCACATAACAATTTTAACAATACTAAATCAAATTTGTTTTAAATATTAATTCTTATCGAAATCGGAAAATGGACAATTTAAGTGAAAGTCATTCAATATTTTATTAGGAAACGATCCTCCATGTGAAACACCAATTAAAGTAATTTTTCCCCCATTAACTTCAATTTTAACATGTTCCTTCGCACAAAACTCGAAATTTGTATGATTTAGAAATTCTAATAGATTGCATGATCTATGTATTTCCACCACTGATGTTCTCTGTTTTCCAAAACTTTGAAATCTAATATATAAATTAGGTTTTTATACATCAATGTCAACTATTTTAAAATATTTCCATGAATCTTGACATATACAATATTTCATATCATCCGATATGTTCTGTATAACAAACATTGTTGCGGTAAGCAAATTCGAGCTTAATCAACTTGTTGTGTATGGTCAGTGATTGTAGAGTAATCTAATTTGTTGTGTAAGGTTAGGAATCAAATTGTTGAATGTGGTTAGGAATTTTATCATAGCTACTTAAAATGGATAACACGTGTGTTCTGTGGTTTATGAAAAAGATAATGCTACTTAAAATTGAGGACTCGTGTGTTCTTCGGTTTGCGGTATAAAGAAAATAAATTTTTTTTAAAAAAAAACAAGAGGTGTTAAAGAATTATAATTTATTCAATTTTTTTCCAAATTGTAACAATATTTTTTTTAATTCTAATAATAAATTGTGTACTATTATTGTGATTGATATGGAATTCGGCAAAATAACCAAATTTATGAAATTGCGTCATCTCACACGTATGATGTCCAGTAAAGTCTCTAGTTATCATATCATATTGTCCTAGATAATTCGCTATTTCGAAGTTAACAACGTTCATCAAATTCTCCTGAAACATGTCCGCTTCCCAGGCGTTCAGAAAATCCATTTCCAATTCTTCCAAATCGGGATTCTGATTGAAGTGTGTGGGACTATATAAATTAGAGTCGTAGATCACTTTATACTGATGATCGTAGGCGAACATTTTCTCATTGCAATATAACTTCTTCACTAGACGGTTAAAATTATACTACAATTGTCAGCAGAGCTACTTAAATTTGAGGACTCATGCGTTCTATGGTTTTAAATCGAACCAGGTTCGGTTAAAACCCCGAACCCTATCCGAAGTGATCGATCCAGATCGAACCAGGTTCGGTTAAAACCTCGAACCCTATCCGATGTGATCGATTCAGATCGAACCCGATCCAGATCGAAACAGGTTCGGTTAAAACCCCGATCCCGATCCGACCCAGGATCTCGGATCCAACCGATCAGGACACTCATATCAATCATCACTAACATCGATATTCATTTAATCAACGCCTAAAATCATGCTACACTTATTGTACTAGTTTCTCATGCAATATTTAATAGCGCCGTCTGTAGGTTGATAATTGAATATTTAGCAATTATATTATTTAGGCCTACTGACTTGCGCCCAGTGAACCTATGGGACAGACCCTTGGCGGTGGCACAATTTCTCCAGCTCCCCACCGCTACCTTCAGTGACACATAGGGGAATTACACATAATTTTGTTTTCTTTTTATCTTCCAGGGACTAACGAGTGGAAACAGAAAATCTGTTACAACAACAATGTAGGGGCCGAAACTATAATCATTCAAAAACTCGAAGAATCGTGGTCCGCGTTCGGCCCAAGACTAATTGTTGGAGACTAATTTCATTTGGATCATAGAGTTAAGGATGGTGCAGCTGATAATATTAAGGACGAATTTCAGTCGTGTTATCCAGATGATAAATTAAGACCTGACAAAGTAACTGTGTTACAGAGACTCGCTCATTTGCGAGAAAATTCGGAAAGCCAAATTTCTCGCCTACTATTTCCAAAGTTGCCATAACACAAACTATTAGAATTACATCTTCCGAAACGAGACGAAATATTTGGCATAGCATCTCTTGCTGTAGAGCCCCCTGTGAAAGCAAACGTATACAGGTCGTATGCGTCGATTTTACAAACTGAATAAAATTTGCTAGAAGTTATTTGTATCTTGCATAAGTTCAAACCCACAATATATGAGATATTACGCTAAAGTTTCTTTTCTTAGATGTATCGAATATGGCCATTTAGATACCGGTGCGAACATTACTTTCATTGGGGCAGACTTGGCATTAGACGACTTTTCAATATGTGACTCCAGCTAGTGGTCACTTCAATAGTTGTTCCGATTGACCACTATAAATCCCACGTGCAAGATAACCCAAGAACTTGACCAGGAAATGGAAACATTTTTTCCACTAATCGATCAGCAACGACAGCAGTTGAATGCTGTAATATACATTTTTCCCAACTTAAAACGAAAGACCTTGGTAGAACAGAGCCTACAAAGCATTCTTTTGATGTCGGTGACGCTGTTCCCATAAAACAATGATTCTACCCAGTTTCCCCTGCGATCAAAGTATTGAAAAATCAAAGGGAAATTGATCGCATACTAGATCTAGGAGTAATCGAATTTGGTAAATCAGCATGGAGCTCTCCTATGAGGCTGGTAATAAAACCGAATAAAGTTCGGCTATGCCTAGATGCGAGAAGACTAACTGCAGTAACTAAAAAGGATGCATGGCCGTTACCCAATATCGAAGGCATATTTTCTAGGCTTCCGCCTTCGAATATAGTTTCAAAATTAGATTTGAAAGTCGCCTTTTGGCAATTTTAACAGGTGAAAAATCGAATGCGTTAACCGCCTTTACTGTGCCGGGGATGCCATTATACACATTTGGGTAATGCCCTTCTGACTTAGTAATAACCCAAACACGTGCCGGTGAATGGATGAAATTATACCACTTAAGTATGTCAATGTCGTGATATAGTTCATACAGTTCATGGTTCAGCGTTGCCGATACTGGCCGTTGTGCATTATAGGGCCATCAATTTATTTTTCTCTCGAAGACTCCTACAGATGTTTCGCCTGCTTGCGATAAGACGCAGGATTCTGCGCCGTAAAGCAAGACAGGTTGTATGAGAGTCTGGTACAGCTGGACTTTTGTTACTCGAGGCAGAGCTTTATCTCTAATGTGTTTGCTTAGCCCAAAATAACATCTATTCACAAACACAATTCTCCGCTTGATCTGAAGGCTGACGTTTTTGATTTCGTTTACGGCAAATCCGTGAGTAGTATACCTATGAGGTTTCTGGCCCAAAATCCCATGTATTTCCTCATGGAGGTTGAAATTCACAAAAAAGTGTGACATAAATATTTCAAGGTAGAGATCCAAATTCACAAAAAAGTGTGACATTAATATCTCAAGGTAGAGATCCAAATTCACAAAAAAGTGTGACATAAATATCTCAAGGTAGAGATCCAAATTCACAAAAAAGTATGACATAAATATCTCAAGGTAGAGATCCAAATTCACAAAAAAGTGTGACATTAATATCTCAAGGTAGAGATCCAAATTCACAAAAAAGTGTGACATAAATATCTCAAGGTAGAGATCCAAATTCACAAAAAAGTATGACATAAATATCTCAAGGTAGAGATCCAAATTCACAAAAAAGTGTGACATAAATATCTCAAGGTAGAGATCCAAATTCACAAAAAGTGTGACATAAATATCTCAAGGTAGAGATCCAAATTCACAAAAAAGTGTGACGTAAATATACCTTGAGAGATCCTAAAAAGACCGTTAAATTTAATAAATTCAAATTTAATAAATACAAATTTAATATTTGGACCACGTAAGGTTTGGAATTTCCCTTCTCTCTTTCTCTCTCTCTCTTTCTCTTTCTCTCTCTCTCTCTCTCTCACGCATTGTTTACGAATGAGAGTGGAAAGCGGAATAAACAATTTTCCCGTTGTTTACGAAAGCAGAATAATTAAAACAATTTAATAAACCAAAGACTTTCTCAGAGATGAATATCAATGTTAGTGATGATTGTTATGATCGGATCGGCTTCGGATCGGGTCCGGATTCGGATAAATATTTCACACCTCAATGAAAATATCATTGCGATTTTATGTTTACAGCAAATGTTGTGGTTTCCAAAAATTTTTTTTTGTTGATTAATCATTTCATACAAAATTATGATAATCTAGAACTTTCTACATTATTCTAGAATTTTCTAACGCACTTATCTTTTGCGGTTTAGAAAATATTGCCTTCTAATTAAATGTTGCGGTTTTCAAAATATTTTGTTTTTGATTAAATATTTCACACCTCAGTAAAAATATCATTGCGATTTTATGTTTACAGCAAATGTTGTGGTTTCCAAAAATTTTGTTTTGTTGATTAATCATTTCATACAAAAATATGATAATCTAGAACTTTCTACATTATTCTAGAATTTTCTAACGCACTTATCTTTTGCGGTTTAGAAAATATTGCCTTCTAATTAAATGTTGCGGTGTTCAAAATATTTTGTTTTGTGATTAAACATTGCACACCTCAGTAAAAATATCATTGTGATTTTATGTTTACAGCAAATGTTGTGGTTTCCAAAAATTTTGTTTTGTTGATAAATCATTTCATCCAAAAAATATGATATCAGAATATATGTTTTTATTGCTTACAATCATTTATATTAAAAGCAAGGTAGCAAAAATTCATGAATTCGTTGTTTTGTTGATTAATCATCTCAGTTTTTTCCCTTTCTCTTCCTCTTTCTTCCTACCCCTCTCTCTCACTCTTCCCACCCATCCGTCCATCAATTTTCTTCCGCCCAACACTTTGATGTAAGTAGCATTCTCATTAGTTTTTCAAATCATTGAACACTTAGCATCCAAAATGTCAATTACTCTAACTTTGAGTGGGAAGACATCAGAATTAAGAGCCTGCTACTTTCCTCCCATCGAATTAAATGGAGAATATGAATGTGCCCTTGTCGATTTTCATGCATATTATAGTATACCCAACGTTGATGCCCACAACAATTTATTTCATATTGGTGTTGATGTTATTGAGTTACCTATTGGATCATATGAATTAGATGATATTGCATAAACAATATCTGAACATTATGAAGTGAATAATCCTAGTAAGATTATAGATATAGAGGCTAATAACAATACAATGCAAGTGATATTGAATAGCTCCCATGATGTAGTTTATTTTGATGAACCAAATTCGATTGGATCATTGTTGGGATTTGAAGCGAGGAAATTAAGTGGAGGAGAAGATCATTACTCAGATGTCCCAATACAAATTTCTAAAATAAATCTGATACGAATTGAATGCAATATTGTGGTAAATTCATATATGAATAATTCATCTGTTCACACGCAACATGAATTTGGAATCAGCGTACCGCCAGGCTATAAAATTGAGGAGATTCCGAGAAACTTAATCTATTTACCGCTCAACTGCAAAGAGATAAGTTCAATAACAGTACGCTTAGTTGATCAGAACAATCATTTAATAAATTTACACTTCGCATGCACTTAAAACCAATAGTAGAATGATTATTTATAATAAAAAGAGTTTGATACATGCGCCAACGCACATTCTAGCACCAACACGATCTCAACTCACGATCAAAAATAATAGATAAAGTTTTAACTTTTGAAAATAAAATTTTTCTACAATCATTAAATCTAAAATTAAAATGAGCGGAATTATTGACGTTTTAGAAAAACCTGCGTCGGACGATAGCATTATAAAAAAAGACTATCATACATATTCTCCATACCTACAATCCTTTAACAACAATGATGAGATACGAATTTCGATACAAAACCAGGACTTGTTTATGCTGCCTAGCGAAAGATAAATATATATGTTGAAGGTTATATAAAAGGCAAAATTGATAGCATTGCAGTAACTACTTTTAAAATGCTGAATAATATCGGTCCACGTCTTTTTGATGAGATTCGCTATGAAGTTAATGGAATTGAAATTGATCGCACTCGATATCTTGGGATGACGAGTACTATAAAAAACTTTGTATCTTTGAATCCTCTTGAGAGTAATATGTTGGAAAATGCAAGTTGGAATAACGGGGAGAAAATAGATGTGAAAAAAGAACTATTCAACTTTTATATACCATTGAAAACATTATTGGGGTTCGCTGAGGACTTTAATAAAATTATGCTAAATTGTAAGCATGAGCTTATTTTATTACGTTGCAAGAATGATATAGATTTGATAAGTGGAACTAACATTGAAGGAGCTAAATTGACTATTACAAATATTTCATGGCGAATTCCGCATGTTCACCTATCGGACTCGAGTAAACTAAGCATGATAAAGATTATCAAGAGTGGAACAACATTACCATTAGCATTCCGTAGTTGGGACTGTCATTATAATCCTTTACTAACAGTTGGAACTAATCACATTTGGAATGTTAAGCTGGCTGCAAATAGAGAACGCCCTCGTTTTCTATTAATGGTCTTGAACAAAGGAGAAAAATCTATGAATTGTTATTTAAGTAATATAAAAGGTCATTTAAATTCAGAATCATATCCATATGATGATCTAAACCTCGACATTGAAAAGGGCCGTTATGCGATTCTTCATGAGATGTATGCTAAATTTCAAGAAATGTACTACATGAAAGACCCTCAACCTCTATTCACATCAGCAGATTTTATACTCAAAGCTCCAGTTATTGTTATCGACCTTCGTTATCAAAATGAAGGTCTGACAAGCGGACCAATCGACGTTAAGATTGAGTTTGAAACAAAAAGCAATATTCCTGAAAATACTTCGGCATATTGCGTACTGATTCATGGTCGTTTAGTTGAGTATACCCCATTGACGGGATTAGTTCGAAAAATTGTTTGAGATGGAGATCGATGCTTTTATTGATATACAAGGATTTATTGCAGAGGATGGCGATTTTGTTCCGAAGGAAGTAGCAATTGTTTTTGATGAGACGAATTTTAAAATAATTATATTTAAACCACCATACCTCATAAAAGGATTAAACCAAAAACAACAAAATAATGTTGTCTGGCTGTCAAACAATCATCATTGACTACGCTGTCAATAGGGTGATATCACATTATCAATCCTGAAAGGGATGATGACTGAATATACTTCTGGAAAAACTGTATGTGTGAGAGGCAACACAAAACTTTTATGGATTTTTGATAATTGTGAAGAAATATTTCGCATACACAACACAGAAACATCGAAATATTCACCTTCATTTAAAGAACTAAAAAAAATTATAACCTAAATCTTAAATTATTTAAAATAATATTATATGTATCCCCTTAAATGGCAATGCTCGCGAACTTTGATGGCATCACCACTACAAGACTTTTTACATATATGACTGTGGAAGCTAAATCAAAATCGCGATTCTGATCAGTTGTTAATTGATCCATAGGTAGAGGGCAAAGAAATACCGTTTCAACATCTTCAGCAAATTGTTCTAATTCGGAAACGAACCATTCAATACAATCCGCGCCGCGATAGCTTTTATAGAACGATAACGTGGAGTCATATGCACACTTAACATAATAGCCCGCACTATGTGGTATGCGTTTGATATGTAATCATCTTTCTAGTCTTTGACTTCTTTTCAGAAGTTGGTTCAGCCAAAAGGCATTCCAAATCAGCATATATCACAAATGGGACCGATACTTTATTTTTATAATTTTTAAAACTAAGCATCTTCTCTGCATCCGTAGGCATACAGCTTTGGTAATTTGCAACCACCATTGGAAGTGATTAAATATTTGGGAAAAAATTTGGTATACAACTATTTACAAGAAAAGAAGTATGACTCATTAATTTGCGGTCACTTGTGTCTAAAATTTTTATATAATATTGTAATGACATAGCTTAATAAAATAGCTTTTTAATAAATTTAATATATTTTATTCTAAAAAAATAATTGCAATCTTTGTTTTATTACATGTAACAATATATATGTCAGATATTTAACTCGATAATTAATTGATATTCATTTTATATGATTGTTTATAGTTATCGATTCTGATAATTTCAAGGTTAGAGCGAGTATTAGTATCAGATATTAATACTATTTCCACATCTCCATTGCTCAGAAATCGTTCACTTTCATGTTCATAGTATTCGAAGCATGAGATATTGAGGGTCCGTTCTTTATAGTTACTATCGTAGGTGCATCGTATGGTTATTGAATTGTTCTCGTATTCCAGCTTAAAATGTCTGTAGAACGCTCGCTTCAATTATTCCAGCAATATCATTTTCTTTCTTAATAAGATCTTGCCTGAAACCTTCAATCGCCTCTTCAACTGTAAAAAATTCTCGAGTTTTAACAAGTTGATCTTCTGCGTCTGGCAATGATGTTGTGGTTGTTGTTGTTGTAGTATGATTTTGTGATAGCCATGGTTCCTCCCCCAACGGTATACTTGCTCTCAGTAGATTAAAACTTAAATCGATTTTTATGACATCATTATTCGGTAACATGACCTCAAATTCTACGCTATCATTGTTATTAATACCAGTCAATGCTAATGGTATTGGTGTTGCTATACTCAAAGTATAGCAATAACAAAGAAATATGATATATTTTATTACTATCATTTTATCTGTTATTTTTAATGTGAAGCAGGTCCTTCCAATTTAAAGTATTCCAAATAACTAGTCTTTTATATGTATATCGTCATATATATATATATATAGATAAAATAATCATCATTTAGTTTTATTCATATTCTTGAATGGACAAATTTTTATACTTGATGTTGTTCCATTATATGAGTGTCCAAGTAAAGTTATATGACCACCGCACACATCAATTTCTACATGCTCCCTAGCCTCAAACTCAAAATCTACTACTCTTAAAAATGGTGGTACATTGCGAAAATTTTGATTATCTATAAGATTCTTCTTAAGTCCACCACTAGTTGTGAAATCAATCTTTATTACTGAAGAAAAAGGTGCTATAGCAATAATTTTAAATGATTTCCATGCATGTTCACAAACACAGTATTTTGAAGACTTTGTTTGATGGATAACAAACATTTCTATAACAACTTAACCACATAACAATTTTAACAATATTAAATCAAATTTGTTTTAAACATTAATTCTTATCGAAATCGGAAAATGGACAATTTAAGTGAAAGTCATTCAATATTTTATTAGGAAACGATCCTCCATGTGAAACACCAATTAAAGTAATTTTTCCCCCATTAACTTCAATTTTAACATGTTCCTTCGCACAAAACTCGAAATTTGTATGATTTAGAAATTCTAATAGATTGCATGATCTATGTATTTCCACCACTGATGTTCTCTGTTTTCCAAAACTTTGAAATCTAATATATAAATTAGGTTTTTATACATCAATGTCAACTATTTTAAAATATTTCCATGAATCTTGACATATACAATATTTCATATCATCCGGTATGTTCTGTATAACAAACATTGTTGCGGTAAGCAAATTCGAGCTTAATCAACTTGTTGTGTATGGTCAGTGATTGTAGAGTAATCTAATTTGTTGTGTAAGGTTAGGAATCAAATTGTTGAATGTGGTTAGGAATTTTATCATAGCTACTTAAAATGGATAACACGTATGTTCTGTGGTTTATGAAAAAGATAATGCTACTTAAAATTGAGGACTCGTGTGTTCTTCGGTTTGCGGTATAAAGAAAATAAATTTTTTTTTAAAAAAACAAGAGGTGTTAAAGGATTATAATTTTTTCAATTTTTTTCCAAATTGTAACAATATTTTTTTTAATTCTAATAATAAATTGTGTACTATTATTGTGATTGATATGGAATTCGGCAAAATAACCAAATTTATGAAATTGCGTCATCTCACACGTATGATGTCCAGTAAAGTCTCTAGTTATCATATCATATTGTCCTAGATAATTCGCTATTTCGAAGTTAACAACGTTCATCAAATTCTCCTGAAACATGTCCGTTTCCCAGGCGTTCAGAAAATCCATTTCCAATTCTTCCAAATCGGGATTCTGATTGAAGTGTGTGGGACTATATAAATTAGAGTCGTAGATCACTTTATACTGATGATCGTAGGCGAACATTTTCTCTTTGCAATATAACTTCTTCACTAGACGGTTAAAATTATACTACAATTGTCAGCAGAGCTACTTAAATTTGAGGACTCATGCGTTCTATGGTTTTAAATCGAACCAGGTTCGGTTAAAACCCCGAACCCTATCCGAAGTGATCGATCCAGATCGAACCAGGTTCGGTTAAAACCTCGAACCCTATCCGATGTGATCGATTCAGATCGAAACAGGTTCGGTTAAACCCCGAACCCGATCCGAAGTGATCGATCCAGATCGAAACAGGTTCTAATAATAAATTGTGTACTATTATTGTGATTGATATGGAATTCGGCAAAATAACCAAATTTATGAAATTGCGTCATCTCACACGTATGATGTCCAGTAAAGTCTCTAGTTATCATATCATATTGTCCTAGATAATTCGCTATTTCGAAGTTAACAACGTTCATAAAATTCTCCTGAAACATGTCCGTTTCCCAGGCGTTCAGAAAATCCATTTCCAATTCTTCCAAATCGGGATTCTGATTGAAGTGTGTGGGACTATATAAATTAGAGTCGTAGATCACTTTATACTGATGATCGTAGGCGAACATTTTCTCATTGCAATATAACTTCTTCACTAGACGGTTAAAATTATACTACAATTGTCAGCAGAGCTACTTAAATTTGAGGACTCATGCGTTCTATGGTTTTAAATCGAACCAGGTTCGGTTAAAACCCCGAACCCTATCCGAAGTGATCGATCCAGATCGAACCAGGTTCGGTTAAAACCTCGAACCCTATCCGATGTGATCGATTCAGATCGAAACAGGTTCGGTTAAACCCCGAACCCGATCCGAAGTGATCGATCCAGATCGAAACTGGTTCGGTTAAATCCACGAACCCGATCCGAAGTGATCGATCCAGTTCGAACCCGATCCAGATCGAAACAGGTTCGGTTAAAACCCCGATCCCGATCCGACCCAGGATCTCGGATCCAACCGATCAGGACACTCATATCAATCATCACTAACATCGATATTCATTTAATCAACGCCTCAAATCATGCTACACTTATTGTACTAGTTTCTCATGCAATATTTAATAGCGCCATCTGTAGGTTGATAATTGAATATTTAGCAATTATATTATTTAGGCCTACTGACTTGCGCCCAGTGAACCTATAGGACAGACCCTTGGCGGTGGCACAATTTCTCCAGCTCCCCACCGCTACCTTCAGTGACACATAGGGGAATTACACATAATTTTGTTCTCTTTATATCTTCCAGGGACTAACGAGTGGAAACAGAAAATCTGTTACAACAACAATGTAGGGGCCGAAACTATAATCATTCAAAAACTCGAAGAATCGTGGTCCGCGTTCGGCCCAAGACTAATTGTTGGAGACTAATTTCATTTGGATCATAGAGTTAAGGATGGTGCAGCTGATAATATTAAGGACGAATTTCAGTCGTGTTATCCAGATGATAAATTAAGACCTGACAAAGTAACTGTGTTACAGAGACTCGCGCATTTGCGAGAAAATTCGGAAAGCCAAATTTCTCGCCTACTATTTCCAAAGTTGCCATAACACAAACTATTAGAATTACATCTTCCGAAACGAGACGAAATATTTGACATAGCATCTCTTGCTGTAGAGCCCCCTGTGAAAGCAAACGTATACAGGTCGTATGCGTCGATTTTACAAACTGAATAAAATTAGCTAGAAGTTATTTGTATCTTGAATAAGTTCAAACCCACAATATATGAGATATTACGCTAAAGTTTCTTTTCTTAGATGTATCGAATATGGCCATTTAGATACCGGTGCGAACATTACTTTCATTGGGGCAGACTTGGCATTAGACGACTTTTCAATATGTGACTCCAGCTAGTGGTCACTTCAATAGTTGTTCCGATTGACCACTATAAATCCCACGTGCAAGATAACCCAAGAACTTGACCAGGAAATGGAAACATTTTTTCCACTAATCGATCAGCAACGATAGCAGTTGAATGCTGTAATATACATTTTTCCCAACTTAAAACGCAAGGCCTTGGTAGAACAGAGCCTACAAAGCATTCTTTTGATGTCGGTGACGCTGTTCCCATAAAACAATGATTCTACCCAGTTTCCCCTGCGATCAAAGTATTGAAAAATCAAAGGGAAATTGATCGCATACTAGATCTAGGAGTAATCGAATTTGGTAAATCAGCATGGAGCTCTCCTACGAGGCTGGTAGTAAAACCGAATAAAGTTCGGCTATGCCTAGATGCGAGAAGACTAACTGCAGTAACTAAAAAGGATGCATGGCCGTTATCCAATATCGAAGGCATATTTTCTAGGCTTCCGCCTTCGAATATAGTTTCAAAATTTGATTTGAAAGTCGCCTTTTGGCAATTTTAACAGGTGAAAAATCGAATGCGTTAACCGACTTTACTGTGCCGGGGATGCCATTATACACATTTGGATAATGCCCTTCTGACTTAGTAATAACCCAAACACGTGCCGGTGAATGGATGAAATTATACCACTTGATCTTCGCCACTCCGTCTTCGGATATTTGGATGACCTCTGTATCGTCTCGGAGGACTTTCTGACTCATTTCGAAGCTATTATTCGAATTTCATCCCGATTTCGAAACTCATATTTGACGTTAAATGACAATAAGAGTAAATTTTGTGTGACTTATGTTTGCTATATACGATATGTGATAGGACACGGGGGAATAACGACCGATCCCGAGAAGATAACGGCAAAGGAACCTAAAGCAAGGTTAACCGGATGGTACAAAATGTTTGCCATTACTTACTTTCTTACTTATCCGGTCTCGAACAACACCGGGGGGATCAGTGACCTTACTAAACGAAGATAACTTATTTCGCCAACCAGTTCGATTTTTGCTTTATTTCTCCAGTTAGCAATACCAAGTGTACGCAGGGATGCGTCAACCGTATACCTCCAGCGGAGTCTGGGTCTTCCTATTTTTCATCTTGCTTCGAGTTTGGTTTCGGTCTTCATCAATTCTACTGACATGGCCTAGCCAGCGTAATCGCGTTTCGCTGATCCGGTTAACTATGTCAATGTCATGATATAGTTCATACAGTTCATGGTTCAGCGTTGCCGATACTGGCCATCAATTTATTTTTCTCTCGAAGACTCCTACAGATGTTTCGCCTGCTTGCGATAAGACGCAGGATTCTGCGCCGTAAAGCAAACAGGTTGTATGAGAGTCTGGTACGGCTGGACTTTTGTTACTCGAGGCAGAGCTTTATCTCTAAAGTGTTTGCTTAGCCCAAAATAACATCTATTCACAAACACAATTCTCCGCTTGATCTCAAGGCTGACGTTTTTGATTTCGTTTACGGCAAATCCGTGGTATATAAGTTCGTCGACCACTTCGAAATTATAATGGTTTTCAACGTCCACCCTTTGGTCTAATCGCGTGGATGACCTGTTCGTTGCAACCATCAATCTTGTCGTTGCCCCAACCGCAGTAACTTCTCTAATTCTGCGCCCGATGATATCCATATCATCAGCCTACGCAAGCGGCATGTGACTTTTGCTGCTGTTGGTTATATTAATGTTAACTGCTCTTTTCTCATAAGAGCTTAGTTTCGAAAGGTTCGGTAAGATCCTTTTCAACTTTCACTGCGGATTTGGTGTTCGTCAAGGTCATCCTGTAAGGGCTGATGAGTTTTGCAGAAATATCAATCTCAGACATCGCTCCGTAGAGTTTCTTCCGTATCGGGCTATCGAAGGCCGCCTTATAATAGATGATAGGTGTCGATTTCTTTTTCTTCAGGATTTCGCGTAGCATGAAAATCTGGTCAGTTGTCGACTTTCCAGGCTTAAAGCTACACTGGTATAGTCCAATTATGTCAGCGATAATTGCTTATAAATGATAGAATCTTATACGCTATGGATAAAAGGCTTATTCCACGGTAGTTGGCACAGAGACTCGCGTAACCTTCTTTAAATATGGGACATAGTACACTGAGACTGCAATCGCTGGGAATGCATTCATCTAACCAACTTTTTCTAATGAGCGTATGCATGCATATTACCAGTTCATAGCCGCCTTGAACAGCTCCGCCGGAGCCGATGGATCGGCTCCTGCGGCTTTGTTGTTCTTAAGCCGGGCAATAGCTGTTCTGACCTCGTCTTGGTTAGGAGGTGGGCAATCGACGTCGTCGTCCAAATTGTGATCGATTGACCCATCGTCATTGGATATCTTAGGTGCCAGGAGAACGGAGAAATGATCTCTCCATATTGCCAACTCCCTGTACGGCCCAGTTGCTGGTCGCGTTGAAATTGACTGAATCGGTGCCCGGACATAACCCCCATTTTTTTGGGGGGGGTTAAGTCTGTCCCATACCGCGGACATAACCCCCAATTTGACTGGGGGCTATGTCCGACGTAGTTGGCGGACATAATCCCCAAAAAAAATACGGACATAAGCCCCATAATTTTGGGGGTTAAGGCCGCGCTGCAAAACGGACATAACCCCCAAAATTTGTTTTTTCCAATATTTCACAAAATATGAGTTTATTCATAATTTAACAATTTACCGTTATAATTCTGTATGAAGAAAGCTTTTGGCGTTAAATTTGAAAATATTTGAGTCAATGTATTGCAGCACGTGTTCATATGCTTTATGTTTCTTATTTGACATAAGAACAAAAGCAAAAGCAAAAGTCTGTAAATATTTAAATAATAATACAATATATTTATACGTTCTAATTTCAAATTTATAATTGTTTCTATAAGTGAAGCAAAACGGTAATAAAAACAAAGCGCCGCAGGCGAAAAATTATATTGTATTATTATTTAAATATTTACAGACTTTTCCTTTTGCTTTTGTTCTTATGTCAAATAAGAAACAAAAAGCATATGAACACGTGCTGCAATACATTGACTCAAATATTGTCAAATTTGACGCCAAAAGCTTTACTACCGATTTCGAGAAATCTATGAGGAATGCCATCCTTTCGGTTTTTCCACATACAAAAATTAAGGGCTGCTGGTTTCATTTTTGCCAAGCTGTAAGAAGAAAGGCTTCTAAAATAAAACAACTCTCAAGATTTTTGCAAACATCAACAGAGACTAAGCGAATTTTTCAAAAAATTCTCGTTTTGTCACTTCTGAAGGATGTTGCAATTGAAGAAGCCTTTAATATTTGTAAAATGGAAGCATATGCTAACCCCTTGTTTGCTACAACAAATGAAAATGTATTTGAACCTCTTTTTAAATATTTTGAGGTGCAGTGGTTAAAAAAGGTAACATCTTGAACAAAACATAAATAAAATAATTCCATAAACATTAATATACAACATTTTATTTTGATAGGAAACTCCCAAAAATATGTCCCTTCACAAGCAACATAATAGAACGACAAGTGCCTTAGAAGGGTATAATAGCTACTTATCGACGCGAATTCCAACACATGGAAACTTCTGGGAGTTTTTCAAAGTTTTGAAACATGATGAGAGTCGACAGTTTCATGAATTATGGCAAACCCTGGATGAATTTTATTTAGTTTTTGAAAGGCCAAAAAAGAGGAATAGGGACCGACATGATTTAATAAATGAATTAGTTTTGAAGTATGACTTGGGCGAAATTACTCTTAAAATTTTTTTACAAAGTATGACAAATAAAAGCAACGACATAATGCGTGATAACGCAAATATTTCCACTAACTTGGACTCGGAATCATCAGAATCCGAAGAGGAGGACGAAAAAATTGCAGATGGACTTTTGTGTGAAGTTTGCTTTACAAATAAAAAGAACACAATTCTTAAACTATGCAAACATGGAAAAATTTGTCGGGCATGTTTTGATGAAATTAATAAAAGAAATCTTGAAAGCGACACACTCACATTATGTCCATTTTGTAAATAAGTAGTTGGTCATGTGGAAGAGTTCTATATTTAACAAAATACTCTATCTAATGAAATCTAGTTTTTGTTACATTAAAAACATAATTTTTGGTTGAAAAATAATAAAATTATTAACATTATTCTACCTTTTTACAACGTTTTATGCTAAACAAAAATGCTAAAATAATTGGGGGTTATGTCCGCGGTATGGGACGGACTTAACCCCCCAAAAAAAATGGGGGTTATGTCTCTGGGGGTTATGTCACGGCACTGACTGAATCATTGCCATACCCATCCAATACCCATCAACCCAATTTTCAGCACGTACATTTTCGATGGTGTGACCTCTATTTCGTGTTTTGAGGCCTCATTGGCCTCGGGATTGTTTGCATAACACTTATCTTTCACGGCGCTTCTGAGATAGTAGTCTCACGAGTTCAAATTTCAGCTGAAAAGCGGCCAATGAACTTCCGAGTCTCGGGTGATTATGTGGTTTTCGAACACAGTGCGCAAAATGTCATTGGTAACGTTGGCAGTGTGTCATGTGTCCAGTTCAAACCATGCGTCATCGATGTCATCCTTTTCAACTTAAGGGAACAAACTTGATAAGCATGGCAGGGTAACGCTTGCCATTGACGGTAACGTCGGCTTCTCGAAGAAAAATGTTCCTATGATGCGGCTATGCTAAAAACAGCTCCAAACAGTCACTCGTTGTAGGTGCATCGACTTCTCGTCTATGACGTGTGTACTTTTCGAGGTGAAATTGAGCTTCATCAGACAATATGATTTTTGGCAACAAATCCCAACTTCAGCCAGCGATCTTCAGCACATGCAACGAAGCGAAAACACATTGGATGGTCACGAGAACATATTAAATTTATAAAACTGTACAAATGCAATAGAGATGTTTATTAAATATATTAATATATTAAAATTATTAAATTGCTATTGTTTATTAAGGTACTAAATTTTTTATAATTACTTGAACTCAATAAACGTTCTGAATCAAAAATAATTATTCACGAGTTTGTTTTTGTTAAAAAATAATGATTTTCGGGTGATTTTTTTAATATTACTCAAATTTAATCATTACCATTGAAAAAAATCCTTAAAAGTAATAATATAATTATAAGTATATAATTTTTATAATAAAACTCATAATGATTACGGTCCCTGACTTGTGTGGATGAAGGAACTACAGAGGACGACTGTTTCTGAGATAAGAAAAGACTGTCCAAATTATCCAAGTTAGGAGTTACAGGTACAATTAAATTACGATCACTTGAAGCTTCTATTCTGGTTGGAGGACGAGATGTCCTCAGGACATTTAAAAGTATCAAACATACCCTCCAACGATTTAAGTTCCGAACTGAGAGACAAAATCTTTCCCACACACTCCATTGGCATATTATGTCTAAAGGTATGCATTAAAGTAAAATAACAAAACGAATTTGTACAACTTTCAAACACTAAACCATGAAATCCTAAAAGTATACATGCATAATACTAGATTGTATACTGGGTTATAGCACAATACGGTTAAAAACGATGTTTAAATTTTTTTCATTTAGCCCCCATCCCGCAACGGGCGGTTCCAATATTTTTGATATAAAAATGTTCAACATACTAGGTTCAACGTATTTAAGTATTCACATAACCTAAATTTTTCACACTTTGTAATCGAAAAAAAGGTTAATTGTTTCAGAAGATTTCTTCTAGATAACGCCTCTAAAACTTCGTATTGCGTTTTGTTGCATATTCTGGTTCGCGGGGTCCACAATTGAAAATGTTCTAGTATTGCAAGCTATAGACAGATTCTTGAAACGTTGATTGCTTGTTTTTAAACGAAGTTTCGCCGACGGCGTCATGAAAAATTTCATAAAACTTAGAAAAACTTCTCGCAATTTTCACTTCCTCAAGTGACTATATTTGCATGCGCCTAGATCTTTCCCATTTACTTTTACTTTTATTGACTATATTACAACCTCATGAGGTCAGACGTCTTACACATATTAATTAAACAAACAAATTAAAGAAATTTCAACATATTCTTCCGACTGGCTCTATTCTTCGCATTTTCTCGCCAGTTGGTAACACCAAGGATACGGAGGGATTCTTCCGCCCGGTCTTTCCAGCGGAGTCTTGGTCGTCCTCTTTTCCTGCTTCCATCGGGTATGTTATCAAAAACCTTTCGCGCTGGCTCATCTTCATCCTTTCTGATAACATGGCCTAGCCAACGCAATTGGCCCACTTTGACTCGCCTAGCTATGTCCACGTCAGAGTAGAGATTATGTAGCTCTGCGTTCCGGCGACGTTGGTACTCACCGTTTCCATAACAGGACCATATATTTTACGGAGAATTTTTCTCTCGAAAACTCCCGGGTGTTTTTCATCCGCTTACGATATGACCCAAGTTTCGGAGCCATATGTCAAGACGGGTAAAATGAGAGTCTGGTACAGCTGGACTTTTGTCCGTCGAGAGAGGGCTTTGCTCCTAAACTGCTTGCTGAGCCCAAAATAACATCTATTTGCAAGCACAATTCTCCTATCTATCTTCAGGCTGACGTTGTTGTCCTTGTTCACGGCGGATCCAAGGTAGACAAATTCATCTACCACTTCAAAATTAAATCGGTTGTCAACGTTCAAGTGCGGACCAAGTCGAGAGGTTTATCTAGTCGTTGACACCATCAAGTTTGTCTTGCCGTCATGAACAGCAAGACCCACCTTCGCTGATTCCTTTTCGATTCTTGAAAATACTGCAGTAACCTCTCGCAAAATTTCGCCCAATCATGTCTATGTCGTCAGCATATGCTAGCAACATATGTCTTTTCGTGTTAATGGTTTTGTTCGTATTTACTGCAGCCTTTCTCATTATTATCTCCATTAAGTTGTTGAAGAGATTGCACGAAAGTCTGTCGACTTGTCTAAGTCCTCGCTTGGTACAGAATGGTTCAGTGAGGTCTTTCCCCACTTTCACTGCTGATTTGGTGTTGGTCAGCGTCATTCTACTGAGTTTTGCCTGAATACCAAGTTCAGGCATAGCTTCGTACAGTTTTCCCCGTATGGGGCTATCGAAAGCAGCTTTGTAATCGACAAAAAGGTGGTATGTATCGATTTGCTTCTCGTGGGCCTTTTCCAGGATTTGGCGTAGCGTGAATAGTTGGTCAGTTGTGGACTTGCCTGGTCTAAAACCACACTGATACGGTTGGTTGGTTTTCAATAATTGGCTTCAGTCTTTCACATAATACCATTAGCTTTGGCGTTTAGCGGGTCCCATCAATTCCTGGTGTAATATTCCCTGATTGGGATGTTTCCGTGACTATTTTTGGATTAATAATTTTGGTCCCCGTGGGAACCACAATTATTATTGTAGTACGTATAATAGATTTTCCTCAGTATTGCGAATGTAATTGTAAGTAGTTCTTTAACAATTTATAAATAACCCACTTTCGCTGTTCACATTTATCCACTGCCGATTCCTTCAAAGTAGGCAAACAATTAAGGATATTCCGAAGGAAATGTGTAAGAGCCTCTACTGCTCTGTTCAGAACAGCACAAAGTCAGTACACAAAGTATATATGAGACAAGAAATTGTATAAGTATAATAAGACAAATGTAGTTAGAATTGGCAATTTCGTCATAAATTTAATAAGAAAGCATATACTACGCTGTACAACAAACTATGAAAATAATTTAATAATGGCTTCCTACTGCACAAATGCAAAATATTGAGGAATGGGTTCGTACCACCCGAGGCGTTTATATACCTGGACAAACAAAAATATATCGAGGATATAAATGGGTTTCCCGTCATATATCATATATACAGACGCGCAAATATTAAAACAGTAAAGTGTACAACGTAAAATGTCGGTGATTTTAGACACAATACTAACATATCGCATAAAGATATTGCACTAGCATCAAAAATCCAAAAATTTTGGTGGCTATCTTAAAATTATTGTTTTATAAAAAAATTTAGATTTAATGAGAGCATAGATTTTATAATTCATCAGGGATGATTTTTATTTATTCGGCCTTTTTATTGGATCTTTTTAATTTTATTTTTCAAGCTCGAGGCTATTCTATATCTCTTTTAATATAGATATAGTTTTTTTAAAAACGAATTTTGCATACGTATTCTTATGATTCCTGGCAAACCGTATAGCTATTTCAGATCTCTCTATTAATAGAGATATATTTTTTTTCAATTCAAATGAGATTTCGTTTGCATTTAGTTTGATGAATTTTTCAATAGCACCATTCCAAACAACCGCTGATGAAGATCTGTGGCTATATTCAACTATATCAAATTAGTTGATATATATTCAACTATATTTCCTTTTTGCTCTTTTGATTTCTCTGTAACATTTCTGAAAAAACAATTGAGATCTATATATATAAAATTAAGTGGCAAAACTTCCTGTTCGCATACTCCTCCTAGACGGCTTGCCCGATTTCAATGAAATTTTCAGGGGTGATTGGGGTCTGTGTGGAGGGTGCACATAAGAAATTTCATGTGTGTATCTTTGCACGTTTTGCAAAAACAAAAAAAAAAACATTAATTCTGTTTGGCTTTACGTGTTTTTTTCGGATTTTTATCATTCCTAGGCGGCTTGCCCGATTTCAATGAAATTTTCAGGGGTGATTGGGGTCTGTGTGGAGGGTGCACATAAGGAATTTAATGTGTGTATCATTGCACGTTTTGCAATTAATTCTGTTTGGCTTTACGTGTTTTTTGGGATTTTTATTATTGTTTTGCCGCAAGATATAGTGCTGTCCGTCCTTCTGTTCAGTCGTGTTTTTCACTAAGCTCCGTTCAACTATTGTTTTTTAAGTGTATCTGTCCATTTTGTACTCTAAGTTCAGTATCTAAATAATCGTCCAGTCCGCGTGTATAAATTGACAACACTAAAAGCCAAATCCGTCGCGTGTGAAATCCACAAATCACAGTTTTTCTTAATCAATTTCCAAAATTAAAATACGAATCATAAACCCAAACAAATAAACAAACCAAACTATGGAAACAAGTGCAAAACAAAATAACAACAACAACTACCGACACCGCGACATCAACACAAACCGAACCATAAACAAACAACAACAAATGTCTACACTGACCACACAACGGGCTTTTATGCCCCTCTCCGCATGCATGTGTTGTCCCCCCCTCCATCATAACTAACGCACAGCACAGACTGTTCTTTTTCCGTCTTCTCGTTGCTACACAGTGCTTAAGCCATAACACTAAGCATTGTGTGGACAACAGCGGGAAGGTGGGGGAATGATTTTTTGTATTGTGCACATCCCAGCGGACCAAAACTTCGTATACGATATCGCATACGAGAGTTACGCGAAACTTTTGCGGGTAAAACTATCTAAAACAGATCCGAAAACGATCGGAAAATGAATCATCAGTCGCTCAGTTTGTGGCAGTAAAAGTTTCGTTTACGATGTTTTGCAAGAGATTCGTTTGCGAGACTTTTGCAATATCTTTTGCGAGAACAACACGAAAAATAAAACAAAATGCAATAGCCAAAACTTTGTTGTTGTGTCGTGTGCCTGCAGGTGTGTGCCTCTGTTTGGCGCACGACACAACGACAACAATGTTTCTCTCTTTTCGTCCGTTTAGCACCCGTTTTTAAACCAGTTTGCGAATATTTGGGCGAGTTTAATTTCTCCCCCGGTTTTGGTCCGGTAAATACTCGCTTTTGAGCCCGTTTGCGAGCATTTAGCGTAACACTCGCTAAGGCTAGGTTTTTTGCCCGCTGGGATAGCATTGGCTTTGCTTTGATTTTTGTTTGTGTGTTGCAATGGTAGGTAAGTTTTCTCTTCACTTTGCCAACATACGAGGGCTGCGAACGAATTTTTTTAGTGTTTACTCCCATCTTAATGTTCACCGGCCTGATATTCTAGCTCTTTGTGAGACCCAGGTATGTGAGGATTCTGATCCACAGGATTTTCACGTTCCTGGGTATCACGTTCTTTCTCTTTTTGTTTCCCACAGAGGCCTTGTGGTTTATATAAAAAATGGCATAGTGTTTCAGAGTCAGCGTCATTTGGACTCCCAAGATCCGGAATTTAACTCCCTTTGGGTTAAATTTAGGATTGGAACACATGTCCTTCACTTCGGATTTCTTTATAGAAGTCCCAATGCGGAAAGGGAGGCATCCTTTAATGGCTTCGACGCCCTTTCTGACTCCATATCCAAAATTTTGGAGAAATATCCGGACAGTGAAATTGCTGTCGCAGGTGATTTTAATGTCCATAACTCCGCCTGGCTAACCCATTCAAACCATACAACTCCGGAGGGCGAATACGCTGAGCTCTTCGCCGCGCACAACAACCTGGCGCAATTAGTGAATGAACCGACGCACATTCCGTGCGTTCAAGGGCACTACCGTAATTTACTTGACCTATTCTTAACTTCACACCCTGAAAAGTATGAAGTTATCACTCTTGCACCTCTTGGTAATTCGGATCACTGTGTCATTTCGGCATCCTTCTCGTATTCAGCTCTTCGACTCGTTTTAAACTCAGCCCCGAAGCGAACAACTTTTTCCTACGAAAGGGCACGTTGGGCTGAGCTCAACAGTTTTTATCAGCATTTCAACTGGAAGCTTTGCTTTCTAGATAATGACATTGATGCTGCTGCTGAAATGATTGTAAAGATAATTTTAATCGGTATGAAGTCATTCATTCTGACAAAAAACATTTCGGTTAAACCATATGAAAAATGCTGGTTTAACCAGACATGCAAGAAAGCCGTCAGATCTAAAGAGGAAGCATTCAGTGAATGGTGTCGAAATAAAAACGTCCACACTGAAATGCTACGCAAGCAGGCAAGATCAGAATGTGCCAAAGTACTTCTACGCGAACAATTTCTTTACGAACAGCGTATTCGTGCTAATGTCCTCTCTTTCCCTAGGGGAAGTAAGAACTTTTGGTCATTTGCGAGAAGA
Source organism: Phaonia tiefii (assembly GCA_963931995.1). Taxonomy (NCBI): domain Eukaryota; kingdom Metazoa; phylum Arthropoda; class Insecta; order Diptera; family Muscidae; genus Phaonia; species Phaonia tiefii. The sequence continues at coordinate 110,059,673 of OZ008368.1, read as the reverse complement.
ATAAAGAATAGTTCTTCTTCTATTCCAACTCTTGTCAAAGATGACCACTTATTCACTGAACCGGTTGATAAAGCAAATCTTTTGGCTGAAATGTTTGCAAGGAATTCTTCCTTGCCGGAAAGCAATCAACCACTCCCCGTAGTAGATAACGTATCTGGCTTCATGCCTGAAATATTTTTTCGAACACGAGGAGTTAAAAAGGTTCTCGCGAATCTCGACGTAGGTAAATCCCCGGGTCCGGATGGTATATCAGCACTGGTTCTAAGTAAGTGCTCTTCAACGCTGGCACGCCCACTGCGCAACCTTTTCAATCTTGCATACCGCGCTGGGGTTTACCCGACGTGTTGGAAGGTAGCCAACGTCCAGCCTATTCCCAAAAAAGGTGATGCAAGTGACCCCGCCAATTACCGCCCAATTGCTATTTGTTCTGCGCTCTCGAAAGTTATGGAGAGCATGGTTAACCACCATCTTGTGAAGTATCTCGAGTCAAATTACCTGCTTAATGATCGACAGTATGGCTTCCGTAGGAGAAGATCTACGGGAGACCTGATGGCGTTCCTTTCGGAACAGTGGAGTCGATCCATCCACCGGCTTGGTGAGAGTAAGGTGGTGGCTCTAGATATTTCCAAGGCTTTCGACAGAGTTTGACATGAGGCACTCTTGTCGAAGCTGGCTGCTTTTGGTGTTGGTGATAATTTCACTCGATTTATATCGAGTTTTCTCAGAGATCGCACTGTAAGAGTTGTTATAGATGGCATCTCTTCCGATGAACATAAATTAACGGCAGGGGTACCACAGGGCTCTGTTCTCTCTCCTTCTCTTTTTCTTATTTTCATTGACGATCTCCTGGGTCGGACTGTGAACCAAATCTACTCTTTTGCGGATGACAGTAATCTCTGTCATTCATATTCATTCGACCACAGGCCAAATCTTCAGGAAATTAGTGATAAACGTCAATTAATGAATGAAACACTCAACCGCGATCTCGAGGCCATTGTTGAGTGGTGTCGATTGAATAGAGTAAGTTTTAATGCGGGGAAGACCCAGTGCTGTCTGCTTTCGCACAAGCGGACAGCTGACCCAGTCGTATCGTCATTATCTATGGATGGTGTGGATATTGAGGAATCAGACGCTCTTGATGTTCTGGGAAAAACATGTATTTGAAGTGTCGAAAGATGCATCGAAGTGCCTAGGCTTTTTAAAGCGGTGCAAGAAGTACTTCACTCCATCTGATCTCCTTAATATCTACACCACCTACATCAGGCCGCGAATGGAATATAACACCCATATATGGGCAGGTGCTCCAAAGTCATCTTTGGAGTTGCTGGACCGTGTACAAAGGAGAGCAAAGGTGTTGATAGGGGACAGTAGGGTGTCCAGCTCTATTGCCTCCCTTGAGCATCGGCGTAATGTGGGTTGCGTGACACTGTTCTATCGGTATTTTCACGGTGCGTGTTCCTCGGACATCCGTCAACTTATACCAGATGTGAGAACATTTGGCAGAAGTACGCGGCTTTCAAGGAACTCCCATCCGTTTACTGTCTATTGGCCAGTCGATCGCACAACACACTACAGAGAAAATTCGTTCTTCAGTCGTACGGTCCGTATGTGGAATAAACTTCCCGCAAGTGTATTTCCCGCAAATTGTGACATACAGCGATTCAAGGCAAATGCAAATAAGCACTACTCCCTCTTTTCACCCTCCTCTACCTAAATTTCCGCCGCCAGCACAATGCATTGCATTTATAGGGGGCATCCCCTGAGTGCTGGTCTTAAAAAAAAAAAAAAAAAAAAAAGATTGGCAGTCCTGCCTTTTACTAATAAATAAACAGAAACAGCTGGCGAATGTTTACAATTATTAAAAAACATTGACATCGCAACATTGTGTTTTTTCCCACATTTAATTCAATCGATTTCCTACATTTATTCGAAAAGAATACTTTAGAAAATGCCTCCACTACGCAGACGTAATACGGTTGGCAGGCATACGCGTGATTCACATCGAATGTCAATATGGAGAACAAATCAAAGCGAAGAGCAACGCGGTCAAGTGAATGCCGAGGTAGAGCGGTGTACAGAGAGCGGCGTGCACAGTTTAGAGCTGAATCCGCAGACAATCAACGGCCAACTTATCGCCAAGGCAGACAGACTGCGACTACAGCCTGCATGGTTCCATTGGAGCAATGGATATTATTTGTACGCATTGCAATGCAGCGAAGTTTCGAGGAGAAACAGCTGGCATGTGCTGATCCGGTGGCAAAGTGAAACTGCCTGCATTGGAACCGCCACCAGAACCATTACATTCCTTGCTCACTGGAGAATCGCCGACATCTAAGCATTTTTTGAAGAACATTCAAGCATACAATTCATGTTTTCAAATGACTTCTTTTGGTGCCACAATGATCATTAGAGATACATTTATGCCGACATTCAAGGTGATTACTTTGCATTGAATTTCCAGTGAAACATTTTACATTTTCAAATATTCCAATCATTCATCCAATTTTATTGCACAAACATTATAGATTCAGGGACAAATATACCATCGAGCAGCCTCGCTATTACCATTTGCCTATGATGACTATAAATTTTTGCAAATATATTTTATCGGTAATGCAACTTACCAACTCAATCAACGGTGTACAATTGGGACCGGCACAAGGCGAGAAATCGTACTGAATTTGCAAAGATTTCTCCATGAACACAATGAATTGATTCGATTGTTCAAAATCGCATTGGACCGCATGCCGTCTGATAACCATCGAATCGTCATCAGAGCAGACAAAATGCCGATGTGGCAGCATGCCAGACGATTCAACGCACCAACAATCGGTGAGGTGGCAATCGTCATTGTAGGCGAACAGTTTGAATCGCGAGATATTGTACTGCACCGAAGAAACGAACAACTTCAGCGTGTTTCCATTACAGTATCCGATATTATTCTGGAGAGGTGATGACGGCTATCACATCAATATGCGATTGATAAATCCAACTACTGGTAAATAATCATTAAATTTAAAAAGTAGATTTTCTTACGATTCAACATTTTGCGTATTGTTCATTTATAGGCCAAGAAACACCGAAAAAACTCAGTGCGATGAACTTATATTCGCACAGAATAATGATTCGTCCGCAAGAAGACAACTACATCTTGAAATGTCGCAAGCTTTTCCATCAGTATTTGGTTGACATGTATGCAAAGATCGAGACCGAACGTGTCAACTTTATTCGATTCAACCACGCGAAATTGCGATCTGAAGAGTACATCCATTTGAGAGATGCCGTAATGAATGATGCAAATGTGAATAACATTGGACGTATGACAATATTGCCAGCAACATATATCGGCAGTCCGCGCCATATGCACGAGTATGCGCAAGATACGATGTCGTATGTGCGCCATTACGGCAGAGCGGATCTGTTCATAACGTTCACGTGCAATCCTCAGTGGAATGACATCAAAGACCATTTGTTCCCTGGTCACGACATATCAGCACGTGTATTCAGGGAAAAGCAAAAAGCATTGATGAATTAAATTGTGAAACTTCGTGTTTTTGGAGAAGTTCGATGCTGGACGTACTCTATCGAATGGCAAAAAAGAGGATTACCGCACCTCGGTTAGTTCGCAAAATACGACCAGATCAGATTGATAAAGTCATCTCAGCGGAAATTCCAGATGAAGCAATCGACCCACAATTGTTCGGCGTTGTAACAAAAAATATGATCCACGGTCCTTGCGGCGCTATTAATCCAACGTCACCATGCATGATTGACAATAAGTGTTCAAAGCGCTATCCAAGAACTTTAGTTGCTGATACAATCACTGGAAATGACGGATATCCATTATATCGGCGTCGATCCGCTGAAGATGGCGGTAATTCAACGGTCATAAAAGTTCGAAATCAAGACGTTGATGTTGATAATCATTGGGTCGTGCCGTATTCACCATTGTTGTCAACAATTTTTGAAGCGCACATCAACGTAGAATATTGCAACTCTGTCAAATCGATCAAATACATCTGCAAATACGTAAATAAGGGCAGTGATATGGCAGTTTTCGGGGTGGCTGATTATCAGAATATCGATGAAATTCAGCAAGACCAAATGGGCCGTTATATAAGAAGCAACGAAGCTGTTTGGCGCATTTTATCGTTCCCAATACACGACCGGCATCCCGTTGTTGTTTATTTGGCAGTTCATCTCGAAAATGGTCAACGCGTTTATTTCAGTGCAGAAAATGTACAACAGAGAGCAGCACGACCACCAGGGACAACACACTGCCTTCTTCGAGTTGCGTGAAAACGATGAATTTGCAAGAACATTGCTATATTCCGAAATACCAAAATATTTCACTTGGAATTCATCATCGAAAATATTTCAACGACGAAGGCAAGGGGAGCGTGTTGACGGTTATCCAAATATCCGTAAAGCCGATGCCATAGGACGCATTTACAACATCCATCCGAACAACGCCGAATGTTTCTATTGGCGTCTGCTATTAGTCAACGTGCGCGGACCAAGATCATTTGATGATTTGAAAACTGTTGACGGTCAGTTGTGTGCGACGTATCGTGAAGCATGTCAGCGATTGCATATGTTGGAAGATGATATGAATTGGGACACCGCACTTCATGATGCGTCAATCACATCTCATCTAAAACAAATACGCGTACTATTCGCCATAATAATATCTACATGCCTTCCGTCAAATCCGCAAGAACTGTGGAATAAATACAAAGACTACATGACCGAGGATTTATTGATTTTGGCGCGTAATCGAGCATCGGAAGCAGACTTGCTATATCTATATATATAAAATTAAGTGGCAAAACTTCCTGTTCGCATACTCCTCCTAAACGGCTTGCCCGATTTCAATGAAATTTTCAGGGGTGATTGGGGTCTGTGTGGAGGGTGCACATAAGAAATTTCATGTGTGTATCTTTGCACGTTTTGCAAAAACAAAAAAAAAAATACATTAATTCTGTTTGGCTTTACGTTTTTTTTTCGGATTTTTATCATTCCTAGACGGCTTGCCCGATTTCAAAGAAATTTTTTTGGGGTCTGTGTGGAGGGTGCACATAAGAAATTTCATGTGTGTATCTTTGCACGTTTTGCAAAAACAAACAAAAATACATTAATTCTGTTTGGCTTTACGTGTTTTTTTCGGATTTTTATCATTCCTAGACGGCTTGCCCGATTTCAATGAAATTTTCAGGGGTGATTGGGGTCTGTGTGGAGGGTGCACATAAAATGAAATAAGAAATTTAATGTGTGTATCATTGCACGTTTTGCAATTAATTCTGTTTGGCTTTACGTGTTTTTTGGGATTTTTATTATTGTTTTGCCGCAAGATTGGCAGTCCTGCCTTTTACTATTAAATAAACAGAAACAGCTGGCGACTGTTTACAATTATTAAAAAACATTGACATCGCAACATTGTGTGTTTTTTCCACATTTAATTCAATCGATTTGCTACATTTATTCGAAAAGAATACTTTAGAAAATGCCTCCACTACGCAGACGTAATACGGTTGGCAGGCATACGCGTGATTCACATCGAATGTCAATATGGAGAACAAATCAAAGCGAAGAGCAACGCGCTCAAGTGAACGCCCGAGGTAGAGCGGTGTACAGAGAGCGGCGTGCACAGTTTAGAGCTGAATCCGCAGACAATCAACGGCCAAATTATCGCCAAGGCAGAGTTCCGCTTCGTCTTCGCGATCAAATGGAACATGTTGGCTTTCACTACGATCCTGACTGCGACTACAGCCTGCATGGTTCCATTGGAGCAATGGATATTATTTGTACGCATTGCAATGCAGCGAAGTTTCGAGGAGAAACAGCTGGCATGTACCGCCACCAGAACCATTACATTCCTTGCTCACTGGAGAATCGCCGACATCTAAGCATTTTTTGAAGAACATTCAAGCATACAACTCATGTTTTCAAATGACTTCTTTTGGTGCCACAATGATCATTAGAGATACATTTATGCCGACATTCAAGGTGATTACTTTGCATTGAATTTCCAGTGAAACATTTGACATTTTCAAATATTCCAATCATTCATCCAATTTTATTGCACAAACATTATAGATTCAGGGACAAATATACCATCGAGCAGGCTCACTATTACCATTTTCCAATGATGACTATAAATTTTTGCAAATATATTTGATCGGTAATGAAACTTACCAACTCAATCAACGGTGGACAATTGGGACCGGCACAAGGCGAGAAATCGTACTGAATTTGCAACGATTTCTCCATGAACACAATGAATTGATTCGATTGTTCAAAATCGCATTGGACCGCATGCCGTCTGATAACCATCGAATCGTCATCAGAGCAGACAAAATGCCGATGTGGCAGCATGCCAGACGATTCAACGCACAAACAATCGATGAGGTGGCAATCGTCATTGTAGGCGAACAGTTTGAATCGCGAGATATTGTACTGCACCGTAGAAACGAACAACTTCAGCGTGTTTCCGAGCTACACCGTAGTTGTGATGCATTACAGCATCCGATATTATTTTGGAGAGGTGATGACGGCTATCACATCAATATGTGATTGATAAATCCAACTACTGGTAAATAATCATTAAATTTAAAAAGCACATTTTCTTACGACTTCTGACTTCTTTTGGTGCCACAATGATCATTAGAGATACATTTATGCCGACATTCAAGGTGATTACTTTGCATTGAATTTCCAGTGAAACATTTGACATTTTCAAATATTCCAATCATTCATCCAATTTTATTGCACAAACATTATAGATTCAGGGACAAATATACCATCGAGCAGGCTCACTATTACCATTTTCCAATGATGACTATAAATTTTTGCAAATATATTTGATCGGTAATGAAACTTACCAACTCAATCAACGGTGGACAATTGGGACCGGCACAAGGCGAGAAATCGTACTGAATTTGCAACGATTTCTCCATGAACACAATGAATTGATTCGATTTTTCAAAATCGCATTGGACCGCATGCCGTCTGATAACCATCGAATCGTCATCAGAGCAGACAAAATGCCGATGTGGCAGCATGCCAGACGATTCAACGCACAAACAATCGATGAGGTGGCAATCGTCATTGTAGGCGAACAGTTTGAATCGCGAGATATTGTACTGCACCGTAGAAACGAACAACATCAGCGTGTTTCCGAGCTACACCGTAGTTGTGATGCATTACAGTATCCGATATTATTTTGGAGAGGTGATGACGGCTATCACATCAATATGCGATTGATAAATCCAACTACTGGTAAATAATCATTAAATTTAAAAAGCACATTTTCTTACGATTCAACATTTTGCGTATTGTTCATTTATAGGCCAAGAAACACCGAAAAAACTCAGTGCGATGAACTTATATTCGCACAGAATAATGATTCGTCCGCAAGAAGACAACTAACTACATCTTGAAATGTCGCAAGCTTTTCCATCAGTATTTGGTTGACATGTATGCGAAGATCGAGACCGAACGTGTCAACTTTATTCGATTCAACCACGCGAAATTGCGATCTGAAGAGTACATCCATTTGAGAGATGCCGTAATGAATGATGCAAATGTGAATAACATTGGACGTATGACAATACTGCCAGCAACATATATCGGTAGTCCGCGCCATATGCACGAGTATGCGCAAGATTCGATGTCGTATGCGCGCCATTACGGCAGAGCGGATCTGTTCATAACGTTCACGTGCAATCCTCAGTGGAATGACATCAAAGACCATTTGTTCCCTGGTCAATCAACAACTGATCGTCACGACATATCAGCACGTGTATTCAGGGAAAATCAAAAAGCATTGATGAATTTAATTGTGAAACTTCGTGTTTTTGGAGAAGTTCGATGCTGGATGTACTCTACCGAATGGCAAAAAAGAAGATTAGCGCATGCACACATCTTGATTTGGTTAGTTCGCAAAATACGACCAGATCAGATTGATAAAGCCATCTTAGCGGAAATTCCAGATGAACCAATCGACCCACAATTGTTCGGCGTTGTAACAAAAAATATGATCCACGGTCCTTGCGGCGCTATTAATCCAACGTCACCATGCATGATTGATAATAAGTGTTCAAAGCGCTATCCAAGAACTTTAGTTGCTGATACAATCACTGGAAATGACGGATATCCATTATATCGGCGTCGATCCGCTGATGATGGCGGTAATTCAACGGTCATAAAAGTTCGAAATCAAGACGTTGATGTTGATAATCGTTGGGTCGTGCCGTATTCACCATTGTTGTCAAAAATTTTCGAAGCGCACATCAACGTAGAATATTGCAACTCTGTCAAATCGATCAAATACATCTGCAAATACGTAAATAAGGGCAGTGATATGGCAGTTTTCGGGGTGGCTGATTATCAGAATATCGATGAAATTCAGCAAGACCAAATGGGCCGTTATATAAGCAGCAACGAAGCTGTATGGCGCATTTTATCGTTCCCAATACACGACCGGTATCCCGTTGTTGTTCATTTGGCAGTTCATCTCGAAAATGGTCAACGCGTTTATTTCACTGCAGAAAATGTACAACAGAGAGCAGCACGACCACCGGGGACACCACTAACTGCCTTCTTCGAGTTGTGTGAAAACGATGAATTTGCAAGAACATTACTATATTCCGAAATACCAAAATATTTCACTTGGAATTCATCATCGAAAATATTTCAACGACGAAAGCAAGGGGAGAGTGTTGACGGTTATCCAAATATCCGTAAAACCGAACAACGCCGAATGTTTCTATTTAAGATCATTTGATGATTTGAAAACTGTTGACGGTCAGTTGTGTGCGACGTATCGTGAAGCATGTCAGCGATTGCATATGTTGGAAGATGATATGAATTGGGACACCGCACTTCATGATGCGTCAATCACATCTCATCTAAAACAAATACGCGTACTATTCGCCATAATAATATCTACATGCCTTCCGTCAAATCCGTAAGAACTGTGGAATAAATACAAAGACTACATGACCGAGTATTTATTGATTTTGGCGCGTAATCGAGCATCGGAAGCAGACTTGCTATATCTATATATATAAAATTAAGTGGCAAAACTTCCTGTTCGCATACTCCTCCTAGACGGCTTGCCCGATTTCAATGAAATTTTCAGGGGTGATTGGGGTCTGTGTGGAGGGTGCACATAAGAAATTTCATGTGTGTATCTTTGCACGTTTTGCAAAAACAAAAAAAAAATACATTAATTCTGTTTGGCTTTACGTTTTTTTTTCGGATTTTTATCATTCCGAGACGGCTTGCCCGATTTCAAAGAAATTTTTTTGGGGTCTGTGTGGAGGGTGCACATTAAGGTGGACCTTGAAATGACATTTTTGCGATATTTTGGTAGATGGGGGCTCTATTCCGTGCCTTTTTGAAAAAAAATGACAATGCCGAAAAAAAAAATTAAAAAAAAAAAACATTAGGGGTTGCGCGCGAGCCGAGAAAAAGGTCCACTTTGCCAAAATTAGGGGGGAAATTGCCATAGGTCATCAGGGGTCACCCGTAGGGGGGAAGAATGTATGGCCGACCCCCATTAACTTTTTACCGCCAACATTTTCCCCCAAGGCACCCACCCCCTATCTCCTCCCCTTAGGGGGGTCACCATACAAAAATGGAGGTTGCTCAGTATTTTCGAAAAACACCATAGGTCATCAGGGGTCACCCCTAGGGGGGCAAAATATATGACCGACCCCCATTAACTTTTCATCCCCAACATCTTTTCCGAACAAACTTACCCTCTATCTCCACTCCTTGAGGGGCTCCCCATACAAAAATAAAAGAAGCTGTAATTGAGTAGTACTACTAAGCACTCTTAATATAATATAGTCAAATTAACATATTTTTGTTCGCTGATGGGTATTTCTTGCGGTAAGAATCGATAACATGTAGTAAATACTGTTTCTCTTCTTCGCCTTGACACAGTATTCTATTATAATCTTGTATCATTTTTACTCCTCTTTCGGCAGTGTCGTTCACAACGCGCAAGTTATTTACAATTCTACGACCTTCTTGATAGTCTGCGCGAGATTTCCAGGTTGCTGGATTTGCAAGAATGAAATCTTGCGATATTCCAAATCGTACAAATAAATTTTGGGTATTATGAGAGACGAAGTTGCTCAAGTCTGTAGCCAAGAATTCCTCATTCACATCTTTGAATTTCACCTCGATTTTTTTAACGCTGGTGCTTTTGATTACGACGCGAGGAGCTGGGGGAACCGGGTCGTCTTCTTCATCTTCTTCACCTTCTTCGTCTTCTTCATCTTCTTCACCTTCTTCGTCTTCTTCACCTTTTTCGTCTTCTTCATCTTCTTCACCTTCGTCATTCTCATTTTCTAGCAATGCTTGGGCCATTTTGGCCTGCAACTCATTTGAAACCTTGTCATCGAAAAAGGCAAGGGCTATGTGCTCATCGGCGACATACCACAGGTGACCGATAAATTTCTTTATGATTACCCGAGATAAATCCTGGTCAACGGACTTGTACTCGACGATGTCCTTCAAAAACTTCCAATCTTGATTCGACGCCTCAGCTGCTCGAGAAGAACCAAACCATGCCTTGACGTAAAGTCGCACCACAAAAATACAAACGTGTCGAATACCATTCAATTCACATACAGATAAGTGAAAAGTTCTCCGAAACAAAAACATCTTGAGGCTGTAAATGGCTTTTGCCATCCATCGAGCATGGGAAACGGGTCCTGGAGGTCGGAAATGGTAATTCTCAAGTTTTTCACCCAGAAACAAAAGAATTAATTGTAGCATTTCTTTGTAGTCATCGCGAGGGTGTTTCTCCTTCAATTGATCTAAGCAAAACTTCTTTATGCAGACTTGCATTGCCACAGGAATTTTTCTGACGACTTGATCGTCTATCAAGCCAGAATGGAATGGTTTAACCTTTACAGCGTCCCATTCCTGTTTGAAACGGTCAAAGCAAGGAACGCCTGGTGCACTGGTCTTTCCCATTTTTGTCTCAAAAACTTCCCTTAGCACCAGTTCGTATACGTGGTGTCTGCAAGGTAAATATAAGATTTCTCTCTCCAACAGCCGCTCAAGAGCAACTGCGGCTCCGGAGAATGGGCCACTGTTCGTTGATGTCGTGTCGAAAGAAAGTCCTTGTATTCGATGTGTCATATGCCAAGATGCCAACAGTTGATAAACGGCATGTGCTATTCTGCGGCCTTTTCCTTTCCCATCTTCTACTTTGGGAACTCCAAGAAGTTGTTCTTTTTCTCCGTACGAGACAATTACCGGTAGACGGTCCACCTTCTTTGTACCCACAAAATCCAAAAGCATTTTGCCATCCCAATGGACTACGAAGGATTTAGCTGCGATAAGCTGGAGATGAATGAAACGCGTTGAAGAATAAGAATTCTGAATGAGAGCAAATAAATCTATGCGATCTTACTTCTGGATTGTCTTTCACATAACTCAGCATGTTCTCTCGATTTGAACGCCGACATCTCCGAAGCGACGTACGGTTTATTGTGTATTGTTGAGGATCGCGTCCAAATGCTTCTGCCGCCGCTATCATAATGCCGACCGCGTCTCGGTCAGTCACTTTGCACTTGTCCAAAGCTGATAGGACTCGTTCAGTAAAACATTGTTTGTAACCTCTTCTGTCACCAACATTTGACGGGCCAGCTTCTGCCGGGAAGTTTTCGTCCTGTCTCCCATTATCATCGCTTGAATCACTGCTTGAAAATTTAACCACTGCAATTGAACGAATTTCATTTGAATATAAACATTGGACGAACACACAAAGCGCGAAATAGCTTACCGCCTTTAGCGAACCGATCTCTACTAGATTCCGTTGCACGTTTGCGTCGCAACTCTTCTTGTTCTTCGCGCTCAGCTTTTCTTTTCCTCGTTCGAGTATCAGTAGCGTCCACACCTCCCATAGTTCCTGGCCGGCCATCTTCTCTTTGCTTTAGCAGAAACTCAATGTCTTCGGTATTTGTCATTTTCTCAAGGGCGTTGGCGTGTGCGATGTCGAAAAGATTATCCAAGCTATCAGAAAACGTATTCTCTTTTTCTCTAGTGGACTCAGTCTTTCTGTGAGATGACTTTCTTAAAGCATCCCACTCATCGTGCAGCGCAGCTATTTTTCTTGTAACATCTCCTCTGACTTTCGTCGGAATAGCTGCTTGGCGCCAAAAAATCATCACTGCGTCCGAGACTATAACCGCACTATTTTTCTTCGACATGTTTCGTTTGCGAATGTTGAAGAAATGCATTCTTAGCAAATGCATTCTTCGACGGTAATTTGTTCCCCGTAATATTCATGCTTGGATAACCAATCAAAAAAATATCGTCGCGCGATCTAAGTCGTGTTGTCATCTTAACTTTTAAAAAACGGGAGAAAAATCAATTTACTTTTCGCGGTCGCCGGCACTTGTTGAATGACAACAATCGATGAATGAACTGCTATTTATAACTACTACGTATTTTGCAATATTTTACTGCCAGGTACTGATGAATGGGGGCATCTGCTAAGGGTGCCTATGTACCTGATTCAGCACGTGTGCGTTTCAAATTTTTCAAGACTTTCCAAACAATGACCACTCTTGAATTTTGGTGGAATTTCTGTAAAAAAATCAAAAAAAAATCAAAAAAATCTCGATATTGTGCAACTGTAAATACATAGATTTTCAGTATTTTTGTATGGGGAGTCCCTCAAGGGGAGGAGATAGGGGGTGGGTGTCTTGGGGGAAAATGTTGGCGGTAAAAAGTTAATGGGGGTCGGCCATACATTCTTCCCCCCTACGGGTGACCCCTGATGACCTATGGCAATTTCCCCCCTAATTTTGGCAAAGTGGACCTTTTTCTCGGCTCGTGCGCAACCCCTAATGTTTTTTTTTTTAATTTTTTTTTCGGCATTGTCATTTTTTTTCAAAAAGGCACGGAATAGAGCTCTCATCTACCAAAATATCGACACAAGGTCCACCCTAGTGCACATAAGAAATTTCATGTGTGTATCTTTGCACGTTTTGCAAAAACAAACAAAAATACATTAATTCTGTTTGGCTTTACGTGTTTTTTTCGGATTTTTATCATTCCTAGACGGCTTGGCCGATTTCAATGAAATTTTCAGGGGTGATTGGGGTCTGTGTGGAGGGTGCACATAAAAGGAAATTTTCAGAAGTGGTTGGGGTCTGTGTGGAGGGTGCACATAAGAAATTTAATGTGTGTATCATTGCACGTTTTGCAATTAATTCTGTTTGGCTTTACGTGTTTTTTGGGATTTTTATTATTGTTTTGCCGCAAGATTGGCAGTCCTGCCTTTTACTATTAAATAAACAGAAACAGCTGGCGAATGTTTACAATTATTAAAAAACATTGACATCGCAACATTGTGTGTTTTTTCCACATTTAATTCAATCGATTTGCTACATTTATTCGAAAAGAATACTTTAGAAAATGCCTCCACTACGCAGACGTAATACGGTTGGCAGGCATACGCGTGATTCACATCGAATGTCAATATGGAGAACAAATCAAAGCGAAGAGCAACGCGCTCAAGTGAATGCCCGAGGTAGAGCGGTGTACAGAGAGCGGCGTGCACAGTTTAGAGCTGAATCCGCAGACAATCAACGGCCAAATTATCGCCAAGGCAGAGTTCCGCTTCGTCTTCGCGATCAAATGGAACATGTTGGCTTTCACTACGATCCTGACTGCGACTACAGCCTGCATGGTTCCATTGGAGCAATGGATATTATTTGTACGCATTGCAATGCAGCGAAGTTTCGAGGAGAAACAGCTGGCATGTGCTGCTCCGGTGGCAAAGTGAAACTGCCTGCATTGGAACCGCCACCAGAACCATTACATTCCTTGCTCACTGGAGAATCGCCGACATCTAAGCATTTTTTGAAGAACATTCAAGCATACAATTCATGTTTTCAAATGACTTCTTTTGGTGCCACAATGATCATTAGAGATACATTTATGCCGACATTCAAGGTGATTACTTTGCACTGAATTTCCAGTGAAACATTTGACATTTTCAAATATTCCAATCATTCATCCAATTTTATTGCACAAACATTATAGATTCAGGGACAAATATACCATCGAGCAGGCTCACTACTACCATTTTCCAATGATGACTATAAATTTTTGCAAATATATTTTATCGGTAATGAAACTTACCAACTCAATCAACGGTGTACAATTGGGACCGGCACAAGGCGAGAAATCGTACTGAATTTGCACCGATTTCACCATGAACACAATGAATTGATTCGATTGTTCAAAGTCGCATTGGACCGCATGCCGTCTGATAACCATCGAATCGTCATCAGAGCAGACAAAATGCCGATGTGGCAGCATGCCAGACGATTCAACGCACCAACAATCGATGATGTGGCAATCGTCATTGTAGGCGAACAGTTTGAATCGCGAGATATTGTACTGCACCGTAGAAACGAACAACTTCAGCGTGTTTCCGAGCTACACCGTAGTTGTGATGCATTACAGTATCCGATATTATTTTGGAGAGGTGATGACGGCTATCACATCAATATGCGATTGATAAATCCAACTACTGGTAAATAATCATTAAATTTAAAAAGTACATTTTCTTACGATTCAACATTTTGCGTATTGTTCATTTATAGGCCAAGAAACACCGAAAAAACTCAGTGCGATGAACTTATATTCGCACAGAATAATGATTCGTCCGCAAGAAGACAACTACATCTTGAAATGTCGCAAGCTTTTCCATCAGTATTTGGTTGACATGTATGCGAAGATCGAGACCGAACGTGTCAACTTTATTCGATTCAACCACGCGAAATTGCGATCTGAAGAGTACATCCATTTGAGAGATGCCGTAATGAATGATGCAAATGTGAATAACATTGGACGTATGACAATATTGCCAGCAACATATATCGGCAGTCCGCGCCATATGCACGAGTATGCGCAAGATACGATGTCGTATGTGCGCCATTACGGCAGAGCGGATCTGTTCATAACGTTCACGTGCAATCCTCAGTGGAATGACATCAAAGACCATTTGTTCCATGGTCAATCAACAACTGATCGTCACGACATATCAGCACGTGTATTCAGGGAAAAGCAAAAAGCATTGATGAATTTAATTGTGAAACTTCGTGTTTTTGGAGAAGTTCGATGCTGGATGTACTCTATCGAATGGCAAAAAAGAGGATTACCGCATGCACACATCTCGATTTGGTTAGTTCGCAAAATACGATCAGATCAGATTGATAAAGTCATCTCAGCGGAAATTCCAGATGAACCAATCGACCCACAATTGTTCGGCGTTGTAACAAAAAATGTGATCCACGGTCCTTGCGGCGCTATTAATCCAACGTCACCATGCATGATTGACAATAAGTGTTCAAAGCGCTATCCAAGAACTTTAGTTGCTGATACAATCACTGGAAATGACGGATATCCATTATATCGGCGTCGATCCGCTGAAGATAGCGGTAATTCAACGGTCATAAAAGTTCGAAATCAAGACGTTGATGTTGATAATCGTTGGGTCGTGCCGTATTCACCATTGTTGTCAACAATTTTTGAAGCGCACATCAACGTAGAATATTGCAACTCTGTCAAATCGATCAAATACATCTGCAAATACGTAAATAAGGGCAGTGATATGGCAGTTTTCGGGGTGGCTGATTATCAGAATATCGATGAAATTCAGCAAGACCAAATGGGCCGTTATATAAGAAGCAACGAAGCTGTTTGGCGCATTTTATCGTTCCCAATACACGACCGGTATCCCGTTGTTGTTCATTTGGCAGTTCATCTCGAAAATGGTCAACGCGTTTATTTCACTGCAGATAATGTACAACAGAGAGCAGCACGACCACCGGGGACAACACTAACTGCCTTCTTCGAGTTGTGTGAAAACGATGAATTTGCAAGAACATTGCTATATTCC
This sequence comes from Phaonia tiefii, assembly GCA_963931995.1. NCBI lineage: Eukaryota > Metazoa > Arthropoda > Insecta > Diptera > Muscidae > Phaonia > Phaonia tiefii. The sequence continues at coordinate 110,043,733 of OZ008368.1, read as the reverse complement.
GAAATACCAAAATATTTCACTTGGAATTCATCATCGAAAATATTTCAACGACGAAAGCAAGGGGAGCGTGTTGACGGTTATCCAAATATCCGTAAAACCGATGCCATAGGACGCATTTACAACATCCATCCGAACAACGCCGAATGTTTCTATTTGCGTCTGCTGTTAATCAACGTGCGCGGACCAAGATCATTTGATGATTTGAAAACTGTTGACGGTCAGTTGTGTGCGACGTATCGTGAAGCATGTCAGCGATTGCATTTGTTGGAAGATGATATGCATTGGGACACCGCATTTCATGACGCATCAGTCACATCTCATCCAAAACAAATACGCGTACTATTCGCCATAATAATATCTACATGCCTTCCGTCAAATCCGCAAGAACTGTGGAATAAGTACAAAGACTACATGACCGAGGATTTATTGATTTTGGCGCGTAATCGAGCATCGGAAGCAGACTTGCTATATCTATATATATAAAATTAAGTGGCAAAACTTCCTGTTCGCATACTCCTCCTAGACGGCTTGCCCGATTTCAATGAAATTTTCAGGGGTGATTGGGGTCTGTGTGGAGGGTGCACATAAGAAATTTAATGTGTGTATCATTGCACGTTTTGCAATTAATTCTGTTTGGCTTTACGTCTTTTTTGGGATTTTTATTTTTGTTTTGCCGCAAGATTGGCAGTCCTGCCTTTTACTAATAAATAAACAGAAACAGCTGGCGAATGTTTACAATTATTAAAAAACATTGACATCGCAACATTGTGTGTTTTTTCCACATTTAATTCAATCGATTTCCTACATTTATTCGAAAATAATACTTTAGAAAATGCCTCCACTACGCAGACGTAATACGGTTGGCAGGCATACCTGTGATTCACATCGAATGCCAATATGAAGAACAAATCAAAGCGAAGAGCACCGCGCTCAATGCCCGAGGTAGAGCGGTGTACAGAGAGCGGCGTGCACAGTTTAGAGCTGAATCCTTAGACAATCAACGGCCAAATTATCGCCAAGGCAGAGTTCCGCTTCGTCTTCGCGATCAAATGGAACATGTTGGCTTTCACTACGATCCTGACTGCGACTACAGCCTGCATGGTTCCATTGGAGCAATGGATATTATTTGTACGCATTGCAATGCAGCGAAGTTTCGAGGAGAAACAGCTGGCATGTGCTGCTCCAGTGGCAAAGTGAAACTGCCTGCATTGGAACCGCCACCAGAACCATTACATTCCTTGCTCACTGGAGAATCGCCGACATCTAAGCATTTTTTGCAGAACAATCAAGCATACAATTCATGTTTTCAAATAACTTCTTTTGGTACCACAATGATCATTAGAGATACATTTATGCCGACATTCAAGGTGATTACTTTGCATCGAATTTCCAGTGAAACGTTTGACATTTTTAAATATTCCAATCATTCATCCAATTTTATTGCACAAACATTATAGATTCAGGGACAAATATACCATCGAGCAGGCTCGCTATTACCATTTGCCAATGATGACTATAAAAGTAGTAGGGATATGAGAGAACTGGGACAGGAAATGACGTCATAATGTAAACAAACAAATGACGTCATATCGTGTGTCACGTCTCGATGCATTATGGGAATGTTTATTTAATGTCTGTCCACGTGTGGGTCTGTTGATTTAGAGGGTGGTATGTTTACTTAAGGATCATATTACAGTATGTGAATGTCTGTCCACGTGTGGGTCTGTTGATTTAGAGGGTGGTATGTTTACTTAAGGATCATATTACAGTATGTGAATGTCTGTCCACGTCTGGGTCTGTTGATTTAGAGGATGGTATGTTTATTTAAGGAACTACCACATATAAGTAGTTTCTGTCCGTCTGGAAAGTTTTCATACAAAGTGTGGTTTGTCCCCTCATAAATCCGGAGGTGTAGAGAGACATGGGTTAAAGTAAACCCCTGACTCATTGGGTTCTACGCTATCAGGCTGGTATATATACATACAAATCACTGGTGAAGTGTTTTTTTTATTACACCACCACTTGGTACGATCCTACATACTTAAGATTGGACCATAACTCATATACTAATTACCCACAGTATATGATTGCAAGTGGCTTATATCAAATAATAGTGAAAGGGTCGTCTATTAGTTCTGATCGCCTAGACTTTGAGTCTACGTGCCGCCATATGCAAAGTGGAAGAGAAGACCCAATACGTACATTATACAATTGCAATCAAGTGTTTTCGACCCATGTCAACTTCACACCTCGCCTAAGTCGGAGCGGCAACTGATATTTTGTGTGTAAACGAATGGACGGACATAGTTCTTTATACGATCCTACATACCACGATATGGAAAGTGGATGAGAGGGGTGCATGGTATACATTATACCATCGCAACCGAACAGACACTTAAGATTAGATCATAACTCATATACTAATTGCCCACAGTATATGATTGCAAGTGACTTAGATCAAATAATAGTTGGGAGGTCGTCTATTGGTTCTGATCGCCCAGGCGGACATAGTTGTTTATACGATCCTACATACCACGATATGGAAAGTGGATGAGAGGGGTGCATGGTATACATTACACCATCGCAACCGAACTTTGATTTGAATAAGCCTTTCGTTATTTGTTTAGTTTATCGAACTTCTATATTGCGTCAGTTTTCTGGGCTAGTGCTCTACATTGGGCAGTGTGCTAGAATTCGTTTTAACAAATCAGTTAATCTTCAGTCCTCACACGGAAGTGATCTAAAATTTTTTAAATCGTGTTTAATCAAAAAAAAAATAAAAAAAATATGGCTCCCACAAAATTAACCTGCCACTTCTGCGGAAAGACCTTTATATCAAAATTATTAATAGATAAGCATGAAGCTAATCATATAGCGGACATAGTCTTCGAAATGGAAGATCAGTATCAACAACAACAATTACAGATAAATTATCAGCAGCATCAACAACAACAGCAGTATCAACATGGATATCAGCCGTACTCAAGGCGCGATCCCCAACAACAACAATACCAAAATCAAATGAGACAATATGTTGATGGACGATCTACATCTCTAGATGAAAGACCATCTACTTCATCAGCAGCTAAAACAACAAAAAATTATCTTCGTGTGCATCCATACGAGCATACTGCATCACACAATATTAGAAACACGACAATGTGTACTGATTGTAAATTGGAGATACCGGTAGCCTCATGGGCGAAACACCTTACCACAAATGTTCACAAACTAAACAATGCTAAATCAATAAATGAAAATATTAAATTAATTGATAGTGCTTGTGAAAACCGTATAGCTATCTATAGGTATACAAAAAATGGTGAATATTTTGATGTAGATACATTTCTAGCAAATGACCAAAAAAGATACATATTGTTATAAAGTTCAATGTGGATTTAGCTGTTGAACATATCAAGCTAACTAAAGATGCTTTAGAGGTGAAAATAATCTATCACACTTCCAAAATGAGTCTGTTAACAAAGTCAGACAATATAAATGAAGCTATTCAGAAACATATTGATGAAATTAAATACAAGTTATCCGAGTTCCAGGAAAGAGATTCTGGATGGACGCTAACAAATATGGAGTGGTTAGAGATAAACATCAAGAAAACTACACTCATAAAAGGATCATCTTATATCCCAACACCTGCTTTATTACGCAGTAAAAAAGGGTGTATTAATAGCAAAAATATAGATGAATATTGCTTCAAATGGTGTGTAATAGCCGCGCTTCATAATATTCAGATACATAGAGAAAGATGTACAAACTATAATGTGGAGAATATTAGTTTAGAAGTTATACGCCTGCCTTGCGGACGCGAACTAAATTTTAAAAATTTAAAATTTCCTCTCGCGATTAAAGATGTGCAAATCTTTGAACGCAATAATACAGACATTAGTATTAATGTTTTAGAGGGTGGTATGTTTACTTAAGGATCATATTACAGTATGTGAATATCTGTCCACGTGTGGGTTTGTTGATTTAGAGGGTGGTATGTTTACTTAAGGATCATATTACAGTATGTGAATGTCTGTCCACGTCTGTGTCTGTTGGTTTAGAGGATGGTATGTTTATTTAAGGAACTACCACATATAAGTAGTTTCTGTAAGTCTGGAAAGTTTTCATACAAAGTGTGGTTTGTCCCCTCATAAATCCGGAGGTGTAGAGAGACATGGGTTAAAGTAAACCCCTGACTCATTGGGTTCTACGCTATCAGAATGGTATATATACATACAAATCACTGGTGAAGTTTTTTTTTTATTACACCACCACTTGGTACGATCCTACATACTTAAGATTAGACCATAACTCATATACTAATTACCCACAGTATATGATTGCAAGTGGCTTATATCAAATAATAGTGAAAGGGTCGTCTATTAGTTCTGATCGCCTAGACTTTGAGTCTACGTGCCGCCATATGCAAAGTGGAAGAGAAGACCCAATACGTACATTACACAATTGCAATCAAGTGTTTTCGACCCATGTCAACTTCACACCTCGCCTAATTCGGAGCGGCAACTGATATTTTGTGTGTAAGCGAATGGACGGACATAGTTCTTTATACGATCCTACATACCACGATATGGAAAGTGGATGAGAGGGGTGCATGGTATACATTATACCATCGCAACCGAACAGACACTTAAGATTAGACCATAACTCATATACTAATTGCCCACAGTATATGATTGCAAGTGACTTAGATCAAATAATAGTTGGGAGGTCGTCTATTGGTTCTGATCGCCCAGGCGGACATAGTTGTTTATACGATCCTACATACAACCATATGGAAAGTGGATGAGAGGGGTGCATGGTATACATTACACCATCGCAACCGAACTTTGATTTGAATAAGCCTTTCGTTATTTGTTTAGTTTATCGAACTTCTATATTGCGTCAGTTTTCTGGGCTAGTGCTCTACATTGGGCAGTGTGCTAGAATTCGTTTTAACAAATCAGTTAATCTTCAGTCCTCACACGGAAGTGATCTAAAATTTTTTAAATCGTGTTTAATCAAAAAAAAATAAAAAAAATATGGCTCCCACAAAATTAACCTGCCACTTCTGCGGAAAGACCTTTATATCAAAATTATTAATAGATAAGCATGAAGCTAATCATATAGCGGACATAGTCTTCGAAATGGAAGATCAGTATCAACAACAACAATTACAGATAAATTATCAGCAGCATCAACAACAACAGCAGTATCAACATGGATATCAGCCGTACTCAAGGCGCGATCCCCAACAACAACAATACCAAAATCAAATAAGACAATATGTTGATGGACGATCTACATCTCTAGATGAAAGACCATCTACTTCATCAGCAGCTAAAACAACAAAAAATTATCTTCGTGTGCATCCATACGAGCATACTGCATCACACAATATTAGAAACACGACAATGTGTACTGATTGTAAATTGGAGATACCGGTAGCCTCATGGGCGAAACACCTTACCACAAATGTTCACAAACTAAACAATGCTAAATCAATAAATGAAAATATTAAATTAATTGATAGTGCTTGTGAAAACCGTATAGCTATCTATAGGTATACAAAAAATGGTGAATATTTTGATGTAGATACATTTCTAGCAAATGACCAAAAAAGATACATATTGTTATAAAGTTCAATGTGGATTTAGCTGTTGAACATATCAAGCTAACTAAAGATGCTTTAGAGGTGAAAATAATCTATCACACTTCCAAAATGAGTCTGTTAACAAAGTCAGACAATATAAATGAAGCTATTCAGAAACATATTGATGAAAGTAAATACAAGTTATCCGAGTTCCAGGAAAGAGATTCTGGATGGACGCTAACAAATATGGAGTGGTTAGAGATAAACATCAAGAAAACTACACTCATAAAAGGATCATCTTATATCCCAACACCTGCTTTATTACGCAGTAAAAAAGGGTGTATTAATAGCAAAAATACAGATGAATATTGCTTCAAATGGTGTGTAATAGCCGCGCTTCATAATATTCAGATACATAGAGAAAGATGTACAAACTATAATGTGGAGAATATTAGTTTAGAAGTTATACGCCTGCCTTGCGGACGCGAACTAAATTTTAAAAATTTTAAATTTCCTCTCGCGATTAAAGATGTGCAAATCTTTGAACGCAATAATACAGACATTAGTATTAATGTTTTTGGCTACGACAAAGAGAAGAATATTGTTTGCGGACCTTACCACATCATTAAAGAAGAGAAAACTGTCCACATAAGTTTGTTGTTGTTGGAAGATGTAGTGGAGTCATGTGTCCAGGGGACATATACATATAAATCTCACTACATATATGTTAATGATTTGTCAAGGTAAGTTTTACAGTCACATAACATTTATCTGAAAAAAAAAATAAACTATAAATTTTTCTGTTTTAGACTTTTATCGAATCAGTCATAGAATCATAATGGCAGACAATTTTATTGTAATATATGTCACCATCAAACAACCTAGGAAGATGTGTTGAGGAAGCATAAAACGCAGTGTAATAAAATCACTGCACCAATGCCAACGCAGGATAATATTCTGAGTTTTAAGAATTTTGGCAGGCAAATGGAAGTGCCATTTGTTATATATGCAGACTTTGAATGCATATTGGAGGATATCGATGTAGGTTTAAATAGTAGTAGGAATAGTAGTTATGTAAAAAAACATGTACCATGGGCATATAGTTTTTATGTAAAGTGTAGACGTAATAATAATTTAGATAAACTTGTTAAATATGTAGGTTTAGGTAGTGGGGATAATGTGGCGAAGCATTTTGCTAATGACATTTCCGCTAAATGCAGAAATTTGTATAAAAATCATATTGAGCCAACTATAACGATGACCTTACTAACCCAATTAGAAAGAGAAGAATTCGAAAACTCTACTTCTTGCCATATTTGCGGTAAAGGGTTTTCACCAGAAAATTATAAAGTTAGGGATCATTGCCACGTATCAGGTAAATATAGAGGATCGGCTCACAATAGCTGTAATCTAAACTTGCAAGTTCCAACATTTATACCTATATTTTTCACAATTTTTCCGGCTACGACTGCCATTTATTAATAAAAGATCTAGTGACAGTCGAAGGTACAACAAATCTAATACCCTTAAATAAAGAATTGTATATTTCTGCGAGGCATACCATTCAAGTATATGATGATAATTCGATCGAGAAGAAATATCATAAGGTTGAAATGAGATTCCTCCATTCCTATAGATTCATGGCAGATAGTCTAGACTCGCTAGCAAGGAATTTGTCAGATGATGATATGTGTGCTATTCGTACACACTTTCCTCAAGATAATAAATTCAATCTTATGAGAAGGAAAGGCGTTTTCCCTAACGAATACATTAATTCATTCCAAAAATTGGAAGAGACACAACTTCATTTTCCAGCGTTCTACATAATTCTAAGTGTTCGGACAATGATTACAGTCATGCAAGTAATGTCTGGGATACATTCAGTTGTGGAACTCTTTCTGATTTCATGGAATTATACCTTAAAACTGATGTATTATTGTTGACTGACATTTTTGAAAATTTTAGGAGTATTTGTATGAGAATATACAACTTAGATCCCTGCCATTACTTTACAACCCCAGGCCTTTTTTGGGATGCAATGCTGACGACAACTAAAATTGAGTTAGTACTTTTAACAGATTTGGAAATGTACATGTTCTTCAAACAAGGTATACGAGGTGGTCTTACTCAATGTAGTAAACGATATACTAAAGCCAACAATAAATACATGAAAAATTATGACCCCAATAAACCGTCAGAGTATCTCATGTATTATGACGCTAACAATCTTTATGGTTGGGCTATGTCTCAAGACCTACCTTATGGTGGGTTTGAATGGGTTGAGGATTTCAACCATCTATTAAATCCCCATTCCATTTCAGAAAACTCTACAATTGGTTATGTGTATGAAGTGGATTTGGACTATCCTCAAAACATTCACGATCTTCACAATGATCTACCATTTTGTTCAGAAAATCGGGTCATAGGTTGCACGAAACAAAAAAAATTGATTGCAGATTTATCTAAGAAAAGAAACTATTTAATACATTATAAAGTTCTTCAGCAATGCTTAAAAAATGGATTAGTTTTGAAAAAAGTCCACCGCGTTCTTTCATTTAGACAATCACCATGGTTGAAAGAATATATCGATCTGAATACAATGTAATAGATCAAATGCATCAAATACATTTGAAAAATTTTTTTCAAATTATTAAATAATGCGGTATATGGTAAGACCATGGAGAATGTGGATAATAGAAAGGATGTGAAATTGGTTTCGAAATGGGGAACATGTGATAGGAGACGTCTAGGAGCAGAGGCCTTAATCGCAAAACCAAACTTTCAGAGCATATCAAGATTTTCCGATTCTTTGTGGGCTGTGCAAATGAAACGTGTCAATGTGAAATATGATAAACCAATATATTTAGGCTTCTCTGTACTAGAGTTATCGAAGTTGAGAATGTACAATTTCCATTATGAGTACATGAAGCCTAAATTTGGTGAAAGATTAAGTTTAAATTATATGGACACGGACTCATTTATATATTCCGTACAATCAGAAGATTTTTATGCTGATATTAGAAATGATATACCATCAATGTTTGACACTTCAGAATACCCTGAAAATAATATTTTTAATTTCGCTCGCCTAAATAAAAAAGTTTTGGGTCTGATGAAGGACGAAAACCATGGAGCCATCATGACAGAATTTGTAGGATTAGGGCCGAAATTATACTCATTTACCGTGGAAGATGGCAGGGAGGTTAAAAAGGCTAAAGGTGTTAAAAAATGTGTGGTGGCACAGTATACAATTAATAATTATAAACAATGCTTATTTAGGCGGGAAGTAAGTAGTGATTTTATGTATACTTTTACATCAAAGTTACATCAAATTCTAACAACAAAAATGTTGAAAGTCACATTATCCCCCGTTGATACAAAAAGAAAAATTAGAGAAGATAATATTCATACACATGCTTGGCATCTTTATGCAGTGGAATAACTGAATAATTTAACTTATAAAAACAACAACAACAACAAAAATATGTATACATGTAGGTCCAAGAAATTGTAAAATAGTTTAAATACCTGTTTAAAGAAAAAATAATAAATAAACTCAAGTTTTAGATCATCAATATTTTCTTTCTTTATTTTCTTTCTACAACGTAAGTATACAATATATCCATCATAATTTTACATAATCCTCCGAACAATTCCAATCAATGGTGTGTACTCCACAAGTCGATCATGTAGTATTAAGCAATATGCATTTACGGTTTCATTAACTGCTTTACTAGTTTCAAATTCAATCTTCACATCAATGGGCCCACCTTTAATCATTTCGGCTTGATGACTGACATCAATCGTAATTATTGGGGTATCTTTAAAATTTTCTCGTGATAGAAGCGGTTGGGGGTCCTCTCTGGTAGTAATTTTGTTGGAATTTTGCATACATTTCGTACAAAATAGCATATCGATTGCTTTCAACTCTTAAATTTAAATCGTCATAAGGATAAAATATAGAATTTAAATGTACTTTGATATTTGTTAAGTTAGCATGAACAAATTTATTATTATTTTCGAAGACGAATAGTATGAATCGTTTCCTTTCTCTGTTGACAGACATCTTTACATTCCAATTACGTTTGGTTCCACCTCGAAGCATCGGATTAAAGTAGCAATCCCAACTACGAAAAGCTATCGGTAAAGCGGATCCATCTTTAATGGTTTTCATAATTTTAATTTTTGTCGGATCAGAAAGTTGTATATGAGGAATTCGCCATGTCATTTTTGTAATATTTAATAATATAATTTCCTTGTCAGCTGTTGAGTAACATACTTTTCCATCATTAGAACTTCGAAGAAGAATTAATTCGTGTTTACTATTCAAAATAATTTTGTTGAAATCTTCAGCAAATCCCATTAATATCTTCAGGGGGATGTAAAAGTCTAGTGACTGAGAGGATAAATCTTTTCCATTATTCCAGCCAGCATTTTGCATCATATTGCTTTCAAACTCATTTAGCGATACATAGTTTTTAATACTAGTTGATATACCCAAATATCTCGTTCGATCAATTTTGATACCATTAATCTCATAGCGTATTTCATCAAACATTTGTGCCACTCAATTGCTTTTAAATTTGGCATTGGCAACCTCTCCTCCTCCAGGCAATGATAAATGACATTCTAAATGTATGTAACTCTCACAAGGTAGTACATATAAATCTTGATTTTGAATAGTGAATCTGATTTCATCATTATTTTTATAAGATTGTATGTATGGGACGTAGCTGTGATAATCCTTTTTTATGATATTATCATCTGTTATAGGTTTTTCAGTAATATCAAGTATTTCAGACATTATGTTTCACTTCAAGGTTAAGCGATTTTAGGAAATACTTATTTTCTTCTGTTAATTGAGGTCTTGATGTTTTGACTGTTTGAATGGAAGTGCTAACGATTACTTTTCTTTTTAAATATTTATTATAAATTATCATTTTCTTTCTTTAATCTGAGATGTAAACGAAGGGTGATTTCTTCACCTCGAAAATTTATTAATCGTCCCACCTGATCTACAACCCAAACCGTGAGAGAACTTATTTCTTTGACGTTTACTGGTAAATAAATGAGATTACGAGGTATTTCATCCAATTTATAACCCGGAGGAACGTCTAGCGCAAATTCATGAAGAATGTGAGCTGGTAAATTATTGACATATGATCTTGTTATGATATTACAATGTACTTGCAACGCATTTACTTTTAAAATATTTATTTATGCTTTTTATTGGGTTTTAGTACTACATCATCGGCAAACCCAAACAACTTTCCAATTGAATGTGGACGATTAAAGAATATAGTATCATGGGAGGAAAATACGTCGATCTGTAGTGTATTGTTGTTTGCTTCGATATTAATTGATTTGTTTTCACTTTGTGTTTCATACACTTTCGTTAAATAATCAACAATGTCTTGTAATTCATATGAACCAACAGGTACTTCAATTATATTATCACTAATATAAAATAAATTGTTATCCAAGTCAACGTTTGGAATGGAATTATATGAATGAAAATCCACAAGAGAACATTCATAGTCCCCAGACAAGGCTATTGGAGGAAAATAATTTGCTTTCAAAACTGAAGTATTTCCGCTTAATGCTAATGTTATTGACATTGCGAATGTTAAAAAGAGAATAAAATAAAAAAATTATTTTCATTTGGTTTTATTAGTGATGTGATTCATATATTTTTTATTTACAAAATTATAAAATTTCATTCTTATTTATCCAAGAATTATGTTTTTTCGAAAATCCCAACCATTTGACAAGAGCTGTTTTGCTTTAGTTTGTATAACCTTTTCAACTAAATATGTATTGGGATAGCGTGTGGGTCGTATCTCTTCCTTATAAAAACCACCTTTTATTGGATTTCCTTCATAGTCTTCCAACAAATAAGTAGTAGGATTTGTGTTTTGTACAGACGTTATTTTAAAAATCTCGGTGGTCCAATTGGGGGTATATCCCTTCTCAAAAATGTTCTTGTATTTGCTAATGCGGACGTGATCTCCTATATGTAGTCTAGACGATTTAAAGACTTTAAGATGGTTGTAGACAGTGTTTAGCAAAATTTTTTCCTTTGAAGAGTTAACAGTTATTGGTGCCATTTTAATTGTTCGATGTTTGCTTTCATTATACTTTTGAATCAAATCTTTATAAATATCAGTCCAATGATATTATGTACCATTATTACTGAATTCTTTCCACATAAGTCCCTTCAAGGTTCTATTAAAACGTTCCACTATTGACGCCTTCATTATGCTGTATGTAGAGTAGTGATTAATCGAATACTTTTCCATCAATTTCTGGAACTCTTTATTGAAAACCCCTTTACCATCATCCGTTTGTAAATTTTTAGGGATTCTTCCAAAAATTAATATTTTTTTAAAAGCTTTCGAAACATCAGAAGCATTTTTTGACTTAGTTGCTTCAGTCCACGCATATTTTGAAAACGTATCTATAACCGTCAACAGATATTTATAGCCCTTATTAACTGTTGAATAATTCCCCATTTCCACCAAATCTGCTTGCCAAAGATCATCAATTCCTTTCATTATAACTCGTCGTCGTATAAAATTTTTTCGCGCTTGCGAATGGAGTTCATTTACTATTCTTCTTTTTTCCATTGTTAGCTGAAGACATTTCTTTCATTACATCGAATATGTCTTTAATGGTACATTTTAATTCAACGATCTCCCTTCTGACACTAACAAATTCTTTATTTATACCTCTTTTTAAGACTTCCTGCGTGTGGTTGATTTGGACTGAAAGGTAACTTTGATTGACCGCATCTGTTCCTTCCGTTGGAGGAGCCAAGTTTTTGATTTTCTTATTTTGGATGTCAAGATTATTATCCGCATCCACAGTGATTCCCAGAGTGTTCGAAACATTTTTCTGTAATGCTTCTGAATTATGTTTTTGAGAGTAATAGTGACCGAATTTATCGACTGTCATATCCAGTTTCTTTAATATTACTTTAAAATCTCTGCTTCTCGCAATTCTTCAATTATCGAAATTATTTCATTAGCTTGATTATTGTTACCAGCATGTTGTGATGCTATCAAAAGTTTTAAGCGCTCTACAAGTTCATTAGGGTCATCCCAGTATATATAGTTAGGTTTTTGAAAATTGAGCCTCATTAAGCCTTTACCAGTGTGGGGAATATTTAACATTTTCTTGATTATTTTTTTATATTTATACCCATTGTTTCCTTTAAGTTGACCATTAGGATCAACATTTTTCTTGTGCGCAATAGTATTTAATCGAATCTTTTTATATATTTCCAATTCGGATGTGTCATAATGTTTTGGATTTTTTAAAAAAATGAGTTCATATAATCCTGACGTGGCCGCCCAATTCTGATTCCCAATAATAATTTTATCATTATTTACTTTTATGTCAACATTCCCAAGTTTCCATGCGCCAGTTATATCTTTACGAGGACCGCATACATTATCAAGTTTTTCATTTCTTTCCAAATAGGATAAATCATATTATCTGCTTGTGGATAAAATGTATCGTTGTTAACATCTTCTTTGCCTTTTCCTACATCATCATCTTCTTCATCTTCTTCGTTATCGTCTCTAGCTTTTACATTATTCTGCTTATATGTAGTAAATTTTAAATATTCTTGCTTCATAAATTTCTTTTTTGGAGTACTCATATGCAAACTGTCATTATATTTTCTCTTAAGATCTTTAGGAATTTTGGTGACGTTGTTTTGAATTTGTTTATTTCTGTTCTCCTCTGATAACTTAACAAGTGTTTTTAATGGATCTGTTAAAGGTTTTAATGATTTTTCCAATTTGTCAGCTGTTTCGGCATCACCCCATTTTATACTTTGAAATTTTTTTTTCAAATTTATTCTCGATTTGATCAGTTCTTTTAAAATGTTTTCCTCCATTTCAAACTGCTTTAAACAGGGTTTGAACTGGTATAGAACTGTTTTTAAACAGATCTGGATCAGCTTTGAACTGGTATAGACCGAATTTAATTTGGCATAGAACTGCTTTTGAACAGGTATAGAACTGTTTTGAACAGCTTTCAACCGGTATAGAACTGTTTTGAACAGCTTTCAACAGGTATAGAACTGTTTTTAAACAGACTGGATCAGCTTTGAACTGGTATAGAACGAATTTAATCTGGTATAGAACTGCTTTTGAACAGGTATAGAACTGTTTTGAACAGCTTTCAACCGGTATAGAACTGCTTAGAATGTTTGCAGAGCAGATATTGCAATAGGTCTGTTCTTTCCAAGTACAGGTGTGTTACTAAATACATATAAAAACATCAAAGCCTTTTCTATACCTCCCGTTTCGAATATCATCATCTTTACTAATTACAAGAAATTGATGTTTATCCTTCCAACACTCTCGACACATGGTACGGAATTTTTCAAAAGTCATATCACTATAAGCATGATCGTTATAGATGTTCTTTAAGTTAAGTTCGTCTTGTTTAAAAACTATCAACATATTTGCATTATCACGTACTAAATGTTTAGGGATACGAGTATATGTTTGACATAAGTAAAAAGAGTCTATATTTTTATGTCGTCCCATGCAAAAATATGATCGTATATTGTACTGTTTATCACATGCAACATCATCAAATATTATAATTGAATTTCTCTTAGCTTTCTCTGGTGGTACAACAGCAGCATTATTAGAAAATGTATAGTATCCCATACCATTTATAGATGTCGTTAGTTTCCTCAAGTACTCATACTTGGGTTGATATAAAGACTTCGAGTACAAGTAGATATTTTTAAATCGTAATCCATTGGGGCTTTCAATTAAGCCGAGCATTACATTAGTTTTACCACAATTGGATGGCCCTACAATAAGCGCTCTAATAGTGTTTGGTAGTAAAGAACTATGTCTTTTTTCATTATCATCTGTGAGGTTTAGATTCCGCACTTTAATACTTGTATGTTGTTTAATTAAGCGCATTGCAAGAACTAGATATAGGATTATTAATCATAGACATTTTATTATAATTTCAGAAGGAAATAAGACAAAAATTCCTATAAAATGTTTGCATATCATAAAAACAGAATTAATCAACAAAAACCAGTTCACGGAAGAGGACTAATGAATAAAGTCATTAATTCACTACCAATTGAACTTCATTTACCTGGGTATCAATATTGTGGGCCTGGAACAAAACTAGAAAAACGTTTAAAGAGAGGTGACAGAGGAATAAATCCTTTGGATGCAGCTTGTAGAATTCACGATATTACGTACTCCCAAAACACTGATATTGATAAACGTCATCAAGCAGATAAGGGATTAGCAGAAACGGCTTGGTCAAGAGCTATAAATAAGAATAGCTCTCTCGGAGAGAAACTAAATGCATATTTAGTCGCCAACGCAATGAAAGCTAAAGTAAAATTTGGTATGGGAATAAATAAAAAGTTTCTAAAAAAGTGCATATACAAAATATTCACCAATGCAGTAAAAAATGCTGTGGTTATACTAAAAAAAGAGAAACCTCGTGACATTAATGATGCTATTAAAATAGCACGAAAAGTTATAAAAAAAAAACGTTCCGCGGGAAGAAATCAACCATTATTATTCCTAGAGTTATAAGTGTTCCAAAAGTTGGTGGCTTTTTACCCTTAATACCTGTTTTAACTGCATTAAGCGCTTTAGGGACTTTAGCTACAGGCGGTTCTGCCATAGCAAAAGCAGTAAATTCTGCTAAAAGTGCTAAAAAACAACTCGAAGAGAATGCCAGACACAATAAAACAATGGAAGCTATAGCCATGGGGAAGGGTTTATATCTCAAACCATATAAGAAAGGATATGGAATTATTCATAATGGTGTGACAAAAAACTAATAAACCAGCTACCCAATAGACCTCTAACGAATATAGATCTTAAAAAATTGGGAAACATATATATTCCGTATTTTAGAGGAGTTTATATGAGAGATAATCTGCCGAGAAGATCACGGGAAAAAGAAAGCGGAATCATAAATTTAGACTCAAAGAGAGGATCTGGAACACATTGGGTAGCATATAAGAAAAATATTAATAATATTGAATATTTTGATAGTTTTGGAAATCTTCAACCACCATTGGAAGTAATAAAATACTTAGGACGTAATATAACATATAATTATAGAAGAGAACAGAACTTTAACAGTTCTAACTGCGGTCATTTATGTTTTAAATTTTTGTCTCAAATGTTGAAATGAAACTGAGTATACATATAAGAGTATTTAAACCATTCTCAAAATATAATTCTCTTCAGTTGGTGTTGGATCTTTGATTTAAAATGTTTAAGATTGGATATTCTGACTTTGCATTGATTGATTTCCAATGTTGTAATGTAAACAATAATGATATATATATGAAGGAAGTGGCATTCATGACTGGTGAATCTGTGGTTCCAAATTACTTCCTATTCAAACCACCCTTCGACAGAAGAGAACTGTCAAAAGAGGCATTAAAACCGAATGACTATTGCAGGAAGTTTGTACATGGATTGGATTGGTTGGATGGTGAATTGGAGTATACTTCTGTAGGTGACATTCTTTCACCCCTCAACAAATACAAATATATATTTGTGTTTGGTCAAAATAAAAAGGATTTTTTAATGAAATATCTTAAATCAAATATTATTAATCTGGAGCATCAGACAAGTTTTAAGAGTTTAAAAAATGTTTTTACTAGCTGTCCCGTACTTAGTGTCTTGAGATATAAATGTGCACTCAATAATTTATTTAAACTGTTTATTTTCATTGAAAGCAATTATTATAAAATAGAAGAAATTATTTCTAATGAAATTAATTTTTAAAGTATTTACAAATTCTATAATTTTTTTAAGTACTTTCATCTTAATCAATAAAATAAAAACCAAAGAAAAAAAAAACAAAATTAAATGTTTTAATTATTTATTATATTCAATCTAGTTCATCATTACAAAAATTATATTTAAGTTTATCTTCTCGAGTCATTTCTTCTGGTCTTGTGTGGATGGCAATATTTGGTGGTGTAGTAAAATATTTTGAAAGTTTATAGTATCTTTCAATTAAAGACATGATTTTGTAGTTTTCGTTTTTGAAATGGAAGCAGTTGCAGGTATCCGACACATCTCCATCTGCTAACCACATTTGGGAGCAGGGTATATCGTTAATATTATAATTTTCTGCAATGAAATATTTTCTCTTAAATGCCAAGATGAGTTCCAAGTGCTCATCAAAAATTATGTTTCCAAATTCTGACAAAAATTGATTAATGTTATTCATCTTTCTCAAGCTATATATACTCTATGACTGAATCGTACAGATTTGAAGCCTATTCATTTTATAGTATTCATATTAAAATACTTTTTTTTCTTTGTATAAACACTTCTTTATTCATTTAATATTAAACTTGTCAGTAATATTAATATTTATTGAATAATGGGAAGAATGAATCTGCTGGTAAAAGCTCCTTTATCTCCAATCTGTATACTGAATTTTCTGTATCATCTTTTAATGGGATTTTTGAAATTAGAAATGATCCCTGGATATACATACATCCGATTTCTCCATCATCTAAGGAATTATATCTCTTTGGAAGATATAGCAATTTATCTCCGATCTCCAACACAACAACATCTCCGAATTTGCTTTTTTTTTTTTGAAGTCCTATAAGCACCATCTATCAAATATTCCTTTCTGGCTTCCATCTCATTAATACTTAGAATTTTCTTCAAATTCAATGAATTAAAAGTGGTGATGACTGCGTGCTTGGATGACATTGCTGGACTATAATTCTTGAACTGATTAATATCTAGAAAAATCTTGTGATATTTATATCACTTTCTGAGATTTGTATCGAGATTTGTATTCACTTTGTATTTACTCCAACCGCCTGTTTTATAGAACACTTTTTTTTAATTTACTTCTCAAGAGTCTTTCTACATCTCTCTATATATTTTGGTCTCTTCTCAAGAGTCTCTCCATTATATATTTTTTTTTTGGGTAAATAAATAATTTAATTTCATCATCATAAATTTTCATGGGGATTTATTATTACTATTTTACTTTTTTTTATACACTATATATTTATATTTAGAAATATATCATTATTAAGTGAACTTTCAAACTCTATCTTTACATTTCTTATACCATCTAAACCTAAATCTATTAAATTTAAATTTCTAAAAATATGGTCATTTTGCGAGCCATCAAACTCAGCCCGTATAATATCTATATTTTCTTCTGCGACACTTATATATAATAGATCATCTAAAGAATCATCATCTGAATCATCTATGGTGATAATATCTGCCGCTTCTTTCTCCTCCTCGTCAGCCAAATGGCAATAGCCCACTTGTTTGTTTGGGATCCCAAATGAATTATTCAATTCAAAAATTCTCTCCGATTCCCGAGTAACGTTGTGAAATTCTGGATCATCACACGTTAACGAATTGAACGATTCATCATCATCAATCACAATGACAGATGCCGTCTCGATTATACAGGGTTCATCATCATCAATCATAGATGCCGTCTCGACTATACCGGCTTGAGCTTCCTCTATTATGATATCACTGTCATCAGTCAGAATAATCATTTCCATGTATGGGGGTTGAATAGGAAGTTGAATAAAGGGTTGAATTCTGTTTGGATTTTCAGTTTCATTATCGCTTGAGGCTTCATCATCAGAAAAAAGAAGTATCGGTGCTTCTTGCTGCTCCTGAATAAAATGAGCCTGACTCTTTCCGCAGAAATAGCAGGTTAATTTTGTGGGAGTAATTTTTTGTTCAGTCTCATCATCGCTTGAGGAATCATCATCAGAGAAAAAAAGTATCGGTGATTCTTGCTGCTCCTGAATGAAATGAGCCTGAGTCTTTCCGCAGAAGTGGCAGGTTACTTTTGTGGGAGCCATATTTTTTTTTGGTTAAACACGATTTAAAAAAATTTGAGGTTACTTCCGTGTGAGGACTGAAGATTAACTGATTTGTTAAAACGAATTCTACCACAGTGCCCAATGTAGAGCACTAGCCCAGAAAACTGACGCAATATAGAAGTTCGATAAACTAAACAATAACGAAAGGCTTATTCAAATAAAAACGCAGAGGATAAATCTCTGGGCAGTACACTCACCGCATTTGCAAGGGAACAAACCACACTTTGTATGAAAACTAGCCCGACGGACAGAAACTACTTATATATTATGATTTGTAGGATCATATAAAGAGCTATGCCCGTCCATCTGTTAACGACCTGCCCAAAATTATTGGATCTAAGCCACTTGCAATCATATATTGTGGGTTATTAGTATATGAGTTAGAGTTGTGTAGTTCACGAACGAACTAGTTCAATTGAACGATTCACTCTTGTGAACTAGATGAACTAGTTCACACTGTTCCGCTCTTTTGCTTCAGTAGTTCAATTGTTTCAGTAGTTTTTTGTATTTCAATTGTGTAGTTATCTCCGCCATTTTCTAGTTCATGCTCCCTTTGTCACACTCAATTTGCACAAAGGTGCCTAATATTGCAATCTTTGTGGAATGGACATATTGCCGGCTTCTACACAATAACTACAGCGCAATCACCACTTTTATCCCAAAATAATTCAGAAACGGAATAACCCAATCGCTAAGTCGAGCTTCAACGGGGCGATTTGGTATAAACAATTATCACAGTACCCAAAACACTTTAAAAATCTGCAAAACTCAGATCATTTTCACGATTATTCGCTCCGATTGAACTAAAACTGCAAGTTAAACTGAAATGAGCTCTTTAGTTCAAAGCTCATATGAACTGTTAAGCTGAAATGATACAATGAACTAGTGAACTAAATGAATGAACTAGTTCATTCTGTTGAGCTGAACTAAAAAGAGCGCTCACTCGAATGAACTAAAATTCCCAACTCTAATATGAGTTATGGTCTAATCTTAAGTGTCTGTTCGGTTGCGATGGTATAATGTATACCATGCACCCCTCTCATCCACTTTCCATATGGTGGTATGTAGGATCGTATAAAGAACTATGTCCGTCCATCCGTTTACACACAAAATATGAGTTGCCGCTCCGAATTAGGCGAGGTGTGAAGTTGACATGGGTCGAAAACACTTGATTGCAATTGTATAAAGTACGTATTGGGTCTTCTCTTCCACTTTGCATATGACGGTATGTAGAGTCAAAGCCTGGGCGATCAGAACTAATAGACGACCTCCCCACTATTATTTGATCTAAGCCACTTGCAATCATCTTAAGTGTCTGTTCGGTTGCGATGGTGTAATATATACCATGCACCCCTCTCATCCACTTTCCATATGGTGGTATGTAGGATCGTATAAAGAACTATGTCCGTCCATCTGTTTAACTCACTAAGACGTACTCAAAGCCTGGGCGATCAGAACCAATAGACGACCTCCCCACTATTATTTGATCTAAGCCACTTGCAATCATATACTGTGGGTAATTAATATATGAGTTATGGTCTAATCTTAAGTGTCTGTTCGGTTGCGATGGTATAATGTATACCATGCACCCCTCTCATCCACTTTCCATATGGTGGTATGTAGGATCGTATAAAGAACTATGTCCGTCCATCCGTTTACATACAAAATATGACTTGCCGCTCCGAATTAGGCGAGGTGTGAAGTTGACATGGGTCGAAAACACTTGATTGCAATTGTATAATGTACGTATTGGGTCTTCTCTTCCACTTTGCATATGGCGGCATGTAGACTCAAAGTCTAGGCGATCAGAACTAATAGACGACCCTTTCACTATTATTTGATATAAGCCACTTGCAATCATATACTGTGGGTAATTAGTATATGAGTTACGGTCTAATCTTAAGTATGTAGGATCGTACCAAGTGGTGGTGTAAGAAAAAAACATTTCACCAGTGATTTGTATGTATATATACCAGCCTGATAGCGTAGAACCCAATGAGTCAGGGGTTTACTTTAACCCATGTCTCTCTACACCTCCGGATTTATGAGGGGACAAACCACACTTTCTATGAAAACTTTCCAGACGGACAGAAACTACTTATATGTGGTAGTTCCTTAAATAAACATACCATCCTCTAAATCAACAGACCCAGACGTGGACAGACATTCACATACTGTAATATGATCCTTAAGTAAACATACCACCCTCTAAATCAACAGACCCACACGTGGACAGACATTCACATACTGTAATATGATCCTTAAGTAAACATACCACCCTCTAAATCAACAGACCCACACGTGGACAGACATTAAATAAACATTCCCATAATGCATCCAGACGTGGACAGACAAACGATATGACGTCATTTGTTTGTTTACATTATGACGTCATTTCCTGTCCCAGTTCTCTCATATCCCTACTACTTATAAATTTTTGCAAATATATTTTATCGGTAACGAAACTGACCAACTCAATCAACGGTTTACATTATGACGTCATTTCCTGTCCCAGTTCTCTCATATCCCTACTACTTATAAATTTTTGCAAATATATTTTATCGGTAAGGAAACTGACCAACTCAATCAACGGTGTACAATTGGGACTGGCAAAAGGCGAGAAATCGTACTGAATTTGCAAAGATTTCTCCATGAACACAACGAATTGATTCGATTGTTCAAAATCGTATTGGACCACATGCCTTCTGATAACCATCGAATCGTCATCAGAGCAGACAAAATGCCGATGGGGCAGCATGCCAGACGATTCAACGCACCAACAATCGATGAGGTGGCAATCGTCATTGTAGGCGAACAGTTTGAATCGCGAGATATTGTACTGCACCGTAGAAACGAACAACTTCAGCGTGTTTCCGAGCTACACCGTAGTTATGATGCATTACAGTATCCGATATTATTCTGGATAGGTGATGACGGCTATCACATCAATATGCGATTGATAAATCCAACTACTGGTAAATAATCATTAAATTTAAAAAGTACATTTTCTTACGATTCAACATTTTACGTAATGTTCATTTATAGGCCAAGAAACACCGAAAAAACTCAGTGCGATGAACTTATATTCGTACAGAATAATGATTCGTCCGCAAGAAGACAACTACATCTTGAAATGTCCCAAGCTTTTCCATCAGTATTTGGTTGCCATGTATGCGAAGATCGAGACCGAACGTGTCAACTTTATTCGATTCAACCAAGCGAAATTGCGATCTGAAGAGTACATCCATTTGAGAGATGCCGTAATGAATGATGCAAATGTGAATAACATTGGACGTCTGACAATATTGCCAGCAACATACATCGGCATTCCGCGCCATATGCACGAGTATGCGCAAGATGCGATGTCGTATGTGCGCCATTACGGCAGACCGGATCTGTTCATAACGTTCACGTGCAATCCTCAGTGGAATGACATCAAAGACCATTTATTCCCCGGTCAATCAACAACTGATCGTCACGACATATCAGCACGTGTATTCAGGGAAAGCAAAAAGCATTGATGAATTTAATTGTGAAACTTCGTGTTTTTGGAGAAGTTCGATGCTGGATGTACTCTATCGAATGGCAAAAAAGAGGATTACCGCATGCACACATCTTGATTTGGTTAGTTCGCAAAATACGACCAGATCAGATTGATAAAGTCATCTCAGCGGAAATTCCAGATGAAGCAATCGACCCACAATTGTTCGGCGTTGTAACAAAAAATATGATCCACGGCCCTTGCGGCGCTATTAGTCCAACGTCACCATGCATGATTGACAATAAGTGTTCAAAGCGCTATCCAAGAACTTTAGTTGCTGATACAATCACTGGAAATGACGGATATCCATTATATCGGCGTCGATCCGCTGAAGATAGCGGTAATTCAACGGTCATAAAAGCTGATGTTGATAATCGTTGGGTCGTGCCGTATTCACCATTGTTGTCAACAATTTTCGAAGCGCACATCAACGTAGAATATTGCAACTCTGTCAAATCGATCAAATACATCTGCAAATACGTAAATAAGGGCAGTGATATGGCAGTTTTCGGGGTGGCTGATTATCAGAATATCGATGAAATTCAGCAAGACCAAATGGGCCGTTATATAAGCAGAAACGAAGCGGTATGGCGCATTTTATCGTTCCCAATACACGACCAGTATCCCGTTGTTGTTCATTTGGCAGTTCATCTCAAAAATGGTCAACGCGTTTATTTCACTGCAGAAAATGTACAACAAGAGCAGCACGACCACCGGGGACAACACTAACTGCCTTCTTCGAGTTGTGTGAAAACGATGAATTTGCAAGAACATTGCTATATTCCGAAATACCAAAATATTTCACTTGGAATTCATCATCAAAAATATTTCAACGACGAAAGCAAGGGGAGCGTGTTGACGGTTATCCAAATATCCGTAAAACTGATTCCATAGGACGCATTTACAACATCCATCCGAACAACGCCGAATGTTTCTATTTGCGTCTGCTATTAGTCAACGTGCGCGGACCAAGATCATTTGATGATTTGAAAACTGTTGACGGTCAGTTGTGTGCGACGTATCGTGCAGCATGTTAGCGATTGCATTTGTTGGAAGATGATATGCAATGGGACACCGCACTTCATGACGCATCAGTCACATCTCATCCAAAACAAATACGCGTACTATTCGCCATAATAATATCTACATGCCTTCCGTCAAATCCGCAAAAACTGTGGAATAAGTACAAAGACTACATGACCGAGGATTTATTGACTTTGGCGCGTAATCGAGCATCGGAAGCAGACTTGCTATATACATTAGAAATGTATAATGATGCTTTGATATTGGTCGAAGATCTGTGCCTTGCAATTACGAATAAGACATTAGCGCAACTTGGCATAACTATGCCCAATCGCTCAGCGCTTGATATGTTTGACCGTGAGCTTCAACGTGAACAACAATTCGATTGCAATGAATTGCGTGCTTTCATACAAGCTAACATTACCAAATTGAATATTCAGCAGAAAAATGCTTATGATAATATTATACGAGCGGTTGACAATAACGCCGGTGGATTCTACTTTCTGGATGCGCCCGGTGGTACAGGGAGAACGTTTCTGATCTCTTTGATTCTTGCTAATATACGGTCACAGCAGAAAATTGCGTTGGCAATTGCTTCGTCAGGCATCTCTGCTACTCTACTTGATGGCGGCCGAACAGCACATTCTGCTTTGAAATTACCGTTGAACATCCAAGTTGTTGAAACACCATCGTGCAACATATCGAGGAATTCAGCAATGGCAAAAGTTTTGCGAGGAGCTGCAATAGTTCTATGAGATGAGTGCCCAATGGCTAACAAAAAGTCATTAGAAGCATTTAATAGAACAATCCAATATTTACGCCAAAATCAACAACTTTTTGGCGGGGCATTAGTAATATTATCCGGCGATTTTAGGCAAACTTTGCCAGTCATTCCTCGATCAACTCCTGCAGACGAAATAAACGCATGTTTAAAATCGTCAGTTTTGTGGAGACATGTTCAAGGGCTGACTCTTACCATCAACATGCGAGTCCAAATGCAAAATGATCGATCCGCAGCGGCGTTTTCGAAGCAGTTGTTGGATATTGGCGAAGGCAAAATACCAATCGATGATACCGGTTTGATCACATTGCAGAACAACTTTTGTACACTTTTACAATCGAAAGAAGAATTGATTGAAAGTGTATTTCCGAATATTCTTCAACAGTATCAACGCAATGATTACTTAAGTGAACGCGCTATATTGGCACCGAAAAATGTACACGTCAACGAAATCAATTTTGCCATTCAAGAAAAACTGCCAGGAGAAGCTTCAACATATACATCGATTGATAGCGTTTTGAATCAAGATGAAGTAGTCAATTATCCAACTGAATTCTTGAATTCTTTGGATCCCCCCGGTCTGCCACCGCATCGTTTGATCCTGAAAGTCGGTTCACCTATTATACTTCTACGAAATCTGAAGCCACCGACTTTGTGTAATGGCACAAGACTTTCAGTCAAAAAATTGTTTCCAAATTTGATTGAAGCAACCATACTAAATGGCAAGGCAGCAGGTGAAGTTGTACTCTTACCACGCATTCCAATGATTCCAACGGACATGCCGTTTGAATTTAAGCGCTTGCAGTTCCCAGTACGTTTTGCCTTTGCGATGACCATAAACAAATCGCAAGGGCAAACGTTTCGAGTGTGCGGCGTCAATTTGGAAGAACCGTGCTTCTCCCACGGCCAATTGTATGTCGCATGTTCGAGAGTGGGAACACCAAGGTGCTTATTCATTTACGCGCCAGGTGGAAAAACCAAAAATGTTGTATACCAAAATGGTATATAAATAAGTAATAGTTTTACAACAATAAATAAAACACAAAGTAAAAACCCTTAAGAGTTTTAATCGATTTAGGTGTAGCGAAGCGCATCGGGTAAGAGCTAGTACTAAAATAATTTTTTTTTATTTAAAATTTTTATTTATACATCAGCTCAATACGTCGAGTTTTTTGTATAAAAATTTCGATGACCTGGTCATAGAAAATATTTTTTGTTTTTATATTTTTGAAAAAAGCCTTTTCAAGTGAAATTAATGCCAATTCAGATAATCTTTTTTCGTGCATTTGATTTTTTGAATAAGTTTTTATTCTCTTAAGCGCAGAAAAGGACCTTTCCACTGAACTAGTTAATGTTTGAATTGTCAGAGTGAGGGAACTTAAATTAAATATCTCAGAGAATGTGTCCTTCAAATCCAAATTTAATAAAATCCCAGGTATTTCGTTTATAGAAATTTGATTGAAGTGTGCATTTGAGTAAAAAACTGTTAGTTCATTTTTAAATTTTACAATATCACAAAAAGATCCATATAATTGTTTTAGGCTTTCAAAAGCTTCAATTGGAAATAATTTTTGATACTGATTAAATTTCTTTGAATTCAGTAACTCTAAAAATTTCAAATTTTTTAAAGACTTAAACCTGGTATCCATTTGAGTGTGCAATGTGTCGATTATTTTGTGAAATACATGTTTATATCGCAATTCCAATGATTCCAAATCTTCTCCTCGCTTGGGAATTGCAGAAACAATACGTTTTGCAGTATTAAATACATAATTAAACTTAGATCTAGTATCTATTATACGTTTTTTTGTTATTTCAATATATTCACAGCAATATTGAATAACCAATGACTTTTTTTGAAGAATATCGAATAATATATCCGTGACCGAAAAAATTTCATTAAAAGTTTTTACCATAAAAACTGTGTTGAAATTATTTACAAATTGAAGGAAGCCTCTTGCCTGAATTGCGTCCGCGCCCCAAGTATCTGGATCATCAACCATTTCTTCAAATAATATCATAAGATCAGAATGGTATGAATGTACTATATTTACTAGCCGAGACGAATAATTCCATCTCGTTGTGGCAATAGTGGGAAGCCTTCTTTTTACCACCTGATTAAAAAAATATGTTCTCTTAGTAGATTGGGAGAAAAATGCTGATAATCCAGACAAAGTTTTAAAAAATATTTTGACTTCCTGGAGAAAGTTTACAGATTGTGATAGAACTAGGTTTAAAACATGTGCATTACAGTGAATAAAAATAGCATTTGGAAACTTCTCTCTATCTTTAGCTTGGGTTCCATTCAATTCACTTGACATAACCGCAGCGCCGTCATAGGTCTGAGCTACTAGCTTTTTCCCCCAATTTTTAAGTTGTATTAGGTCTATTATATTTTTAGCGATTGCGTTCGCTGTTCGATCATCACTAACATCCAAGTATTTATAAAATCGTTCTCTTTCAAACCCTTTACAATCTACATATCGGAAAACGATAGACAATTGTGATTTTTTTTATTGTCTGTAGTTTCATCTAGCATTACCGATATACATAAGGTTTCAGAAATTCCGCTGTCAATATTATTGAAAATAACGGTAGCAAACCCAGCAAATTAAATCGTTTTGTCTGTGGTTAGAAGTGCCCTTAAAACACTGAGCAGAAGATAAGTGACCATTTAATTTACTGTCGTATTTACCAATTAAATTTAAAAGTTCAATGTAATTTCCCTTATTATCTGAATTTTCCGATTCGTCGTTGCCTCTAAAAGCTAGTTCTTGAGAACCAAGATAACAAACTGTATCAATTAGTCGTTCTAATACTAGTCGATTTTCTGAGACCTGCTCATTGTGCCTTGATACAAAAATTCGTTTTGTTCGTCGAGTAATAAGTCAACACGAATATTTCCGAATGTTTTCAAATTAATGCTGGTATTAATATGAACTTGAGTCATCTGATGTTTTACCGTTGCAGCAGTTAAGTGGTTTAAATCATTGTAACCTGTGGTCCAAACTGATTTTTCATTGTTATCTGCAAAAAGCAAACAAGGCCATCAAAATATCTTGTTAATTACAGGGCAACCGCATAGCCAAGATTTTTCCTTATAATTAGAAATCTGAAAATGCCTAGTTTATGATTTAGTTTTCGTATTTACTAGAGAAGTTAGATTTGGAAGTTCTGGAATAGGTCTTCCACTTTTAATAACTTCGTTTTTTTCTTCAGGGTTTAATTGTGAAAAGGCTTATTTATTAAACTCTCAATGGTGCATCCACAAATCATTTTAAAATTTCCGTCCAATTTTATCGAAGGATAAACATAAAATGCTTTGATTTTAAATTTCGACAAACTAGATCTCAATAAAACACAGAACCACACAACTCAAACCAACAAGTAGCAAATGTATCAAACCATTTGAGTTACGCGGCCTGGCTGTAAGTTTTGTTCTTCATGCGTTGGCGCACATTCCATATTAATATGTATATCTGTGGACTTTTGACAAAAAAAAACCTCTTTCTAAAACAGCAAATTTAAAGGGGAGCGTAAAAGCTTTTTAACCCTGCTGTTAGATTAGAAAAAACTTACGAATCTTAGATTGAGGGACCATTTGGTCCATACTGCAATTTTCATCCAAAATAATAATTTTATCTTATTCTTTGTAACTATTTTGGTTCAAAAATTTCTAAAGCAAGTATTTGACATATCAAAAACATCCTCTAACATATCAAAAACATCTTCTAAATATTTGACATGAATTTACATTCGCTTGGTAATGAAAAAATTTACGAATCTTAGGTTGAGGGACCATTTGGTCCATACTGGAATTTTCATCCAAAATAATAATTTTATCTTATCCTTTGTAACTATTTTGGTTCAATAATTTCTAAAGCAAGTATTTGACATATCAAAAACATCTTCTAAATATTTGACATGAATTTACATTCGCTTGGTAATGAAAAAATGTACTATTGACCAAATGGTCCTCTAACCTAAGATTCGTCATTTTGTATTTTTCTCAGTCCTGAATAAAGTTAGAAAATTTAATTTTCGCACATAACATTGTTTTATTAAAAGACCCCATTAGCAGAAAAATTTAGTCAGTATATATCACCGTTCCAAAGTTACAAGGGAAAACAGAAAAAATTTGGACCAAATGGTCCTAATCTAACAGCAGGGTTAAATACCTCAAAACCATTTTTAAAAAATAATTGCTAAAAAATTTAATATTAAAATGGAAATCTACACTATTTTTAATTTTAGCCAGTTATTTTTTAAAAATAGCTGTGAGGTATTTATAAAGCTTTTTCGCTCCACTTTAAAATTGCTGTTTTAGAAAGGGGTTGTTTTGTCAAAAGTCCACAGATATGTATGTACTTTTCATCCACCCCCGATACAAATTGTTGTGTGTTGTATTTTGTTTGTTTGTAGATTATTTGGTTCTCTGTGCGATGACGCATGCCTTCATACTTGATGCTTCATACAAGTCTGCTGTAAGTTCGTTGACGATTGGGTTCTCTACGAGTTGGCGCACCATCGATACATACAATTTTATTTATTTTGTGTATATTATAATTTGTTTTTAGCTGTGGATTTGGTTCGCCATAAGTTGGCGAAGGGTCTATATCAGAGAATGATCAAAAGTTAAAATGTGTTTGTATTGGTGAGAGAATGGAAGCTAAACACAAGACCGCAAGAAGGAGCGTAAGAATACGTGTGAGTTGGGCATGAACTTGTGTTTTATGAAATGCTCATGGCTGTTCTATATGAAAATTGTGGTTTCTTTTTAAGATGTTGGTTCGCTATGGGTTGGTGAACGGTCTAAATGTAATATTGTGTTTTCTTTTTGAGATGTTTTGTTTGTTGTTTCGGTTCGCTATGTATTGGCGCACGTCCAACGTTCAATTTGTGTAACAGTTGTTGTTATGGTTTCGAATTGTCGTTAGTAAATATATCACGCTTCATTAAATGCACATATTGCTGTTTTGTTACCAAGCTTCATAAAATTAATCAAATTATAAATGAATATTTTAGGGTGTTCGGAGAACACCTGCGCACCTTAGAGGGAACGTCACTGCCATCCAAGTTAAAATAAAAATAACAACGTATCATTTAACACGTAGTGCAGTGAGAACTTCACTTCTGCTCCAATATTATCCAATTTAATTAAATATTTTGTATTTTATCACTTCACTTTTCTTTTGCAAATGGCGTCAACTTGGTGTCAACCAATGTTGCCATATAGGTAGTAAGATTATTTGACAAGGCACTGAAAAACTCTTTCCGTATTTAAAGTCAGATCCAACATAAATCACAATCAACTGATTACCAATTTAAATAACCAGTCAAAATTGGCCTAAAAGAAACGCGGTGATGTTTTCATCCAGTAAGGTGGAGGTCTAACTACTGGGGTATAGTTTATGCTAGGAGGTCTAGAAATATTCTATGCTACTAGACCATAGGCAGGTGTGGGTTGACGATTCACCGCGCAAGAGCTCGCGTTAATAGTAATTAATAATAGGCACGCAACTAATAGTATTTTGATTGTACTATAATAATTTTTTTCTGATATACTAATTCATCCCACATAAAAGTTTCCATTCCACATTAAAATAAATAGATAGTCTTTAATATCATTTAGAAGACAATAATCCGCCGCTGCCTGATCCAAAAATACCCGTACTCATACAAGGAACGGAAAAACACGTTCAATTGCTCGCTAGCGTGTTCAAACGTGTTGTGGAACAGAATCGAGACGGAGTTATGTCGGTGACATTAGAAAGCCGAGAAAATTCCCTAGACTTGAAAGCAAGAAAGACTTACAAAAATTACCCCGTCTGTATTAATTTCTTAAAGTCGTGTTTCTGATCCTCTTACACTGTGTGTGAGCAAAAATCTGAATTCAGTGAAACATAGCATAGCTAGTGGCATTTCCCGTTTTTCTCTACCACGTCAAAATTTCGAGATATTTGACCCCAAAGTTTGCTGGGATGTCAACAACTGTAATATTTTTGAGACTGAATTAGAGGCAGAACGCTTCAAAATTGAAGTTTGACTTCTGAGTAAGAAATGTAGAGGACCTTAAGAAGAATACCAACTTCAAGTTTGTACCCCCTCTCCTCCCCCTTACGCCTAATAATAAGGAAGGTGGAGTGTTTTATGCAGGAGCTTGTGCAGGACGCAGCCCGAAAACGTGCGATGACTTCAAATTCATCAACAACCTCCAGAGCAAATATCCTGGAGTTGTCCATGGAAGGGGTTTTTGATGAATCAGATTTCATCTAACATATCATTAGGTAATACATACATTTTCATATTATTTTCTTGAACTTTTTAACGCATTCCTGTTTCTCTTTCGCCAGTTTACCTACAAGTCTGATATCAACCAAAATTTTACCATCGACTGAAGTGTTTTTTACTTATATATTAAATGTTTTTGAAATTACTTTTAATATTTTTTAAATTTGTATTGTGTAATATTGTTTTAAGGCAAAGCCATATTTGTGTTCATTAATAATTATGTAATGTTTACTTGTACCTGAAGAGAACAATTTTGAATTTTTTTTTGGCTTTTTTTATGTGTTTATATTAAATCTTTTTAAATAAAACAGTAAATGAATGAATGAAATGTTATTTGTGTATATTTTGGGCTTGTGTTTATTAAATTTTATTAAAGGGGGTAAAAAAAAGTCATACGTGTTATGTAAGTAGTGACAAAAAAATACTTAAATGTATTGGCGGCATTAATTTAGTTGGAGCCAATCCAATTTCCCTTCGTTGTTAAAGTAATTCGTAAATTCTTGTCGAATTAGTTCTGCTTCACCCTTTCGCGGATTGTACGTGCTGTCCACATTAACAGCACTGCTTACAGGTGTAGAATTCGGATATCTGTTGATGTACGTACTGTCAGACTGCATCAAATAATTGTGTAGAGCACAAGTAGCAAATACAATTGATTGCACCTTTTCGGCACTTCTTACATTAATTGGCGCTAAGAAAACTATAAATCGGTTTGCAAGAATGCCGAACGCATGCTCGACAACATGCCTTGCACGGGACAGCCGTGCATTGAAAACTTGCTTCTCTGTAGAGTTCGTGTGATATGGGTACGGCTTCATTAAGTGAGTTTGCATGGGGAAGGCATCATCGCCAACCACGACATAAGGCAGGCACCGACCATTTCCCACTACCGAATTTTTCGGTATTTGTGACCCTTCCATCAAAACCGTACTCAGGTTACTTTGGAGGAACACTCCAGCGTCATTACAGCGGCCATTGCAACCTATATCCACATAAATAAATTTACAATTAGCATCAACTAGAGCCATCAAAACAATGCTGTTGGTCCCTTTATAATTGTGGTAGAACGCACCATCTTTACGGTATGGCCAGAAGTTAATGTGCTTGCCGTCTAAAGCACCGATACAGTTTGGAAATTGCCATCTGATAGCAAATTCTTTCGCTATGGCCTCCCACTCCAAAACACTGCTGGGATACTGTAGAATAAAATAGAAATATGTACTTAACATTCAAACAAACTACAAACTTTAATACCTTCAAATATGTTCCTTTCAATCCCTGCAACAAAATTTTACACACTTCCGGTACAGTAGTTGAAATTGTCGATACAGACACTCGTGTCTGATAGTCAAGGCTTTTAAAACTTTCACCTGCAAAGTAAAACAAAATTTAGCTTTAATACAATATGAATATGGGCGGGCGTCTAATGAAAGTCACCACTGGCAAGGAATCGCAATGTCAATGCTAGCCTTTCTGCTGCCGGAATTGCTTCCCTCATTTCAGTATCCGAACGCGCTACATGCTGCTGTACTAAAGTTAACAAAAAATTGAATTGCGTTTTTGTTACCCTTAAATAATTCCTGTAAGAAGCTTCGTCACTCAACAGCAGCTCTTTGTTCAAAAACGTGAATGACCCGAGCTCCGCTCTTTTGTGCCTCCATGTCTTCATCCACAACCGCTTTACTCGCTTAGTACGTAAGAGAGTGGCTTCCGTCAATAAATCACTTAATCCTAAAATGTTAATTAAAAATTTAATAATTATCACATTTCTAGTCGAATCATGTACTACAAACCAATCAGGATGTCCTCTTTGTCGCTGTCGTTAGAATCGTTAGAGCAACGAGAGAATAATAGAGCGTAATATATCAGAGAGCTTTACAAAATGAGAGCATGTGCGCATAGATTTTTTTACTCGGTGGTTCGGCGTTCGCTTACCATGGGGTCAGAGAAAGCATGTGCGCACATATTTTTTTACTCGGTGATTCGGCGTTCGCTTACCATAAGGTCAGTCATGTACGGAGCAATGTACGGAGTAGTTAGGTATGTAGTTCAAGCATGGCTAATCGACACCTCCAGAACAGCAGGGACGATTAGCGCTGTTACTAAGGCATTCGGGAAAAAAATATACAATGATTGCTTGAACGTTTTCGTACATCCATATTTTCAAACAACCATAGGCGTGAATGAATTTTAATGATAAATTCTAGGTAACTTAAATTTAGATGATACTGAAAGGAATATCATTACTTTAGAGATTAAATACATTTTTATTTTTATTAGAGATTAATTATTTTTTATTTTAACTAGAGATTAATTATGTTAGTGCCTTTAGACACATCATATACTTATATGTTAACGACAAACCAGAGATCAATTGTAATTAATCAAATTTATTGTATTGAGGGTGACTGTTACTGTGACGCGAACTGGTGATGGAATTTGGTTTAAAGCCCATGTACGTTAACTAAATTATAATTTTCAGATTCTTTGGAACGAATAACTATTGGTTTCCTATGATCTGGTATATAGGCTGCCGTCGGATTTTCTTGACACAACCATGTTGAAATTTTAAGACTGTTCAGGTGGAAAACCCTCAATTATAACTGGACATTATATTTCTACTAATGAGTTCTATTCTTACTCCCTATACTGTACAGAAAAGAGCTTTCACCAACGTATTCTAGCAGTGTGATCTTTCAATGATAATTTGCACTTTATTTCATAGGAAAATCGTGTTTAAGTCAGTTCTGTTCCAGACACGACACTTAAAACCTACATCAACAGAGACAAAAATAATTATATTAAATTCTCTAATTTTTAAGTATAATACTACCCCGAGGAAATGAAAAATAAATTGAATTATTTGAAAGAAAAACTAAACCCCATTCAGTTTGTTTAACCCATTTGATTTTATTTTCTCGAGCATAACACAATTGTTCAAACCCCCCGTATAATCATTTTTGGTCCCATCGAACCGGCTTGGCGATTGTTTTAACAACCGAGAAAAAAATCTATTTCCACATACCCACATAACCCCCTTGGTTAAAAACTCTGTTACGCAGATAAAATTCCCTGTAAACCGAAATATCTAAAGTGAAGTTTAACGAATTTTGATTATTACCAAGCAAGTAATTTCACAAATATTAAAAGGTACGTACGCAAGATTTTGCAAAGTCATCATATAAAAAAAACAACTAAAACGCAATATTTCTAAGAACATCGAGTTAAAGAAACGGTAAAAGTGTCAGCTAAAATATATGAAAAGAAAATATCCCTTCCATTTAACAAACGGAATCCACAAACCGCTTATCATTAAATTTTGCAATAACTTAAAATTCAAAGTTACATTAGCAGTCTTTATTTAACATTAAACCCCAACTAAATGTGAGATCTCTCTGTAATGCTAATGCGTGCGTAATAAAAAAGCTCAATCTCTCTCATATGTTTTACGTCTACAGAATTTGTGTTCAATCATATCTCTCTCAAGTTGTTATATTACAAATATTTTGTAATTTCGTTTAAAATATTTTTATTTTAAATATATGATCCGATTGTATTGTTTAATAATACTTTCAAAACTTCTCCAAGAGTTACCTTTGTGAAATTTATTAACTCTACGTATCAATTCAGAGAATACTTGTGACATACGGGTTTATTAGAGTTACCCGTACCACATTGGTCTGCATTCGGCACCATAAGCTCGAAATCCAAAAGGATGAGATTATCTATCAATGGACCTCCCTTCGATCAGCATATGATACTTTTTTGTTAAAGCTGGAGTCCGCAGAGGATGACTTCGAACCCATTCACAGAAATTTCTTTGTTGCTTACGATGCACATATGAATTGTTTATCCCGTGTAAATGAATTATTGGATAAGTTAAGTTCTGACAACACGCCAATAGTTGATGTCAATAGAGCAATAACACATTCCAACATTGCAACGGCCCCATGCGACTGTGATGTGTTTCCTGGAGATTATGCCTCTTGGCCCAAGTTCAGAGACATATTTTCTGTTCTCTGTGGCAATAATTTTCGTTTATCCCCAGTGGAAAAGCTCTGTCACCTATTAAAAAAGGCTCAAGGAGAAGCTCGAGCCATTCTAAAGACGTGCCTTCTCACTAACGAAGGATTTAAAATGGTTTGGCAAAATCTCATAGATAGGTATGAAAACAAACGAGTTTTAATAAACGCCCAACTCAAAACATTACTCAATATGAAAAACAATCATAAAGAATCAGGTAATACCTAAAGAGCTTCAACGGTCAATCAATTATTGCAAATCAAATCTTTCATTGCTCCAAATTGAAACGGGTAACTAGGATATTATATTTGTTTATATATGTTCTATATGCCTTCCAGATTTACAATTAAATCTTTGGGAACAATCTTTGAATAGTTCTACCAATCTTCCAAACTGGAAAGACTTAGATTCATTTTTATCTAGTCGATTTGAAACTTTGGAAGCTGTAGCTGACATTAGGTCAACTTGTCCTATATCTTCTAATAAGGGCGCTGTTGGAAACGATACCAATCAACGGGAAAATAAAGGATTTAAATCCTATCACACCCAAGTCTCCAACAATACCAAACAATGCACTCTGTGTAATGGATCACATCCTTTGCGTCTCTGCAATTTATTTCTGAAAATGTCGGTCGATGAACTTTACGCAACAGTAAAAAATCAGAAACGGTGTACAAATTGTTTGGCAACTTCTCATTATTATATGAATTGTAAGAGTGAGTTTGTTTGTTCCACTTGTACGATCAAACATCATTCATTATTTCATCGACAAAACAATTCTTCTAACCCAACCCAATTCCAGGCTACTTCAAGTCATAATACCTCCCCACAGAATGTGAAACTTAATAAGGAATCCGATAATATTCCATCATCTATATCTAGGGAATCTCAGTCGTATTCTACCCAAGTACAGTCCACTTTTTCTTCATCGGTACTCATAGGAACTGCTATAGTCAAAGTATGCCTTGAAAATATAAGGTACGAGAATAAGGTTGTCGACCCAGCATCAGAAGCATCTTTTATTTCAAAACTTTTACAGAGAAAATTATGTCTCCAACAAAATCCTCACAAATTGGAGTCATCGGCTTAAGTAGTTCTTTAACGACTATATCTAGCCAAACATCTTGCATTACTATTGGGTCACCGCTTGACAGTAATTTCAAAACAAAATTTAGATATTTTGATTGTAAGGAAGACCACAGATCATTTGTAATATAAGACATATATGCCAAAAATAAAGGCATCTTTAGCGGATCTTCAATTGGCTAATGTTGAATCAAACGATGCATACGTGGACCTTCTTTTAGGAGGTAATATTTACCCCACTATCCTCAGAGATGGGGTCAAGTGGGACAGAGATCGAATTTTAGTTGCCAAATCTGCCTTCTTTGGTTGGATTGTTACCGGCAATGTAACATCTGCTACCCTCCCACCGCATTTGCATTTTTCAGCGAAATCGCCATTGGCGACCAGCTAGCTCGGTTCTGGGAATTGGAAAATATTCCTGAAGTGACCATAATTTCTAGCGAGGAAAAATACTGCGAACAGTTGTTCCAGTTTACCACTTACAGAAATTCTTCTGGCCGATTTGTAGTGTCCCTTACGTTTAAGCCCGCATTTCCTGGTAAAATCAACCTAGGGAATTCGCGTAGCATTGCTTTATCGGAGTGTTTGAAAACTGAAATCCGGTTGAATAGGGACCTACAACTAAAAACAAACTCTGACAAGGTTATACGCGAATATTTAACTCCAATTTCCCCTAGTGCGCCAACTAATATCTATTTACCTCATCATGCGGTTATTAAACCCGATAGTACTACCACACAACTAAGAGTAGTATTTAATGCGTCCAACCCCTCGTCCAATGGTGTAAGTCTCAATGATATCCTGTACCCAGGCCCAGCTTTACAGTCGGACATAAGTGTCTTACTGGTAAATTGAAAACTTGTATTGACAAATTCTTGTTAACCCAGAACATACGCCCTATCAAAGAATTCTTCATCGAGATGATCCTCAACAAGAACCCCATGATTTGAACGGAACACAGTCACTTTCTGTGTAAACTGTGCCCCCTATTTGGCAATTAGAGTATTGCTTGCCAAGGAATATACTCTAGAAACCCCAGTTGTTTCGGATATCATCAGAAATTTCATGTACGTCGACGACGTATTATGGGGTTGAAATAATCTTTCCGAATGTCTCACAGCTAGAGACTACCTCGTAAGAATTTTGAGTTCTGCTGGATTTATGTCCACTTCATCTAACAGCGATGCTCTTTTACAAGGTGTAACCCCAGAACACCTGCTTGATTCTGCATTTTTAAAGTTGTCAGATAGCAGTACAATCAAAATGCTTGGTTTGCGCTGGAATGCAGGAGGTGATTACTTTTATTTTAAAACGAATAAATTCCCCGATGTACATGTGTTCTCGAAGCGAAAGGTATTATCGATTATAGCGATAATTTTTGATCCAGCTAGCCCCCAAAATTATAGTTGCAAAAATAATAATGCAACAGATATGGAAAGACAATACTGGTTGCGATGAAACCCTTACAACAGCTACCCTATCACAATGGCAAAAGTTACTCGATGATTACCCTTACATTAAGAACATTAAAATACCCCGCTATGTGAAATAATACCTCATACCAAATAGAATACCATGGCTGCTGCGACGCCTCGGAAAAGGCATACGCAGCAACTTTATATATTCGAGTAGCATCCCCCGATGGCCAGGTACATACTCACTTGTTGACCGCAAAGTCAAAAGTTGCACCGGTCAAATTTGTGACCCTTCCTGGTAAAGAGATTTGTGGAGCCTTATTATTAGTTAGATCTTAACCTAGGAAACCATAGCCTGTACTAATGAGCAGATTCCACTATAGTACTATGAGAATCGGATATATGAGGCCGTTTTTCTAATCTCTCTAGAGCCATGCGTGTTATTTATTATATCTTTATATTTTTTAGATTAACCCACCCTGAACTCAAACAAGGAGTAAAGTACAGCACTTGTGAAATATACGCTTCTGAGTTGAAATTTGTTAAAAATCCCGACTTTCTATACTATGCCAGTAAACCTACTTTCCCGAATATTCAAATCTTGATAGCGGATTAAGATTACCTAATGGAAGTAATATATTGCCTCTTAATCCGTTTATTGATTCAGACGGCCTTATGAGATCAAATGGTCGACTCTCACAGTCTCCAACCCTATCATATGTTGAAAAATTTCCAAAAATACTTCCGTATTCTGGGAGATTTACAAGGTTATATCTGGAGTATATACATATGTCATCCGCTCATGCTGGAAATTCCCTAATGCATGAATGAATTTTGGGTTCCTAAATTAAAAAATCTTATTAAAACGGTTTTTTTCAATTGTAAGATTTGTGTTATTTGTAAACATAAAAGAAGTCAACAGATAATGGCTGCCCTACCACCAGAGAGAACACTATTTTCTCGCCCCTTTTGTAACACTGGAGTTGACTTTGCCGGGCCTTTCGACATCAAATCATATGTTGACCGCGGTGCTAAAGTCACCAAGGGATATGTTTTGGCCATTGTTTGCTTTGCAAAAAAAAGCAATACATATCGAAGTCACGAGCGAAATTTCAACACAAGCATTTTTAGCAGCTTTTGCTCGTTTTTTCTCTCGGTGTGGAGCTCCCCATGCCATCTATTATGATAACGGCACTACCGTCACAGGAGCTTCCAATATAATTGCTAAAGACCAAGTTAATCTAATGATGTCAGTAAGGCAACCACTTACCGCCCAAAATGCAAATAAAACCAACATCGAAATGGAAAAAGTTTTCGTGAATCGAACGGACAAAATTTGCCTGCGGGAAATGTTGCTATTTCTCGCTCAGCAACAATCATCATCAATGTTAATCCAACAACTTAAACACCAATTAAATAGTTACCTTAAATTTGAATTAGTTATCTTAACAAAGTATAATTTGTTTTATTATTATAATATTACTCTACTGTATTTCATCCTCTAATCAAAAAAAAGTAATGTACCTGAATTTGAATACTTTCCCTCTTGAAGTCTTTGCAGTACTGCAAGGGGGCGGTATGTTCAGGTGGAAAACCCTCAATTATAATTAGATATTATATTTCTACTAATGAGTCCTATTCTTACTCCCTACACTGTACAGAAAAGAGTTTTCACCAACGTATTCCAGCAGTGTGAACCTTCAATGATAATTCGCTCTTTATGTCATAGGAAAATCGGGTTTAAGTCAGTTCTGTTCCAGACACGCCATATATAATTATTTTAAATTGTCTAATTTTTAAGATAATACTAAACCCCATTCTGTTTGTTTAACCCATTTTATTTTATTTTCTCGAGCGTAAAACAATTGTTGAAACTCCCCGTATAATCAAAGACCATTTCGGAGAATTAGTCCTGGATTGCTTTAGAATTAATAATCTTTTACGGGGATATATTGGCTTCAATCGAAACATGACGGATTTCACAAACTGCGCAGGTTTTTCTTCGAATTTTATATAAATAATCGAAATTAAGAGGACCACGTTAATGTTTTTATGGATTTTAGGAAACCATGGAACTTTCGTAGCTTTTCCGGCCAAACAAATGAAATCTCGAAGATTTTCTTCCCCTTTCTGGTGAAATTATGGTCTTATGATTCTTGTCTTTGGAAGTAAAAAAAGCGTTTTACCAGATTTTCCGCCGAAAAATAGAATCCTTTTGTATCTGGTCGGAGAGTCAGTAATTTATACCCTTTATCTGTGAGAGATTATAAGAGAGGGCTCTTCTTACTGTTAAAGTAATAACATTACAGTTTTAATGAGCACTTTCTCATACACAACTGCTCAAAACAAATTAGCATACACACATTTTGATTCTGTAAGAGATCATCAGTGTTATTCATCAATGGTAGTAACCTTTTGTTAACATTATTATTGTTTGCACTCAAACAGAAACACGCATATTGTTAGTTCTTGAGAGAATATCAGTAAGATAGTTGCATCACTGTTAAAGATGGATGAAATTTATAGTTGCTTTTGTACATTATCGCACTAATCTCTCTCCATTGCACAGTATCCAAAGTATTTTTGTTTCGCATTGTTACCTACGCATTCGCTGACACAAATTTGAAGACTTTAACCCTTTCGCAGCCAGGAATTGTCAATAAATCAAATAACCTATACACATATATTCAAGTGAAATGGTATTTGAAATAATATATAAGATACATTTATTTAGATAATAATAGTGTTTGCGTGGAATTTACCAGCTAGAGAAAATATATTTAAAAAGTGATTTTAAATAAATTTATTAATTTTTAAATGAAATCTTAAAGAAAAGTGTTTTCATCCAGTAAGGTCGAGGTCTAACAACTGAGGTACAGTTTAGGCTAGCGGGTCTAGAAATATTCTAAGCTACTAGACCATAGGCAGGTGTGGGTAATGACGCTTCACCGCGCAAGACCACCCGAGAGAATTAATAATAGGCACACAATTAATTGTATTTTGTTTTTACTCCAATAATTTTTTCTGATATACTAATTCATTCCACACAAA
Source organism: Phaonia tiefii (assembly GCA_963931995.1). NCBI lineage: Eukaryota > Metazoa > Arthropoda > Insecta > Diptera > Muscidae > Phaonia > Phaonia tiefii. Next base: position 110,004,025 of record OZ008368.1, on the reverse strand, counting down.
AGTTTCCATTCCACATTAAAATAAATAGGGAGTCTTTTATAACATTTTGGTAATGAAAACTTGATTAGTTAGCAGAAAGACCTGAACCACCCCACCCGACTGTAGCTGGCGACACAAAGGCTCCCGCAGTCGTACCTCCTACTGAAGTCTAGGATGGAAGGCTGAAGTCTAATAGAAAATATCTTCAATAAGTCCAGAAATGTTCTCATGTACATCACAGAATTTGGCGCCCAGCATGGCGCCGAAATATGACACTGTCTTTTAGGCTCTAGAGTAATTTAGTTTTTTTTATATGTAGATTTTTAATGAGCTTCAATAAACAATGTGCGCTATTGTTCTGATTTTTAACATACTTTGTCTTTGAATGCGTTAACCGTGGATTATTTGAGATTATTTTCAAAGAATTTTACGGTAATTATTAAAACAATTGTACTGTACTTCACGGTATATAAACATTAGGGCGGGTTAATTTTTTTTTGATGAAGCGTATAGCAAAAACGTAATCTATTAGGTGATTTTGAGAAATTTTGCTCTAAGCTCTAAGTCGGATTTGGAGCCCCCCAAAATTTCAAAATAGATTTTTTTTCCATATATACATAGAGTAAGTTAATTAAATTCATCATAAAATCGGATAGAATTATAGTAGATTTCTCAATGTGGGCTTGTTTGAAAGGTATTTTTATCACCTTTCAGAATCTGTATTGATTTTTTTTTATTTTTGGCAGAGATATTAGGAATTTTTTGTCGAAAAATAGCCTAAAATGAACTTTTAACTAATAAATTCTGAATTTTCTTCGATTTTTTTCGAGAAAGTTCATATAATTTCCAACAACTTTTATTACGTTAAATTTTTTTGTTTTCGAACTCTTTTTCGATCTGAAAAAATCAACTGAAAGGTTTCAACAAAAAAACACTATTTTTAGAGATTCTGAAAGGTGATAAAAATACCTTTTGGGGGCTCCAAATCCGACTTAGAGCTATCGTCTCATGAGCAAAATTTCTCAGAATCACCCATAGATTACGTTTTTGCTAAATGCTTCATCAAAATAAAAATCGTTCCATACAATTTTACCCGCCCTAATAAACATATAATCTAAAATATTTGTACGTGTAGAAAATGTATTTGTACGTGTAGAAAATGTGGATGTCGTCAAGTCCGCTTTTTGCGGTTTAACGGCCACTGATATACAGGCAATGAGATCGAAGTTCGATATACAAGTTTTAATGTCATATAATACAATATAGCCCCATTTTTGTTATACAAACTATGAGTTAGAACGCATGTCCAACTTCACTTCGGCTTCTAGTCCAGACATCCTATCCTAGTGAGCTGTTCGCGTTCTAGTTTTACACTCACTGATTTGGACCTACAATTTTACACCGGTTCCGAATGGTATTTTGAGAAGCTTTTTCATGGCTAAGTACTCGTTAATGCCACTAAGCGAGCTGACCGCCGTCGAAAGAAATTTAAGGTGGTTAGAGCAGAGATCCAACCCACGTTCTCCCACACAAGAGCCGCGAACACTACCATTGCACCACCGACGGCCATTACAGATATGTACATATACGTATGTTTTATAGCACGTTGTTTTTATTACTTGTGTTAAAGATCTAAAAAGAAGTTTTTTGTTCACAACTCATTTTTTTTTACTTTAACTTTTTCCATTTCATTTTCGATTGAATATTGTGCTATTGAATTTGTCTACTAAAGACATTCCATGTCATTCCTTGTAAACTTCCTCTGCGACGGGATCAGTGCAAATTTCACCATCAGTTTGCGTTGTGTATAATCAGACAATAAACGAGGGAGATGACTGGCGTATGCTTAATGAATGTTCTCATTGCTTTCATCGTAGTTGTATAGAAACCCAATTGTCAGCATCTTAACACTGTCCAGCTTGCGACTACATCGGGAAGTTCTAAGTAATCTCAGTTTAAGCCCAGAGGGGCTCAACAAAATCATTATCGAACTCGTAACACTAATCGAAACCTTCGAATCAAAATTCTAACCCAATACCAGCTGGAACTGTTGATAACTCACCATCGGCAAATGACATTAACTACAATGAAATTTACAGGATGATCGAAACGAATTTTACTCGAATATTTCAAAACGTGGGAATAGTTACACAATATTTGACAAATAGTGGTACCAACATGATTCTATATTGGGTTAATATTCCTAAGTTGCATATTTTTCCACAATTCGCACAACCTGTGATGCAGAATTCAATTCGAAATTCCAATAATAGACAAACTGAAACATATGGTAGGGCCAAACCAAAACAGAAGACAACTACAATTAGAATAGTTCGTTCTATAAATAGAACTTCCGAAACTTCAGCATCAGTGCGTGTAAGTAGGAAAGCAATGTGTAAGTAGCGACAACCAATCACGCTGCACAATCAATAAAGGTCTTCGGTTTGTGACTTCTGTAAATACACACCGCAGTGGCTTAACGGGCTAGACGCTGCTGAAGATGATGCTTCACAAACATCGAAACGATCGTCCAGCGAATGTGAGTTCGAATCCCACCCGCGGCATTTAAATTTTTTCACTAACCGGAGAAAACATGATCTCTTAGCCTTAAAGGAAATTACAACTTTAGAGAAACTTCGTCTTTTGGCGGTAATAATGTTCCGCGACCACACGGTGCTCAGACTAACGTAAATATGGACTTTCCAAATCGTTCTCTAAACTCATTCTTCCACCTAATTCAAGTCAAATACCTGCTGACAAATTTACGTCCGTCATGCAAAATACCCACCACAAATTTGATGGTTCTCTTGAAGGACTACAAATAGAAGAATTTTTAATAAGACTTAAAACTCTTAGGAGGAGCATTTTTAACAATGGTGGTTCGCTAATATGTGACAACTTGCATAGATTTTGCTAGGCAATACGCGATAAATATAGGGAGATCGCCTTTGAACATAAGAGAAGAGATACGCAATCGCAAGGACATAAGAGAAGAGATACTCAATCGTCGGCCATGACCGACAGACTCCCAAGGCCAATGTCCGAAGCCGAACTTATTGAAATTCTGGTTAGGAACCTACGTCCGGAGACTCATCAGGATATGTTGTATGTCCCACTTCTGCCAATACCGCATCTAAGAAATCTTCTTCAGATACGTGAGCACAGTTTAAATGATGAATACGTTCGAAAGCATCTGGGCATGCGTAACGCGGCAGCAACTTTGACTACACACAACCATATAGCAGAGTTTGTTATTGAGCAAATTGAAGAAGGGCCGTCTGAAAATGACTGTCACTTGGTTAATGCTTGCCATAAAGCGGAAATCACGACTAAGTGTTAGAATTGTGACAAAGTTGGACGTACTTATATGACATGATTGTACAGAGGACAGGGCCGTGTTTTGTTGTGGATGTGGCGCGAAGAAGGTTTACAAACCCAACTACCGCCAACGTAGGTGTCGAAAATATAATAATAATAATAGTCCACATCCGGACCAAGACTAATTTTTGGAGACCAATTGCAGTCAGATGATACAGTTGAAGGTGGTGTAGCTGATAATATAAAGGACGAATCTCAGTCGTTTTATCCAGATGATAAATTAAGACCTGACAAAGTCAGAGACTGAAAGAGACCCGCACATTTGCGGGAAGATTCGGAAAACAAGAGTTCTCGCCTACTATTTCTAAAGTTGCCAAAAACGAGACGAAATATTGGACATAGGATCTCTGCTGTAGAGAATGAAGGGTCTTGGTAGAACAGAGCTCTATTGATGTCGGGGACGCTTTTCCCATAAAACAACGATTCTACCCAGTTTCCCCTGCGGTCGAAAATTTGATGTTTAAGCAAATTGATCGCATGCTAGATCTAGGAGTAATCGAATTTGCTAGTTCAGCATGGAGCTCTTCTATGAGACTGGAGACCAGAAGACTAAATGCGGTAACTAAAATGGATGCATATCCGTTAAACAATATCGAAGGCATCTTTTCTAGACTTCCGCAGGTGAATATAATTTAGATTTTACAGACGCATTTTGGCAAACTGGACTAGATGAAAATCTAAACCATTAACCGCCTTTATTGTTCCGGGGCTGTCATTATACCTATTTGTGCTAATGCTCTTCGGACTTAATAATTCCACCCAAGCACTGTGCCGGTTAATGGATGAGATTATTCCACTTGATCTTCCACTTGAACAGCTGCTTTTATCAACTTCGGATTATTGAATTTTACCTGGCAAACACTGTGCATAAATACGAGTATCTCATTCACACCCTTCAATAAACAAAGATTTTTCTATGTTCTTAAGGGAAATACTCGACGCAAGAAGGGTTTTTACACTTCTTTCGTTCACTTGACCTTCACTTAAAGTCTACTTTACATATAAAACACAGACCCACGATGGGACTGGGATCAGACACTCTCTAGATTCGGAGTTCAAACGGCACTCACGTTAAACATCTTTTTTTTGTGGTTTTTTGATTTTTGACAAGGTTGTGTTCGGCTCTCGAGATCACAAACTGGAATTATTCATTGGGCCAACATCATAAACAAGTCTGCAGAAAAAACGAACTACAGGATTTGACGCATACTACACTATACTTTCAGGCGACAAAGTTACTGGATTATAAAATATAAGATACATTTATTTAGATAATAATAGTTTTACCGTAGGATTTACCAGCTACAGAGGATATGTTTGAAAAATGATTTTAAATAAATTTATTAATTTTGAAATGAATGTCTAATAGAAACGCGCTGATGTTTTCATCCAGTAAGGTAGTTTATGCTAGGGGTCCTGGAAATTTCCTAAGCTACTAGACAATAGGCAGGTGTGCGTAATGAGACTTCACCTCGCAAGACCTCCCGAGAGAATTAATAATACGCACGCAATAGTATTTTTTTATATTCCAATATTTTTATCTGATATACTAATTCATCCCACATAAAAGTTTCCATTCCACATTAACTAAATAGGGAGTCTCTAATAATATTTTTGTAATGCGAACTTGATTAGTTAGGAGAATAATTCTAACATTTTTTGTAGACGATAACTTATCAGTGATGATATTTGAAAATTTTCGAGGGGACTTTTTGTAGTCTTCCGAAGGTACTTTTTTGACGTAAGAGTACTTTTTCTAAAATATTTAAACAAAGCTGTATTTACACTGAAGGATTAACGGACTGTTTGTAGAACATAAAAAAATGTATTTAATCTAGTAAGGTTTGCTAATCTTTCGATGTAAATACAGTGAAAGCTTTAGTCAGCATCAGGCAGACATATAGGTCCGTCCTATTACACGAAAAATACAAGTATATATATGTACATCTTGGCAATTTCGATCAGCTGAGTTTGACAAGGTGGACCCTTGATATAAAAACCAAATTCCTGCAACTGCTGCAACCTTACTTATTATGCCATGTGCTGTATTTAAAAACCTCTAACATACAATTTGGTGAGTCAAATCAGAAAGTACTCTTATTGGAGCAAAAGGAGTTGGGGACTTTTCGAAATCGAAAGGAGGTACAAAAGTCCTTATTCACTACAAATATCGTCCCTGTAACATATTATAAATAGTCATTATATTAAAAATTATATACATGATTTAATATAACAAATAATAGTAACCAATATGAATCTATATCTCACAGCAAAATAGTATATAGTATAATTTTATATAGAGTACGGTATACTAGTGTGCAACATTATACTAGTTTTTCGGGACGTATTTGACATCTTTTGTGTTTATCGACTTGATTACTCGTTGTGTTCTTAAGTTCCCCAATAAATATCTCTATTCGCCTTTATGTGGGTCTCCCTTTGTGTATGATCACTTCGTGTTCGCTCAGGTTCACACAAACGTATATCTTAGTGGCACTAATACACCCTCCACCGCACTGAGTTACCATTACATGTTAACTTCTTAACGAATTTTTTCGACGCAGACGCTCAAATTTTCTCTCTCAAAATTTGAATAACAACCCACATCTAAAAACTTAAATAAAACGTTTATTATTATACAATATGAGATAACCACTAAAGGATAATTTTAACCCTCTAACCGGCGAGCCTGCCTTTAGACGGGGTATATAAATACGTTAATATGCAGCTCTATTTCTGTTTTTTCTGTTCTAACGGGAAATATCAGCAGAGAAACAAACAATTCTCTTGTTGAGAACAATAGCAGCAAGCATTTCTGATTTGATTGCAAACTGTTGAGTGCTAAAGTCATTTTTTTCACAAAGTGTGTAAATTAATTATTTGTGTATCAAGTGGAATTTTGAAAAAAGTATAAAATCCTATTAATTCATAATTTGCGAGTAAAAAAATTATTTTCATACAGGTAAATATATATTCTATCGTGTTCTATGTTTTTAATATGAAGGTTTTACCAAAACTTAGCTTTTAGCCGGTGAAAATTGGACACCGTCTAAAGGCGGACCTGCCGGTTACAAGGAACTTTTGCATACACATTGCTCTAGTTCCTAGTGTTTTTTCGTTTCATTTTTCTGTAACCATTGTTCGGTTTTAAACATTGTAGGAACGAATTAACCATTTGAAAATGTTTTCACAGAGAAAAAGTTCTAATTTTTCAAAATTAAGTGATGAGGAAATTGAAGCACTCATGGCTGAATCAGTGGATGGCGCAGATTCAGAAGACGATTTCGACTTTGACAACGAAAATGATTTGGAGAACCCAGACTTTCAACTACCAAACGTAGACTTTGCCACATTAGAAGAAGAGTGGGATAATGTAGACAACAATGATTTTCTTTCTGATATCATCAATATCTCTCAAAACTCAGAAAAACTTCTGCCAGAAGTGAACAACAACGTGGAGCATTATGAAGAGTCTTTACCATCAAAAACTGGGAAAACAAAAACAAAGAGAGCAAGATCTCCTCTACCAGAAGTTGAAGCTGGAGAAGTGCAGTAGTGTCCAATGCGGGGGGGTTTAGAGGAAATGTAAAAGATATTTCTTCCCAAAACCCAGAGTTCAAAAACATTTTATGGAAAAAAAATCCTTGAACTTGAAAAAAACGATATAGTTTTTCAAGGAGACAAGGAATTGCCGCAACAATTCAAAGAATTAACCACACCATTCCGTTGCTTTACTTATTTTTTCAACGATGACTTGCTCAATGAAATTGTGTTTCAGGGCAATCTATATGCAAAACAGCAAGATGTTTACACAAATTTTATTCTAACGACGTGTGATTTAAAAAAATATATCGGAATTTTGATTTATATGTCTGTGTACCGGTATCCCAATGTTGAGAGTTACCGGTCCAAACATTCCTTCGAGCCAGTTAGAAACGCAATGACTTCGAAACAGTTTTTTTTAATCAGAAAATATCTGCACTTTAATGATACCACGAAAATGAAAAAACCACAGGAAGCAGGATATGATGAGCTGCATAAAATTCGTCCAATTGTTGACAGACTCAATAAGCAATTTGATGCTGTGCCAAAAACACCTCGGATATGCATTGATGAACAAATGTGTTCAACAAAAATGTTGACAAAATTTCGGCAATATATGCCCGCAAGGCCCCACAAATATGGCATGAAACTATTTGTCCTTTGTGACTCGCATGACTTTTCGTACAAATTTGAAGTATACAAAGGAGCTGGCGATAATGAAGTATTACCCAACACCCCTGAATTAGGAGCAACAGCCAATGTGGTCATAAGACTGTCAAACACAATCCCAGATTTCAAAAATCATATCCTGTACTTCGTTAATTTTAATACCTCTGCCACTTCTGTTTATTTACGGAGCAGAGGAATTTATACATTAGGAACCGTCCGATGTAACAGGATACCCAACTGCAAGGTGACAAAGGAAGTGGAATTAAAAGATAAAGAACGTGGACACTCAGAAGAGTTTGTTGGCGGTGCCTTTGGGGTAGACATTGTTTACTTGATCGCGATCACATCAGAATGAAAACAAAGAAATGGACTTTGCGTTTATTTTATCACCTAATTGATATGGCGTTAGTGAATTCATACCTCCTTTTCCAGCGTATTCATGGTATTGACTCTAAAGATGTTACTCATAAAAAATTGCCAGATTTTCGTATTGAGGTGGCTGATGTACTCTGTCGTTATGAGAACGCTAACGCCAAAAGAGCTGTTGGTAGACCTCAGAGCCAAAGCCCAAAAATACAAAACCCAAAGAAATCGTATGGTCCACCAGATGACATTCGTTTTGATGGAGTTGGACATATGCCTGATATTTTGGACCGAAGTGGTAAAAAAGTATGCAAACTACAGGGATGTAAGTCCGAAACACAAATGTATTGTACTAAATGTAAATTAAATCTATGCTTATCAAACAATAAAAAATGTTTCCAAATTTATCACACAAAACAATAAAAAAACTGAATAAAATTTCAAGTAAAATCATTCCTTAATTAAAATGTTTTATTACGTTACCAGGCAGGTCCGCCTTTTGGCGGTCAACATATTTTCTCACCTGGAAGGTAAGGTTTAAATTTTTTTCATCTTTTAACAATACCGTATGTTTTATTTATCCAAAAACAATCAATAAATAATTTTTTTTAATCGAAAAAAAATTGGCCGGTTAGAGGGTTAATATGCTGAAAATAAATTTATCAATCAACATAGAAAAAATTCGTACGAAATGTTGTCGGAAACTATCAGTGGTGTCAATTCTCATTCAATTGCCAAAAGAACACAGAACTATAGTTGACAACTGTGATTTGTCGCTGGTCAGTGTTCATTCGAAAAGCTTAGATTGATGTAAACTATTTCGGACGAACGAACTCCCAACTATCAAATAATATTTTTTTGTCTTATTTAATTGGATTTATAAAAATAAATAAATTATTAGTCAAACAAAATTAAACACAATTACTTTTATATGGGGAAGAAATACGTTTATCAGTAAGTAAGTTTTTTACAGGTTATGTACTTACACCCAGCGTAACCAAACTTTGTTTATATTAGAATTTGTTTAAATCGTTTATCTGAGTATGGACATAAACTATTAATGATTTTAGTATATATAATGTTCATTTCTGCTTCAACCAGTACATAATTTAAAGGAATGCAATTAAAAGGAGTGTCAATAGCATCTAAGTATGTATTATATCACTTTTTAATTCGGTTTTGATGGGTTCTTACTCTTACCATACCAAAACAAATTACTTCTGTTCAACAATATTTTTGCTGGGATTACTGATGCAATTTCCACTAACATCGAGCCATTTCTCCAAGGATCTTCGACGCGCGTTCATAAAAAAATTTCCGACAGTAGTAGGCTCTAGTCCTAATTGACGTGCAATAGTAACCTGCATCTCTTTGGAGGGTCTTCTAGTTTCCTAAAAATTAGGTTGTGTCAGGTATGGAAGAAGTTAATTGACGATATCAGACCTTAAAAATTGCTTGCAAAGTACGCCTTTGAAGGTCTGTAAACACGAGACGCGACTTCTTTATATGGGGCCTATAGTCAGAGTGCGGTTTTTCTTTTTGGCGGGGTTCGTTTGAGTCAATAGAGCTTAGCATTTCAGTAGCGTTACCTGGCAAATATAGTTTTATCAATAATGACATGTATTATACCGAAGTGCACACCAGGGTAGGTCAAAAACAACCTGTAGTGCAACTTTGTTGTTCTATTGGAACATTCGTTGTTCAATAGTGAATTCGTTTTTATAATAATGAATTACAATAGATTTTATTAAAAATGCTATTTTTATTTTCGAATGTTAATATGTTTAAGATGCAGTTTTTTGCTACAGTAAGTGGTTTTGTTTAAAATAATGTTTGATAGTTTTAAACAAGTGAAAAACGCTGAAATAAATATTAGGTACCTGAAGTTCATACAGGCATCGCTTTTGGAAAAACCGCACGATTGCGTACGGTACGTTCGAAGTGCACATATACTAGTTTTAATTTTAGGGTAGGTGTATGTGTAAAACTAGAACGCGCACAGCTCACTGGTTGTGAGAAGCTCTCCCTAATCCCTACATGGGATGTAACGGGAAACCATTTATTTATTTTTAGGCATAATTATTAGTATATTATAGTATATGCTTTTGTGACCCAAAGGAACACAAAAGCAGCAGATCTTCAATTTAAGAAAAATGCTCGCATGTATCTGTGTGGATGTTCCACGCGTATACATGGATCCTGCATAATGTTACAGGTGGCGTTTTTCACAGCGTCTGCATGATAAGAGCATATTGAGTAAAAAATATTGTTATGGTTTCATGCCAATAAATTAATATTAAAGTCGGTAATAAATTTGCAGTGTGTCAGCAGTACCAAACCACTCATCCGCGCACTCGATTTCATGTAGACGTTCAGACATCATTCACTGCATGCCGAATGGTGCTTCTGCATTTGGTGCCCCCATAACCCCATTCATAAGTAGAAGAACTAAGATTGTGGCAAGACACATCATTGTCCAACTCCTGCAGAAGTGGTGAAAGATACCATACCATACTTAAAGAAGTAGCAAAACCAAGTTAATGATACTTAAAGGAGACGCAAACCAAACATGGATTATTATTATATTTTAGAAATATCGTAGTAATATAATATTACAAAATAAAATTAACAAAATTTTAAGCTTGTCGGATAATATAAAGAGCTCAAACCAGTCGTTCCACTCTTGGGCGGTATTGGTAATATAAATTATGACTGAACCAATAGATGTAGATATTACTCGTAATGTGCACAAAATATCTCACTATCTGCTATTTATGACATAAAATATATTAGTAATATAGTACGACCACATCAGTCTATGTGGAAAGGCTGTTTTAACTTTATATCGCCTTTGAACATAAGAGGAGAGATACGCAATCGCAAGGACATAAGAGAAGAGATACTCAATCGTCGGCCATGACCGACAGACTCCCAAGGCCAATGTCCGAAGCCGAACTTATTGAAATTCTGGTTAGGAACCTACGTCCGGAGATTCATCAGGATCTGTTGTATGTCCCACTTCTGCCAATACCGCATCTAAGAAATCTTCTACAGATACGTGAGCACAGTAACGCGACAGCAACTTTGACTACACACAACCATATAGCAGACTTTGTTATTGAGCAAATTGAAGAAGGACCGTCTGAAAATGACTGTCACTTGGTTAATGCTTGCCATAAAGTGGAAATCACGACTAAGTGTTAGAATTGTGACAAAGTTGGACGTACTTATATGACATGATTGTACAGAGGACAGGGCCGTGTTTTGTTGTGGATGTGGCGCGAAGAAGGTTTACAAACCCAACTACCGCCAATGTAGGTGTCGAAAATATAATAATAATAATAGTCCACATCCGGACCAAGACTAATTTTTGGAGACCAATTGCAGTCAGATGATACAGTTGAAGGTGGTGTAGCTGATAATATAAAGGACGAATCTCAGTCGTTTTATCCAGATGATAAATTAAGACCTGACAAAGTCAGAGACTGAAAGAGACCCGCACATTTGCGGGAAGATTCGGAAAACAAGAGTTCTCGCCTACTATTTCTAAAGTTGCCAAAAACGAGACGAAATATTGGACATAGGATCTCTTGCTGTAGAGAATGCAGGGTCTTGGTAGAACAGAGCTCTATTGATGTCGGGGACGCTTTTCCCATAAAACAACGATTCTACCCAGTTTCCCCTGCGGTCGAAAATTTGATGTTTAAGCAAATTGATCGCATGCTAGATCTAGGAGTAATCGAATTTGCTAGTTCAGCATGGAGCTCTTCTATGAGACTGGAGACCAGAAGACTAAATGCGGTAACTAAAATGGATGCATATCCGTTAAACAATATCGAAGGCATCTTTTCTAGACTTCCGCAGGTGAATATAATTTAGATTTTACAGACGCATTTTGGCAAACTGGACTAGATGAAAATCTAAACCATTAACCGCCTTTATTGTTCCGGGGCTGTCATTATACCTATTTGTGCTAATGCTCTTCGGACTTAATAATTCCACCCAAGCACTGTGCCGGTTAATGGATGAGATTATTCCACTTGATCTTCCACTTGAACAGCTGCTTTTATCAACTTCGGATTATTGAATTTTACCTGGCAAACACTGTGCATAAATACGAGTATCTCATTCACACCCTTCAATAAACAAAGTTTTTTCTATGTTCTTAAGGGAAATACTCGACGCAAGAAGGGTTTTTACACTTCTTTCGTTCACTTGACCTTCACTTAAAGTCTACTTTACATATAAAACACAGACCCACGATGGGACTGGGATCAGACACTCTCTAGATTCGGAGTTCAAACGGCACTCACGTTAAACATCTTTTTTTTGTGGTTTTTTGATTTTTGACAAGGTTGTGTTCGGCTCTCGAGGTCACAAACTGGAATTATTCATTGGGCCAACATCATAAACAAGTCTGCAGAAAAAACGAACTACAGGATTTGACGCATACTACACTATACTTTCAGGCGACAAAGTTACTGGATTATAAAATATAAGATACATTTATTTAGATAATAATAGTTTTACCGTAGGATTTACCAGCTACAGAGGATATGTTTGAAAAATGATTTTAAAAAAATTTATTAATTTTGAAATGAATGTCTAATAGAAACGCGCTGATGTTTTCATCCAGTAAGGTAGTTTATGCTAGGGGTCCTGGAAATTTCCTAAGCTACTAGACAATAGGCAGGTGTGCGTAATGAGACTTCACCTCGCAAGACCACCCGAGAGAATTAATAATACGCACGCAATAGTATTTTTTTATATTCCAATATTTTTATCTGATATACTAATTCATCCCACATAAAAGTTTCCATTCCACATTAACTAAATAGGGAGTCTCTAATAATATTTTTGTAATGCGAACTTGATTAGTTAGGAGAATAATCCTAACATTTTTTGTAGACGATAACTTATCAGTGATGATATTTGAAAATTTTCGAGGGGACTTTTTGTAGTCTTCCGAAGGTACTTTTTTGACGTAAGAGTACTTTTTCTAAAATAATTAAACAAAGCTGTATTTACACTGAAGGATTAACGGACTGTTTGTAGAACATAAAAAAAATGTATTTAATCTAGTAAGGTTTGCTAATCTTTCGATGTAAATACAGTGAAAGCTTTAGTCAGCATCAGGCAGACATATAGGTCCGTCCTATTACACGAAAAATACAAGTATATATATGTACATCTTGGCAATTTCGATCAGCTGAGTTTGACAAGGTGGACCCTTGATATAAAAACCAAATTCCTGCAACTGCTGCAACCTTACTTATTATGCCATGTGCTGTATTTAAAAACCTCTAACATACAATTTGGTGAGTCAAATCAGAAAGTACTCTTATTGGAGCAAAAGGAGTTGGGGACTTTTTGAAATCGAAAGGAGGTACAAAAGTCCTTATTCACTACAAATATCGTCCCTGTAACATATTATAAATAGTCATTATATTAAAAATTATATACATGATTTAATATAACAAATAATAGTAACCAATATGAATCTATATCTCACAGCAAAATAGTATATAGTATAATTTTATATAGAGTACGGTATACTAGTGTGCAACATTATACTAGTTTTTCGGGACGTATTTGACATCTTTTGTGTTTATCGACTTGATTACTCGTTGTGTTCTTAAGTTCCCCAATAAATATCTCTATTCGCCTTTATGTGGGTCTCCCTTTGTGTATGATCACTTCGTGTTCGCTCAGGTTCACACAAACGTATATCTTAGTGGCACTAATATACCCTCCACCGCACTGAGTTACCATTACATGTTAACTTCTTAACGAATTTTTTCGACGCAGACGCTCAAATTTTCTCTCTCAAAATTTGAATAACAACCCACATCTAAAAACTTAAATAAAACGTTTATTATTATACAATATGAGATAACCACTAAAGGATAATTTTAATATGCTGAAAATAAATTTATCAATCAACATAGAAAAAATTCGTACGAAATGTTGTCGGAAACTATCAGTGGTGTCAATTCTCATTCAATTGCCAAAAGAACACAGAACTATAATTGACAACTGTGATTTGTCGCTGGTCAGTGTTCATTCGAAAAGCTTAGATTGATGTAAACTATTTCGGACGAACGAACTCCCAACTATCAAATAATATTTTTTTGTCTTATTTAATTGGATTTATAAAAATAAATAAATTATTAGTCAAACAAAATTAAACACAATTACTTTTATATGGGGAAGAAATACGTTTATCAGTAAGTAAGTTTTTTACAGGTTATGTACTTACACCCAGCGTAACCAAACTTTGTTTATATTAGAATTTGTTTAAATCGTTTATCTGAGTATGGACATAAACTATTAATGATTTTAGTATATATAATGTTCATTTCTGCTTCAACCAGTACATAATTTAAAGGAATGCAATTAAAAGGAGTGTCAATAGCATCTAAGTATGTATTATATCACTTTTTAATTCGGTTTTGATGGGTTCTTACTCTTACCATACCAAAACAAATTACTTCTGTTCAACAATATTTTTGCTGGGATTACTGATGCAATTTCCACTAACATCGAGCCATTTCTCCAAGGATCTTCGACGCGCGTTCATAAAAAAATTTCCGACAGTAGTAGGCTCTAGTCCTAATTGACGTGCAATAGTAACCTGCATCTCTTTGGAGGGTCTTCTAGTTTCCTAAAAATTAGGTTGTGTCAGGTATGGAAGAAGTTAATTGACGATATCAGACCTTAAAAATTGCTTGCAAAGTACGCCTTTGAAGGTCTGTAAACACGAGACGCGACTTCTTTATATGGGGCCTATAGTCAGAGTGCGGTTTTTCTTTTTGGCGGGGTTCGTTTGAGTCAATAGAGCTTAGCATTTCAGTAGCGTTACCTGGCAAATATAGTTTTATCAATAATGACATGTATTATACCGAAGTGCACACCAGGAGAGGTCAAAAACAACCTGTAATGCAACTTTGTTGTTCTATTGGAACATTCGTTGTTCAATAGTGAATTCGTTTTTATAATAATGAATTACAATAGATTTTATTAAAAATGCTATTTTTATTTTCGAATGTTAATATGTTTAAGATGCAGTTTTTTGCTACAGTAAGTGGTTTTGTTTAAAATAATGTTTGATAGTTGTAAACAAGTGAAAAACGCTGAAATAAATATTAGGTACCTGAAGTTCATACAGGCATCGCTTTTGGAAAAACCGCACGATTGCGTACGGTACGTTCGAAGTGCACATATACTAGTTTTAATTTTAGGGTAGGTGTATGTGTAAAACTAGAACGCGCACAGCTCACTGGTTGTGAGAAGCTCTCCCTAATCCCTACATGGGATGTAACGGGAAACCATTTATTTATTTTTAGGCATAATTATTAGTATATTATAGTATATGCTTTTGTGACCCAAAGGAACACAAAAGCAGCAGATCTTCAATTTAAGAAAAATGCTCGCATGTATCTGTGTGGATGTTCCACGCGTATACATGGATCCTGCATAATGTTACAGGTGGCGTTTTTCACAGCGTCTGCATGATAAGAGCATATTGAGTAAAAAATATTGTTATGGTTTCATGCCAATAAATTAATATTAAAGTCGGTAATAAATTTGCAGTGTGTCAGCAGTACCAAACCACTCATCCGCGCACTCGATTTCATGTAGACGTTCAGACATCATTCACTGCATGCCGAATGGTGCTTCTGCATTTGGTGCCCCCATAACCCCATTCATAAGTAGAAGAACTAAGATTGTGGCAAGACACATCATTGTCCAACTCCTGCAGAAGTGGTGAAAGATACCATACCATACTTAAAGAAGTAGCAAAACCAAGTTAATGATACTTAAAGGAGACGCAAACCAAACATGGATTATTATTATATTTTAGAAATATCGTAGTAATATAATATTACAAAATAAAATTAACAAAATTTTAAGCTTGTCGGATAATATAAAGAGCTCAAACCAGTCGTTCCACTCTTGGGCGGTATTGGTAATATAAATTATGACTGAACCAATAGATGTAGATATTACTCGTAATGTGCACAAAATATCTCACTATCTGCTATTTATGACATAAAATATATTAGTAATATAGTACGACCACATCAGTCTATGTGGAAAGGCTGTTTTAACTTTATATATTATCTGACTACATTAACATTTTGTCAACTTAATTTGTACGATGTAAAATAATATTAATACATGCTTGGTTTGTTGTTTCCTTAAGTATGGTCAACTTGCATAGAAAAGTAAGTAATCCATACACTAAACATAGCGTATGGTTTTAAAATACACAATACTGAAAAGGTAGTGGTTGTGTATGTTAATTCAAAACTTTTGCGAACACTATGCGGAATATGTGACATAACAACAAAACGTACAGAATGTGATTGAGCATGCTTTAGCATATTATACGATATCTGAGTATATGTACATTGTTGCGCAAGGCAACGTGAGATCTGCCCGTTTAGGATATTCCCCTCGCTCCCCAGAAACTGTTATACTCAACGCTGCTTTTAATCTTCAAAGAAAAATTTTGGAATATACGTCTATTAAATTGGAGAGTTATGTATGGAAAAAAAAATTTGTAGTCTGCCACAGCAAACTATATAAAACCAAACCGAAAATTTTTGCTGAAAATACCAATATGATTAGATGAACTCGACCCCTCCATAAATATTACAGTTTCACATTCACAACAATATCTAACCTGGGGCCCAATCACATTTTTGGGTCATGGCAATCGTTTCCGAGTCAAAAATATTTTAAATTTCACTCGACAGCTCTGCAGTTGTCGAGAAGCCAATTGAATACAAAGATTCGTTTTTAGATTTGGGTTTCATTTAATAATTTTAGACCTAAAAATATTTAGTCGAGAATAAACTGCACAATTTCTGTCAAGCAACAATTGTGACATCAGAACTTCTTGTAGACGTAACATTCTTTATATATGTGTTGATGTTTCGACCTCATTCTATAAATTTCTCACACTAAATTTGGTTTCTAAATACAGTGAAATCTCTCCTGAGCGGACACCTAAGGGACCGTTGAAATGTGTCCGTACAAGAGGGGTGTCCTCTTAAGAGATTGTGTTTATTACCTAATAATAAATAAATATGTACAATATACATATGTAATAACAATGTAAAATATTGTGTGAGCATTTTATTCCAATAATTATCTTTTATTGTAGTTTGGAGAGTTTTAGTTCTGGCAATAACATCCTTAAAATGCAGTCAAGTGTTGAAAGTATGTTAATATGTACGTCGCATTCAAAGCTTGTCTATATGTATAGATGTTGTTTCTTAAATCTTGAACATCTAAAGGTTGAATTTCATCTGCTGAGGCTTCAGAATTTTCTTGAACCTCGGTGTTTTTTTCGGTCAATGAGACCAATGGATCCAGCTCTGAATTTTCTACAGTCAAATCTCCATCGACATAATAAAAATTATTTAATCTATGTCCACTGATCCCTGAAAGTCCTTTCTTCTGCATTTCGGCAATTAGGTTTAATGGCAACTCATCTTCAGGCTCAAAATAATTCTAATTTTCCATATCACCGGTAAAATATCCTATCACCGTAAATTATCAGGCATTTTGTTTTTGTGTCATTTGTTTGGTTCAGTTGTCGAAAAGTGTATAAAATAATACAAAACAATATATACAAGTGTTTGAAAACTAAAACGAAATTTGATATGACCACGTTAAATCTGCTGTTCAAACAAGCTTATTTTCTCGTAACACAGTGCAACACGAAAAAATATAACCATATACGGACACCGCTACGTGATAAAAGACCAAAAAAAAAACGACTCGTGTCTCCCAGTTTTGCCCAGTCATGCACTTTTTTTATGGCCCCAAAGATTTGGGGCCTCGGTGTCATTTTTCCATATCTTGCAAACCGTTCGGAATTTCGATTCACTCTCTGAGGGAAAGTTGTAGCTCTTGTCATAAAGATAAAAAATAAAATTCATCTTCAAGGTTAAAATCGCAAAAAAAAACTTTAAATAATTCGATTTTTTTTACCTTTATCCCCTGTTCAGGTCCATAGGCAGCAAACCGTTCAAAATTCAAGGAAACAGTGAACTACAAAAATGTACCTAAGATCTCAATAAACAACCAGAACATATTAACTTCCTAGGAATGATTCTTAACACCGTTTTGGTAGCGTTTAGGCAGCCGCAAAAGTGAAAATTTTTTGACGTTGAGGATGAAGTTTTTTTGATTCTATATGTTTACAATTTTTGTTCTTTATGACAAGAGCTACAAGTTTCACTCAGAGGGTAAATCAAAATCCCGAACGGTTTGCAAGATATGAGCCTGACAAAATGATCACTTTTTTGCGAAAATGACACCGAGGCCATAAATCGTTGGGGGCCCATAAAAAAAGTGCATGACTTTGGGTAAAACTGGGAGACACGGGTCTTTTTTTTTTGTATTTTATCACGTAGTGGTGTCCGTATATGGTTATATTTCCGTATATGGTCAAATGCGTGTCCGCGTCCGCTCAAGAGAGAGTCCGTTCAAGAGAGAGCTACTACAATACTTTTCTTATGGCACGTTGCCGGGACCAAGCAACAGTGTCCGTCCAAAGGGGGTGTCCGCGCAATGGAGGTGTCCGTTATGGGAGATTTCACTGTATTGTTGATTTTTTTTAGATAATTTCAATACATTGTTCGCTTCTTTCATAAACTATGCAAAATGTATATTCCCTGCAAGAAAAAACCATTAACCATATGTTATGTGTAAAGCGAACTACAAAATATCGATCGGGAGACGTGACAAAAGATCCATTGTGAAGATTACTACGCAGATTATTTCGAGGTCGCTGAGCCATTACGGAAAATAAAGGACTGCAAACGGAAAATAAACAACACTTTTGATAATATCTCACACTGAATTCAAGAAAGTATTATATTTATTGCAAGTTTTTGAATAATACCAACTGTATTTTAATGGATTGCCAAATTTTATTCCAGAATTGCCAATTTTTTTCAGGCGTTCCTAAACATTTTTACATTATTTTTTTTTGCGTTCAGCGAGTGTTATGCTATTGTATTGTTATAAACGAAGGGTGGCGTTCCAATAACATGAGACTTTGTTGATACAATCCCAACGGTGAATATTTACTTAATCTTTTATTGTCCACAGGTCGCTTTAGAAATTACAATATGAAGGGCTTTGGCATAGCGCTTTGTCCCCATTTATCGATGGGGCAAAAATAGAAGGAGTATTCGCAGCAACATGGAAATTTGTGATTTTTACTACCAAGCCAAAATTAAGAAAATCTCAGCGCTGGGACCCAAAAGTGCAACGCCTTCGGGCACCTCCCATATAAAGGATAGGGTGGTCTCTGAAAATATATTACACTATAACACCCTTTTGGATTGAATAATTTTGAACAAATTTTGCAAACGACTATTATCCTTATTGTACATAGTTTGACCAGAATCGGATCAGGCTTTTTGGTACACCCCATACAAAGTTGGCAGTGGGTTTTGAAACTTGATCCGACTATTACACCTAATTTAATGAACCTGTTTTGTCCAAAGTTTGTACAACATAACATTTTAATTTTTGATATTATTTGACAAAGTTTTACCGAAATTAGACCACTATATCTGGTACATCCCATACAAATTGTGTAATATGTCTATAATACTTATACTTAATTTTTAATAATATAACGTGATAAAGCATATTTGTTTGTTTTTTTTATCAAAACCCCAACATTTTAATTTTTGATATTCTTGCACAATGTTTTATCGAAATCAGACCACTACATCTGGTACATCGCATACAAATTGTGTAATATGTCTATAATATATATACTTTATTTTTTTATAATATAGCGTGATACAGCATATGTGTTTGCTTTTTTTTTATCATTTCAATCAATTTGGTAATTTTCAATCAAGTGCAGTATGAAAAAAAAATATTAATTTTAATGATATTGCTACTCCTTTTGATTACAATTAAGCATCATCACTACAAGAGTCCTCACAAAACCAATATTCGCTCGACGAAGAACTAAAACGACGAAGAACTAAACTTTAAACATCACTAACAGAGTCATCACAAAACCAATATTCGCTCGACGAAGAACTAAACTCGTCCTGTTCAAAGATTCCGTCTTCCAAATCAACATTTTCCCTATGTATATATTTTTCAATACAGGCCAAATCAAAATTATCTTTTTTTATTTTCCTCTTTGGCGATAATACGGGATATGAATGCAATTACATATGTGTAGGTCTTCAAATCAATATTTGTATCTTCTCGAGAAGATTTTCGCGTACGAGATAAGCGCACTCTTCATACGTTTTTATGGTTCGCTTCTAATGCTTCTTCCGACATACATCCTGGGTAAAAAGGTGAATAAAAATATATTTGTAATCAAGAAGAATTTGATTTATATACATACCTGTTGGTCAGTTGAAGAAATCAATAACAACCAAATCTATGAACTAAATTTATTTGGACAGTGGGTAGCAAATAATACCACACATAATATATTACACACGTATTTCGAGTGACTCTTAACAGGTCCTTTAAGCTGTTTACATTAACTGACGATCCACAAGATAACACCCTTGGTATAATGCCAGAGTTATCAATAAGTCCCTCATAAATGCCTGCAATTTCGACTGCAACGTCACTGTTGGAAAAAATCTTCGAACGGTGCTTCCGTCATTAGTGTTTCCCAATCCATGTTTTACTGGTCAATTCTTAGCCCTGGTCTTCTTTTGAATTGATTTTGATTTTTTCCCCATAAACTGATCTCTATTTTCTTTACCGACTCGCCAAAGCGGAAAAGATAGCCGTTAAGCAATAAGTATCAAACACTCAAATAAATTTATCAGGCAGTGAACGGTTGAAAGCTCATATTTTTAGTCATCGGCATTTGGTATTTTTGATAAATTTAAACATCTAATTTCAGCAGGGCTTGCATTGTAAATAAAACATCTACTTGTCGCATTTCCGTCGGTTAAAACATTATCCACTTCACCGTAAATCAGCGTATAATGCATGTCGTATGTTACTTCCAAAATTGCGTCTTTCTTTTCTAAAACATCACACTCTAAATTGTAAATACTTTCCCTAATTTTACGGCAAACCTTCCGAATAAGGACTGGATTATCCTCTTGTAAAAGAAATTTAATAGGCCTACACAGCAATGTGGAACCTGAAGTCTTACTAACCCATAAATCTTCCTTGTATGTTAAGTTTACCAGTCTGCAGTGGAACAATTTATGTTAAAAAATATCCAAATTAACACAGATGTTATAAAAACCAAGAATTCATTTGTGTGACTTTCATTTTTAAATGTTTGTTTATAACGGGTATGGCCAGAGCTACGATCCATACTGCCCTTGCAAATCAAGGAAAGGTTACATGTTTTATCTTGCACGTCACAAAGTTTACAAATAAAGGGTTTTTCAACAGAGACCCTACAAAAGTAAAACGATAGGGACAGCAAACGACGCCATATTTTCTCCTGCAGGCGTGCCCGTGGTGGCCATGCAAAAGAAATCGAGTTCCATACATAATGGCATCGAACGTACTTTCACAGAAATAAAGAATTTCTTTGGTATCTAAAACCACTTTTGTTTTATATAAAAAAACTTTTGTAGCGCTCTTATTGAAAAACCATTTACTTTCTTCTGTTCTACGCATTAACCCTGCTGTTAGATTAGGACCATTTGGTCCAAATTTTTTCTGTTTTCCCTTGTAACTTTGGAACGGTGATATATACTGACTAAATTTTTCTGCTAATGGGGTCTTTTAATAAAACAATGTTATGTGCGAAAATTAAATTTTCTAACTTTATTCAGGACTGAGAAAAATTCAAAATGACGAATCTTAGGTTAGAGGACCATTTGGTCAATAGTACATTTTTTCATTACCAAGCGAATGTAAATTCATGTCAAATATTTAGAAGATGTTTTTGATATGTCAAATACTTGCTTTAGAAATTATTGAACCAAAATAGTTACAAAGGATAAGATAAAATTATTATTTTGGATGAAAATTCCAGTATGGACCAAATGGTCCCTCAACCTAAGATTCGTAAATTTTTTCATTACCAAGCGAATGTAAATTCATGTCAAATATTTAGAAGATGTTTTTGATATGTTAGCGGATGTTTTTGATATGTCAAATACTTGCTTTAGAAATTTTTGAACCAAAATAGTTACAAAGAATAAGATAAAATTATTATTTTGGATGAAAATTGCAGTATGGACCAAATGGTCCCTCAATCTAAGATTCGTAAGTTTTTTCTAATCTAACAGCAGGGTTAACGCTTTTAAATCCACTTCAGCTGAAATTTCAGTTACTCTTAATCTTAATATTTTCAATTTGGTTAGCCACGCATTCAATGATGGTAACCAATTAGGATGCAATTTATTGATTGCTTGACGCAGAACTATGTATTTTCTTTCGGAAAAATCTAAATCTATATAAAGCGCCAACGTTTCTGCTATTGGCAAGCACTTTTGATTACAGTTCTTGGTGTCGGAAACAGAATATGAGTTTTCGATTAATTTTGTTTACAGAAAATTCTAGCTCTTCAAGCGAATATTTTATAATTAAATCTGCAACTCTAGGATGTTTAATTTTCCTTGTAGTTTTGGTTGGTCCTGTGGCTGCAATTTCTATCTCGATTCCTCCAGATGCTGAATACATTGATGTGTCTACATCTACTGTGTTTGCTGTTAGGTTCTCGGCACCTACGTTTTTAAAAATAAGGAAAATAAAACTTACATCATCCAGGTTAACAAATGTATATTTAAAATACTTATTTTCAAAAAAGTTTCTATTGTGTTTACTTTCCTTTCAAAATTTTTTCATTTCACTATAAAAATCGAAATTCTTTTCATTACTTTTCTCTTGTTAAAATTTGGACCGCCTATTTTTTGTTTAACATGTTTAAAATATTTTCAAATATTTGCTTTTATCCTTAATTGTGATGGGCCCGTGAGCTTTTTGATTTTAAGTACTCACTTTTTGTTGTTTAGTGTTATATTTATATTTTACTTATATTACGTAAAAAGGATACTTACGTTACGAACAATTTAAACATCAACTAAGTTTTAATGCCTAATTCTTATTTTATGATTGTAAAATATTAACACACACATAATAAATAGCAACCGGGACTTCTGAAACTAAAAAATGTTTTGTCACGTTCTCATCTCTAATTCGAAGTCTAAATGATTATTATTATTCTCTTTTTAAATTTTCGCCTAGCTTTATAATTTTATATTGAAATTCGCCAAAAGTTAAAAAGAGAACAATAACAAATATACGTTCTGTTTTTATGTTCTGTTAAACTTCTCTTTAAAACTTCAGCAAATAATGTGTGTAAGTAGGAAAGAAAAACAATGTAGTAATTAACAATCTTTCACGCTACAGTTAAAACTTGAAATAACCGATGATATGAGCAACCTGCCAATGGTTAAATTCACGAATCTACAAAACTAGCAAACATGGATCGAATCTCAACATGATTGACATATTTTTTAGGAAAATAATTAGACAAATCAAATAAATAGACAAAAATATCACTTAGTTTATATTTCATAAACAAATATTTGAATTTTTTACCGATTTTTGTTTATTTATAAAGTTAAGAGAGTTAAGAATTTAAGAGAGATGTGCCTGTCTCTTTCTTATCTTCCACATAACAAAAAGGTGTGGTTCTAACGAATTACTTACAACCAATTCCTTTAACTCATGTGAACGCTTTTTTCGCATGCTACTCGACAAACAGCTGATATTGGGTTCCCCTAACAGGCATCCGTTTGGCCCGAAGAGTGTAATGTTTCATGTCAGTCTATATAAAACAGTTTTGTGTCGTTGGTAGACACACCACCTAGGAGTAGCCAAACCATAGCTCTGGTAACTCCGACCAGGCAAACCACTAGTCAACAACACGCACAACAAACCATCCCGCCACAGTGTACCCAAAAGAAACCCAGCCCTCAACGAAAAGGAAAATTGCGGACAACCACAACAGAATGTTCGAAACTGGCGGCGGTGTCTATCGCGTCAACAGCCTCACACCGCTGGTAGAAGTCATTTATCGAACATTATTTCTCGCCTCTGCCGCAGCACCGAAAGGCAATGCGTTTGGCCCAAAGAGTGTAATGTTTCGGGTCAGTCTATGTAAACCTGCTTTTTTGTCGTTGGTAGACACACCACCTAGGAGTAGCCAAACCATAGCTGTGGTAACTCCGACCAGGCAAACCGCTAGTCAATAACACGCACAAAAACCATCCCTCCGCAGTGTACCCAAAGAAACCCAGCCCTCAACCCAAAATGCAAAAGCACAGCCCACCACAGTGAAGCCAACGAAAACTGCATCAACTTGACGACAGTGCCGATGAACTTCCACACGAAGAACAGTAGCGGATGGGCAACTCTCTCTTATTCGACGGCAACTGAGGGTGAGTGAGCGTACAGCCGCTATGGCCGAAAAACAGGCCGACACCACAAAAATTTTGGCTGAAGCTGCGCTGCAATTCTTACCGTTGCAGCTGACAAACAAGCGGAAGCCGCCAAAAAAAGTGCCGACCGCATGGAAAACATTTTTACATTTAGAATTAACATATATTTACTTTTTTTTTTATTCAAATACTGCTTTTTTGTTTCCACTTTCATTTTTATGTTTTTTTAATTGAATTATAATTATATTACAAGTAAAAAAAAATATTTCTTCTTATAAATTTATTTCAACATATCGTCGAATTGCAACTGCTCGTTCTTCTTGCATTTCAGCCCACACGCTCTCGTTTACGCTTTCCTCCTCAATTTCGGGCGCTGTCTTGGTATCCTCCGGGAACTTATACTGCATACAAATGTTGTGAAGA
Source organism: Phaonia tiefii (assembly GCA_963931995.1). Lineage (NCBI taxonomy): Eukaryota > Metazoa > Arthropoda > Insecta > Diptera > Muscidae > Phaonia > Phaonia tiefii. Next base: position 109,979,240 of record OZ008368.1, on the reverse strand, counting down.
GCACAGCAAGCGTTCACTATTTGCGCTGCCTTTTGTGGATGGTAGTGAAGCCCTCTAGACCCATCATGCAGCGGAATCTGTTTTTCAGCACCCCAAAGCACCGCTCAATCACATTTCCTGCGCTAATGTGCTTACTTATTTATGCGGTCTCGAACAACCCTTACCTTACAAAACGAAGATAGCATATTTCGCCAACCAGTTCGACCTTTTGCTTTATTTCTCCAGTTGGCAATGCCAAGTGTACGCAGGGATTCGTCAACCTGATCCCTCCAGCGGAGTCCTGCTCTTCCTATTTTTCGTCTTCCTTCGAGTTCGGTTTCGAAAACCCTTCGTGCTGGTTCGTCTTCATCCATTCTACTGACATGGCCTAGCCACCGCAATCGCGTTATCCTGATCCGCTTAACTATGTCAATGTCAGGATAAAGCTCATACAGCTCATGATTCATGCGTCGCCGAGACTCGCTGTTGTGCACTATAGGGCAATAATTTTTTGGGAGTATTTTTCGTTCTGGGAAAATATTGAAAAATATAAGCAAAATTTTAAAAAAAAGCTAATGTAATTTGCACGAATAATTATCATCAGTCTAAACTTAAATCGGCGCAGGGTAACCTGAGAAATGTTGGAACTTTCTAAATGAAACCACTGGTAGAGATGTACGCCCTAGATTGGAGTTGAAATTCGCAAGGCCAATGGCTAACAAGTGACAAAAAAGAAATGTGATTAATTCAATGAATATTTTGTGAATGTTATCAAAGAATTGAAGGGGAATATCGTAAAGAGCCCTGGAGATAACTGGAATACATTTAATTCTCTTCGCCAATTCCATGTTTCGCTTGCCTTTTCAAGCACAAACATCGATGAAATCAGAAAAGTTATTTCGGACTAGGAACCGACGAACTGTTCAGGTCATGACGGTATAGCTGGAAAAACATTGTTAAATTGCATAGATATTATAGCTCCACATTTAGTACATATTTTTAATATGATTATATCTACTGGAAAGTTCCCAGATATTTTGAAAATTTCTAAGGTAACTCCTATTCCGAAGGATTCCAATGCACATACGGTGGACACATTTCGACCCATATCTTTGCTGGCAGTAATTGTCAAAATCTTTGAGAAAATTTTACATAATCAGCTGTCATCATACCTGTATCTAAATGATTTACTCTATAGTAAGCAATATGGATTTAGGAGAGGAAGGGTACCCAGGAAGCGATTGTGAATGTTGTAAATTACGTTTGTGAGGGTTTGGATGACGGTAATGGTGGAGTTGCAGGAGTATTTTACAACTTCTCGAAAGTATTTGATCTAGTTGATCATGAAATTTTGTTCCAAAAACTTTAACATTATGGGTTGGGAACAGGTGCGCTTAAACTTATGAAGAGCTATCTTGAAGGAAGGAATCAGTTTGTGGAGATAAACAGCAGCAGGAGTGAAATGATGAATGTGGAACATGGTGTACCTCAAGGAAGTTTTGGCCCCGTTAATCATAATGTATGCCGTTGAACTTAGTCTGTTTTATCCATATAAACATGATGCTAACTTGAAAGGTCAAACAGAACATGATGCCGAAGTAATTCAAGAATATGCTAGAATAAACAAGTTGGTTTGAATGCGGATAAAACAAAGCTTGTGCGATTTCGGCCTTACATCACTTGTGATAACCTAAGTTTTAGCATAGCTATTAGCGGAAAGTATGCGTGTGAATCATCTTCCATAAAATATTTAGGGTTGGATTTCCAGAGCAACTTGTCTTGGAACCTACACATTTAGCATTTCAAACGCACAATAGCACCAGCAGCTGGTATATTGCACAAATTTAAAAACTAATTTAATAAAGAAACTAAGCTTATGATCTACCATGCACTAGTTCATAGTCACTTAAATTACCTTCCAATAATATAAGGTCACAAAAAGTGCAATGAATTACGATCACTTCAAAGAGCACAAAATAAAGTACTGAAAACTATATTTAACCTTCCACTGAATTTTCCCACACTTCCATTGAATAAAGAAATCTCTAAAACGACATTGCCAATTTACGGGTTGTATCAAATGCAACTTCTAACTTACATGTTTAAATGCCTACATAATATTGGACGCCACACTATAACATTTCGCATAAATCAAAATATAATTAACACTAGAAGCAGCTCAAATCTTCATATTAAAAAATTTAGGCAGGAATCGACAAAACAACGCATTGAATATGCAGGATGTTTATACTTTAATCGTCTACCACAGTTTCTAAAGACTATTGAACGTATTTCGAATTTTAAATCCCGTTTAAAAATTCATTTACTTGAGAGTATATAAATGATTCTTTTGTAAAGAGGATCTCGTTTATATAAATTATATTTCCTTTTCTTTTAGAATTAAATTTTAAATCAAATAGTTTTTTTTAATGTTAATTTTAATATTTAATTTTTTTTTTAATATTTTATTTGTAATTAGTTAAAATAGTTTTCCAACTCGCCAAAATAATGTCTTTGAGACGCTGGGGCGCTTTATATCATTGTTGAAAAATATTGTAATAAATGAATTAAAAATAATAATAAAAAAAAAATTTAAGCTAACGGCCAAAGAGGAGAAGAATTTCGCCGAATTTTGTTTGTTCGCGTGCCTCATTTACATTAAAGAATGGATTTCTTGTCCTAAAGCAAGTGAAGCGCCATAAATGATTTGCGTCTATTCTAACAAATAAAACAGAATTCAACTGCAGATGCCATTGCTTCGGAAGCAGCAATGAAGAAGCTCAAATCTCACTTGTGGTATCTTTGGCCTGAATTATTTATCTTTCCTTGTTTTCCGATAAACTTCCAGTTCAGGAAAAACGAATGTTGGGAAACTAGTTTAATAATATTAAATGTTTCCCTAAAGACTGGACAGAAAGAGGAATCAAGTTCAACAGCTGCGATCGGTTTGAGAGTAACAGCTTGCATAATTTGCATGCATTTCTGAATTTCTGAATGCATTTCATATTGATCGGAAAGTTTTCAAAATTGATCCCGATTCGTGGAATGACTCGCCGAAATTCCAAGAAGCCAAGCAGATTGTTGATTCTTCGTTCAACGAATCCTCAACGAAGAATGAGACAAAGATGCAGAAATTAATTCAGGTGGTAGAGGATCACAGAAACAGTGCTCCCGATGCTCGAGAAGTTACGCTAATCGTTTCATGCGCGATAACAAGGTTATAATGCATTATAGAACGTGTAAAGAGGTTTTTGTGTAATGCTGAGTAACACATTTTGTTTACATTATATGTCTTAAAGTTCAATAAAAAGAAGTCCTTTGAGCAACCCCTAACTATTTTTTGACTTGTTTGAATTTTTGCACAAAACAGTAGTTAAGAAAAAGGAACAAAATAAGCTACAATACATGTTGGTGTAGTGTTTTGCTAGTCGTTAGCCAAAACCTCAACAATAAGGAACATTGATCCGTAATTTGAAGTGCTGAAATAGAAATATTTGTGCATTCATGTGAAGAAAGTGGGAAAACATCAGAGAAGTATGAAAATTAATAGCGCAAAAATGTTGACAACAGGCGTAAAGCTTTATAAGATCTGTTAAGATTTGAAATAAAAAACTAGGGTGAAAAAAGCAGTAAATATTAGATCCCAACAAGTAAACAAGTAGATCCTTCGAGTGGTGACAGCAAGGGATTGCCGTAGAGAAAGAGACATCAGCGACAACAATCAACTAACCACCAGATATGAGCTTGTTGAGAACCCATCAGAGATTAGACTTTTTCTGCAAACTACAGAGTTGAGAGTTATGGATAACATTTATTACTCCACTATACATTTTGGTTATATATGTTAGATTTTGAGCAGTCTTTGCATATTTTAAATAGTAAAATTCTACACATTTTTGGGATAATTTTGCCTTACAATAAGTGGAAGTTAGGGTACAAATTTAAAGGAAGAGTTTATGCAAATTTGTTGTTGATACCCACTCCTTGCTGCAGATTTCAGTTTGAAAATTTGGTACAGTTTACTAAATCTTATTTTGAAATACCGAGCATGATTATAAATATAACTTTGTGTTTATTTGGTACACTATTGTGAGAAGCGACCAGACACTGAGACAATGGAGTTGGATGTGAATATGGTACTGACGGTGGATGAATTAGAAAATTGACTGGCCGTAACTGGGACACAGACAAACTTGCAGATATGTCTATTTCAGCATTTCGGTCTTTCATTGAATACCGACGGCGATTTCGTTGTCAGCGAATTGGTTTTTGTTGTATCTGCAGTATAGTTTCGGTTTACTTAGAAAGATGTTGTAGACTCGTTATCACATTTCTTTGGTGAAGGTTCTCCCCATATTCAGTCCTGAATTCAAGTATTTGAAGATTGTGCATATATGGTGAAATGGAATGTGTTACATTGTTAGGGACTGGGGTGCTCTTAGGAAAATTTTTAGTAAAGAGCTCGGGGCGAAAATCTCTTCCGTTGCTGTGCACAAGTTGTTAAAACCCGTCGAAAGGAGTCTGATAAGAGCTATCGTCAATACCTTTACAGGTTAATATAAATTCTGGGAGGTATAGGTATAGCGGTATAGCGGAAGACTCTGAGGTCGGATTTTCATTAATTCGCTTTTTGTATGGCTTCTTGGAAAAGTAGTTTCTTAGCAGGGGATGTATTTCTTTGTTCTATTTGAAATGGATTAGTCGTTCTGTCACCCGTAATTTGGTGAAGCGAGCTCCCTCGCAGCCAAAACATTGTACCTTGAGTTAATTTTGGAGACTAATAGCAGCTCTCGAGAACGATGAATGCACATTTAATCCTGCACAGCAGGTGCGCCATAAACCTGGTTCATTCGGTATGCCAATTCGAATCTAAGCAGTGGTATAAACGCTTTTGACCGGTGGAATATGACTTCTGGTTAAGATTGAAGCCGAAAGTCAGATTGAACACTGACTACTGACTTCGGTCTATCATGTCGTCTCGCTCTGTCCTCTGCGGGTTTGGTAGGTCTGGAAGCTCGGGCTATAGATATTTCATCACGTTTGGCGGGTTTGTCGATAAGCTCTGAGTTGTTGTAAATAATGTAGCAAAGTGTTATGCTTTTCACAACAAATCTGACAGTTGAGATCAGTTTTGCAATTGTCTCTACTTTGGGAGCACGCTATAGAATTTAGGCAATAAAAACATTCCCACACGACGACAAAATGTTCTTCTGAGCCAAGTTTAAGGAATCGTTGACATATTTTGATAGAATGTGTCGTGAACCATTTAGTACCCGCTTTCCAAAGTCTAGGAACTTTTCAGGGGCCCCAGGAGGAATAAACTACCACTAAAGATTCTGATGTGATTGTTGATCGAGGACTTTATTTTAAAAATGTCTGAAGTAAACATCTGTGCAGCACATCCTCCTCTTGCTATAAATCGGGAGAATGCCGCGAGAAAAGCCATGCGTAGCCTTTGGTGATATAGAATGCTCTACCCGAAAAGTTTCGTATGTTATAAGGCCCAGCGTAGTCTACCCCTGTATTGAGAAAATGTCTAGTTCTGTCGGTCCGTTCCGGTGGTAGAGTTGCCATGATTTGATGTTGAGTTTGTTTTTGTACAGTATGCAGATTTTACAATGATTTACTACAAGTTTGACTAAAAGTTGTAATTTTAACATCCAAAATCTTAATCGCGTAAATCGCCATTAGTTGACTTCCAAAGTGAAGGTTTTTTTGGTATATTTGTTTGAGAAGAAGTCTTGAAAGTCTAGAGTTGTATGTCAATAAAACTGGATGTCCTTCGTTTAGGTTAAGTTTGGTGATTCAGCTAAATGTCCATTCGCCTTGATAATGGCGGCGGTATCGACAATGGGATTCAAAGTCAACAGTGAGCTGATTGAAGGAATTTTCTTCTTTTGTGCCAGTAAGTGGCATTTCTCCGCGAAATAATATCTTTGAGTTATTGCTAATGTCGATTTTTGCTGAATTTTATCGATACAACTGAGGTTCTTATTCGAAAATGTATATACTTTATCCGTTGTTTCTCCATAGGCGAAACACGTAAGCTGCGACCCTACTTGCCTTAGATTGAAAATAGTTCTATAACTTTTGCCAGTTTTCGTTGTAAGTTAGTTTCACTGATTTGTTTTGGTTTTGGCCATTTTTCTTTCAACGTCTTAAGCCACGGTAGTCCGTACCACTATAAATTGAAAGCCTCCAATCCCAAAGAAGAACATCCCCGAGTAACGATATCCGTCGAATTGCTATGAGAATCTACATGGATCCAGTTTATTGTTCCAACTTTATCTAAAACAATTGTGGAGCCGGGCCAAAACTGTAATGTAATGTAAGGAATTCCCTTGATGTTATGCCAGTTAAAACATAAGTGGCGTGTGATATCGATGTCTGTATGTACTGGTCTGGAGCGTGGGAATTGTCTCTCCGTTGGGTGCCATGATGTCGATGTATGCATCTACTGGTTGATGTATGCATCTACTGGTTGGAATCGTGGAAGAATCGTCTGGTTTAGGCGTTCAAATGTTTCTAAATAATAGGTCTTCGGCCACAGGAAAACCTGTGACTTTCCCCGAGCCTACGGGCTCTTCCTCGAACATTAGTGCTCTCATTGTTGGAGCGGAGAGCATGAGTAGAAGTGAGCGGCGGGCTCGGTTAGATGCGTTAGTCACATCTGAGTGGCAGGGCCGTTGGAATTCCAGTACCAACGGTCGAGTAACGTATAGATTTATACCGGATGTAGAATTCGTCGGGAAGAACCCTGAGTTTAGCTTCAACCTAAGCCTTGGTTTCATACTGAGAGGTCACGGGTCGTTAAATGCATTCTTGCACAGAATGAGACTTGCGGATCGGGAGTCGTGTGATTGCGAAGCGCCAATCGAAGATTGGCTCCATGTTTTGTGCGAGTGTCCCCTTTACGGGGCTTTTAGGGATTTAGTTGGCATGGGTGTCACCAGATCCGGTGGTGAGTGGTGTGTGAGTAGTATGCTTCTGTCTCCGGATGCGTTGTGTGTGGCAACGCGGTTTGCCTCTCGTGTTTTCGCGAGTCGGCACGCTAGGACGGTTTAGTTGTTGTTGTGGGTTTCACTGGTCTCTATCGGTGTTTCCCTTTTGTAGTGGTTAAATGTTTTTCGTGATCCTGGATTTTTCAAGCTAGTTCTTCAGCCATTTAGGATCTCTTTGTCGGTACTGCCGAACCCTGCGAACACAGGGACTGCCAGTCTCGGACTTCGTCGGAGTCGAATATGGAAGTGGATTAGCCGCGAGGTCTGACCAGATGCCTGTTTCTGGTACCGTGTGCTGTTTGGGATTGACACGTGGAAGGTCTCGAACTCGTGCCCTTTCAGTTTGTGTCTTGTTATTGTGACCCACGGGGGCATCATCGGGCGAAGCCTGAAGACCGGCTGCCGGTCGCTGTCATTGACCGGAAGAGGTGGAAACAGCCTTGCTCCCACGGTGAGAAAGCTGCAGCCGTCTGACTGTAGTTATTAGACCGTCTAAATTGCAATTTTTAGCATTTAAATGGCAATGTCACGTGATGTTGTTGTTGGTGTTGATATTGTAGAATTGTTTCACGATTGATGCTTTTGTCGCCGGGGGTGACCGGTCCCCTACTTAGTACAAAGTAAAAACTGAAATCAGCTTCACTGCGAAACTCGGACCAGAGAGTATGCCTATCTGGTGCTATCGTGCTGGCTGTCGTTGCCACCAAAATCGCTGGTAGAGCCTATGTAGTTGCCTTGTATATCAGTTACTTGTAACGAAGTATGCTAGGCAGGTGCATATCCTCGAAATATGGGATCCGTGGCCCTTATCAGGGAAGAGGTTTGGATAGTACCTCACTCTTTACCAAGGACGAGTAGCTCATGTACAGAGAGTTTGCTCAATTGGTAGCTCGTAGACGGAAGAAAGAAGACGCGCTGGCGGATATGCGAATACGGGGCGTTTGTTCTCCCTCGTAATCGTGTATACCAATGGTGTAAGGCTTCCTATTCCTGATCTCTTGGCTGGCCCTCTATGCGGGGTAGCACGGATATCTCACGGGCGGCGCTAACAGTCGTATCAAACATGTTCTTGGTGGGGCGGTGCTCACCTGTGGTTAAGAACTTCACGTCGAGAACCACATTAAATCACGCGGACTCTGACCCACTGATCTCCTGATGTCCTAAAGATCGTCAGACACGGCAGTCCCTCCATTTCTGCAAAGCATTGGAAGGTGGTCAAGGTTGAGGATTCTGTAGGAACCTTCAGGCCGGTAGTTTTGGTCCTGAACCACGACTCCTTAAAACCCCTTGAGGAGTCCAAAGCCCAAATTCGGTTTGGGTTCATGAGTGTGCCCCTCAGGGTATACAAAGTGGATACGCTGAGTGGCAAACTGGCCGAGTCGAAGTCGGAAGTCACAGATGTAAATGCTGGATAGCATTCTGAAACGGCAGTAGATGCTGAAGAAGCACTGCTGGATGACGACAGTGGCAGCATCATCGACCTGTCCGGCACTAGCGAGGGTGATCACGAGACAACCGTGATCGAGGTACCCTGAGTTGAAGATCCTGTAGATGATGGAAGTCCTCCAGATAAATCTTCATCGCAGTCAGACAGCATCTGCCAACCTCATTCTCCATCTTGCGAAGGTCCTGATACAAGAACCATGGACGGTCAATGATCGTATATGTGGTATCAGGTGTAATGGATACAGGACCTTCGTCCTATCAACCCCAGGTAGGCCAAGATCTTGCATACTCATTAAAAACAACTGTAATGCTCTTTTATTGCAGAATTTCAGTGATAGCGATACAACCGCCATCAGTCTCTCGTTTAAAAACGGCCAGCGGACAGTTTCATCGTACATGGCGCACGACCATACTGAATCATCCCCTCCGAAATGCGTCAGGGATATTGTATCGGAGGCAAAAAACGGAATTGTAGCGTCATTAAAGGTGCTGATGCCCACGCGCACCACACAAAATGGGCGAGTACCGGCACCAATGATCGAGGTGAGTCTCTTTTTAATTTCATTATAAGCGAAACCTTGACTATGCAATAGAGGCGATGAACCGACCTTCATAACTTCGGTTAGGAGGGAAGTACTAGACCTAACTTTACTACTCGGTTACGACTATGTAACTGTTTCCGATTGGAGCGTACTTTGTGATCACTCATTTTCTGATCATAGATATCTACAGTTCCACATAAATATCGAACCTCTGAAAAAAGAAGTTTTTAAAAATTATAGGAAAACGGACTGGAACGCCTATCGTCAGCGCCTAAAGAAACTCTTAAGTAACCATCCGAATATTCCGACTAATGTGCCAGAGCTGGAAGAACTAGTTGGCAAAATTACTGATGCGTGCAGAAACGCACTCAATGAGTTCTGTAAGACCAGTGGTTATAATGCTGCCAAGGATAACAAAAAACCCCATTGGTGGAACGCTGAGCTTCAGGATCTAAGATCGTCCATTAGGCGGCTTTTTAACAAGGCCAAAAAGAGTGACGACAAAAGGGATTGGGACGTTTACAAAATTAGTCTTAATCTATATAAAGGTGAGATCAAGAAGGCCAAACGGAAATCCTGGCGAAATTTCTGTGAATCCATTCAAGAGCAGGTCAACTGAGACGGTTCTCCACTCTATAGTCCGCATAATAGAGAACTCTCATGAGAATAAGGTTTTCCCTCAAGGTACCTTCCTGGACATCGAAGGAGCCTTCAATAACATTCAACCTTCGGCAATTCTTAGGTCGTTACAGAATCTAGGAGTCGACAGCTTAGTGACACACCTAATTGGGAAGCTTCTGTTGGATAGATCCGTCAAACCTGAATGGGGTGGTGATACAATTGCTAGAAACGTTAACAGAGGGCACCGCAGGGGGAGTTTTGTCTCCACTATTATGGTCAACTTCTGTCAGTGAACTGCTTCTTGAATTGAACAGGGCCGAATGCCAGGTCTTTGCATATGCCGATGATATTGCTGTCATCTGTATGGGTAGAAACCTCAATTTACTTAGCATTCGTACAACCAGCCTACTTAGTCTGATTTCGAACTGGACCGCTAACAACGGACTATCACTTAACCCACTTAAAACCGAGCTTATCTTGTTCTCTCGGAAATATAAATTTTCCGCATTTGAACTGCCGTCAGAGAATGGGGTGCAATTACAGTTGACGGAAAAGGTCAAGTATCTGGGGATAATTCTCGACAGAAAACTGTCTTGGAAACCGAATGTGGAGGAGAGGGTGAAAAAGGCGTCTGTTGTTCTTTACTGTTGTAAAGGGGCGATACGAAGGGCTGGGAGCTGTCTCCTAAGATCACCATGTGGATTTATACTGCAAGAGTCAGACCAATACTTCTCTATGGTATCGTAGTTTGGTGGAGATCCCTCCTAAAGAAATATATTCTGAATTCCTTGATGAAAATTCAAAGATCAGCAATGATTAGCGTTAGTGGGGACGACGGGCACGACGTCAGGTACTGAACTTAGTGTTATCCTGAACATCTGTACTCCTGGTATCATGGCCGAATCGGCAGCCGCTACATCGCTGGTGAGAATCAGAGATTGTGGCGATTTGATATCGGGGCATTCCGGACACGCTGAATTACTACACCGGATCAACTCTATTCCCGTAAAAACGGACTACTGTATCTCCTACCTTCCAACAGCGACAAATCTAAGGACTTCTATTCCGAACAGGAATACCTGCGAAAAGTCGCTGGAAGGGGATACCAGTAGTATCAGATTTTTCACGGATGGATCAAAGTTGGACGAGCAAGTAGGCTATGGGGTCCATTCACCGGACCTAAATGTAAATATCTCCTTCAAGCTGCCGGATCACTGTAGTGTATTTCAGGCGGCAATAACCGTCATACTGGAGGTTGCTGAACTATTGAAAAGTAGAGTCACAACCCTCCGGAGAATATATATCTACACAGACTGCCAGGCTGCTATAAAATCCCTAGTAGCCATGTTTACTACGTCCCTGACGGTGAAAGAATGCCACTCATGACTTAGGGTAATGGCAGAGTATTTCGACATCAGGCTCGTCTCGGTACCGGGACACAGCGACATTCCAGGCAATTGCGTAGCGGATGCGTTAGCTAGACAGGGCATTACGGCACACGTTCTTCCGGCAAAAGAAAGTGTTAGCATGCCAATCTCTACCTGCCGTTTGCAGATCAGGCAGTGGGCCGATAATATGTTCAATGACAAGAGGAGACTTACTTCAACTTGCAAACAAGCCAGGGTCCTCTGTCCACAGGTTGACAGGAAGAGGACTAGGCACCTTATTAACTTGCCGAGAGGCAGGTTATCCACAATGATAGGAACACTTATGGGATATTGTCTTTAGGAAAACACGCCCTAAGATTGGGACATAGAAACTCTATTCTCTGTAGATGCTGCATGGAAGAGGACAAGAAAACGACGAAACACCTTCGTCGGAACACATCTAGTTAGCACCGTAGCCCTACAGGATATTCCTGTAGGTCTTACAGACAAATTTATTGAAAGGGCAAATTGGCTGGACGACTAGTCAACAGTTGCTATGGAGGAAACTGCAGGTATCACAATGGGCTTATTTAGCCTAAGTGTGCTGTATGCAGCCTTTTCAACCAACCAATCAACCAGGGTTGAAGAAAGGAATGAAGGAATAGGGATTTATAGTAAGTTGTTTCAAGCATTTCGTTAATTGGATATTTTAAGGAATTTTTATATTGCGTCACTGTGGCTGTACTGTTCGATGTTCATTTCTTTTAAAATTGCGACAATTATGAAAACAGACGAGGACTTAATATAAAAAATTTTTGGTGATTTCGAAGACCTTTCTTTCTTCCTCTGGATTGTTACATCCTACACAAACACAAAGTCTTATATAAAGTACAGGCAAGGTATTGTTTTGATAGTTAAAAAAAATAACAAACATATAAGTACAGTAATGAAATATTAATAATGTGAGTATGGTTTTTATAAATAAAACAAATATAAATGTATGTAAAAAAACTAACAATAATTTTTAACAATAAGAAAATCATAATGAAAAATGTACAATTATTTAGTGTACATAAATCCTGACTTAAAATTAATTACAGTCAATGAACTAAATGGATTAAATTTTAATATTTGGGTATTGTTGTTACATAACAATCTAGAATAGTAAAAATTAGGAATATAACGGGTGATGTTTAGTTGCACTAGAACTGTTGATATCTAAAGCTGTGATTTCACAGCTGAGAAAGTCAAACTGTGTTGACATATCTTTTCAGTAATGTTAGGCAACTTATCATGAAGCGTTTAACGCTACAGCAAAGCTTCCACATTGTGGACATTTACTTTGAAAAAAATAAATCTGTTAACTTAAATCGTGAGTTTCATTTCTGGCCGTTAACGAATCACTTTGATATCTATTAAAATTTACCGTTTGGTGCGGTTTAAACGCTTGCGGCATCATCGGTCCTTATTTCTTTCGAAATGAGCAAGAAGCTGCCGTTAGGGTGACTGGCGAGCGGTATCGAGCCATGCTGACTGTAATTTTGTGTCCAAAAATTAATCAGTTAAATACCGACAACATTTGGCGCAACTTACCCTGCATCGGGCTTAACAATTGATTTATTGCAAAACCAATATTGGTGAAAACCTTATTTCCAGGCGTGGTCCTATTCATTGTCCCCATCGTTCGAGCTATTTAATACCTCCGGATTACTTTTTGTGGGGCTTTCTTAAGGCATTGGTTTATGCCGACGGACAAACCGACAACCCTTAATTAAAAATTAAACATTAGAAATTACAAATTAAAAATTAAAAACTTAAAACTAAAAATTACAAATTGTAGAGCTTTGGTAATTTAAAATGTGTTTTATTCAAAATTGTGCTTAAAGCTACAAGAGTATTCGTAAAATGAATTGTTTTCCAAATTTAGTAGTTCTGCGTTGTCGCCTTTGAAACTAGAAGAAGATGATAACAGACACGTTGACCATAGGCGAGGTTATTCGTTGTTACTGAATTGGGTCCAATGCATGCAGGCTACTAACATTTCCATACACACACTCAAACACAACCTTTTCCTTACAATACTGTGAAATCGGCAACTAACATTACCAGGCCTCAGAGCACTGCCAATCTTACCTCGCCGATCGTCAAACGTGAATGAGAAATATCCCATCATTGCTCCTCCTTTTATAAAAATTGTACAAAGAAATATGACAAAAATGACGTTTGCAATGACAGTGTAGTTGACAAAACCAAATACAAAAAGGATGTACAGGTAGAGAAGAAAAAACCCCGCAATTTGGCAACCTTAGTAGAAGAGAACCAAAAAAGTCGACGCGACTCACTCAAACGCATTTCTTTCCCGCGTCATAACTTGATTATTTCATACTTTTTACATTCTTTATGTAATTTTATTTAAATACAGTTGGTTTCTCTATAGTTAAATAGAATCACATCATCAGAAAACTGCTCGTGTATTGAGATATTCAGAGAAACGAAACGCTTCACTCGTTTCCTTTGATGGCATTCCAATCCATGAATAAATTTTCTTTACTATACAATAGTTGCTTTATGCCAAATAAATACATACTTGCATTCAAAAGTAGTATTAGTAGTATATCGCAAATAGCCGTTACGAAAGATACATATTTGAATACGTTAGTACTTAAAATATAGAATAATATAAAATTAAAAATTAAAAACTAAAAATTAAAAATTAAAAATTAAAAATTAAAAATTAAAAATTAAAAATTAAAAATTAAAAATTAAAAATTAAAAATTAAAAATTAAAAATTAAAAATCAAAAATCAAAAATCAAAAATTAAAAATTAAAAATTAAAAATTAAAAATTAAAAATTAAAAATTAAAAATTAAAAATTAAAAATTAAAAATTAAAAATTAAAAATTAAAAATTAAAAATTAAAAATTAAAAATTAAAAATTAAAAATTAAAAATTAAAAATTAAAAATTAAAACTTAAAAATTAAAAATTAAAAATTAAAAATTAAAAATTAAAAATTAAAAATTAAAAATTAAAAATTAAAAATTAAAAATCAAAAATCAAAAATCAAAAATCAAAAATTAAAAATTAAAAATTAAAAATTAAAAATTAAAAATTAAAAATTAAAAATTAAAAATTAAAAATTAAAAATTAAAAATTAAAAATTAAAAATTAAAAATTAAAAATTAAAAATTAAAAATTAAAAATTAAAAATTAAAAATTAAAACTTAAAAATTAAAAAAATTAAAAATTTAAAATTAAAAATTAAAAATTAAGAATTAAAAATTAAAAATTAAAAATTAAAAATTAAAAATTAAAAATTAAAAATTAAAAATTAAAAATTAAAAATTAAAAATTAAAAATTAAAAATTAAAAATTAAAAATTAAAAATTAAAAATTAAAAATTAAAAATTAAAAATTAAAAATTAAAAATTAAAAATTAAAAATTAAAAATTAAAAATTAAAAATTAAAAATTAAAAATTAAAAATTAAAAATTAAAAATTAAAAATTAAAAATTAAAAATTAAAAATTAAAAATTAAAAATTAAAAATTGAAAATTAAAAATTAAAAATTAAAAATTAAAAATTAAAAATTAAAAATTAAAAATTAAAAATTAAAAATTAAAAATTAAAAATTAAAAATTAAAAATTAAAAATTAAAAATTAAAAATTAAAAATTAAAAATTAAAAATTAAAAATTAAAAATTAAAAATTAAAAATTAAAAATTAAAAATTAAAAATTAAAAATTAAAAATTAAAAATTAAAAATTAAAAATTAAAAATTAAAAATTAAAAATTAAAAATTAAAAATTAAAAATTAAAAATTAAAAATTAAAAATTAAAAATTAAAAATTAAAAATTAAAAATTAAAAATTAAAAATTAAAAATTAAAAATTAAAAATTAAAAATTAAAAATTAAAAATTAAAAATTAAAAATTAAAAATTAAAAATTAAAAATTAAAAATTAAAAATAAAAATTAAAAATTAAAAATTAAAAATTAAAAATTAAAAATTAAAAATTAAAAATTAAAAATTAAAAATTAAAAATTAAAAATTAAAAATTAAAAATTAAAAATTAAAAATTAAAAATTAAAAATTAAAAATTAAAAATTAAAAATTAAAAATTAAAAATTAAAAATTAAAAATCAAACATCAAAAATTAAAAAATTAAAAATTAAAAATTAAAAATTAAAAATTAAAAATTAAAAATTAAAAATTAAAAATTAAAAATTAAAAATTAAAAATTAAAAATTAAAAATTAAAAATTAAAAATTAAAAATTAAAAATTAAAAATTAAAAATTAAAAATTAAAAATTAAAAATTAAAAATTAAAAATTAAAAATTAAAAATTAAAAATTAAAAATTAAAAATTAAAAATTAAAAATTAAAAATTAAAAATTAAAAATTAAAAATTAAAAATTAAAAATTAAAAATTAAAAATTAAAAATTAAAAATTAAAAATTAAAAATTAAAAATTAAAAATTAAAAATTAAAAATTAGTAATTAAAAATTAAAAATTAAAAATTAGTAATTAAAAAAAAAATTGTTGCCTGTAAAGTCGGTTTTACGGGCGAAGATTTTACGTGACAACGTCTTTTTCTCGGTAGAATATTTATTGATATGAATATAATTAAATTGCACAATAGGAGTGCAATGAACTCACTTGCCCAATGAGTGTTAGAACTCACGGGCGATGTTTTAACATTTATTGAAACTTATGGTTTAGGAAAATAGAAGTAATTTCAACACCATCTAGGTACCTGTGCGATTTCTATGAACACATTATCAAATGTGACATTATAAACAATAAACATATCCTTTATTATAAAATATAAACATTTCTTTTATTATAAAAAATAAACATTTCTTTTATTAAAAACAAAAGAAAATAATTTACTAACCAAAAAGTATTTCAATTCATCATATTCGCATATCGTTTTTAAAGCCGACCGCAGCTCTCTGTTTCGTTTTGGCTACCTAATTCATATGAAAATTTCTACACACAAACATACACTACACATATCATAAAGCCAAAAAACAAAAAACAAAAAAAAACAAAAAATAATACCTTATCCAATGCAGACTGATCTAAATCAATATTCATACACACGCACATATATACGCACATACATACTTGCTCAGTCGTGATATATATGATGTGCCAAAAAACAAAAACACTCACACCACCGACCAACAGCCACTAGAAGCCAGCAAAGCAAATCGTTTCTGGCACACAAGTAAACACATTGCGTTTACTTGTGTTCGGTGACTCATCGTAACGTTACCGGGCGTTACACTTTTTCATAAGTGACTCCCAGCCGCAACCTAATTTAAGACGTTGTCACGTCAAAACAATGAGTATTCGAACTCACGGATGATGTGTTAACACCTTTTTGCTACACGGTACCTGTTCGATTTCTATGAACACATTAGTAAATTTTACATTGGAAAAATAAATCACAACCACACATATTAAAATATACTCCATTGCTTATGTAGTCGATGAGTACTTGTGTGAGGAGTCGGGGTGTACCTAAAAGAAACACTGTTAAGAGAATGCAGAGATCAAAAAGTGTGAGAAAACAATTATAAATAGAAATAGAAACAACAACAACAACTACTACTAGTACTGATATGTTGGTGATTTATTTGTGCTTGCTGTGTCGTGGAGTGTTTGTGTGGGTGTTGGGAGTAGGGGGGCGGGGGTACCTAAAAGAAAAACTGTTAAAGGAATGCAAATAGTGGAGAGTGTGAGTGTAAATAGTCATGGTGGAGGGTATATAAGCTTCGGTCCGGCCGAACTTAACACCGTTTCTACTTGTTTTTGTATACACGGGGCAATGCTGAACATCAAATGACTCGCTTTGTTTGGCCATAGCAACAACAACGAAACAACCAAACACACAACATCACACATTCTTTGTCCGAAGTAGCTGACGTATTAGTGTGTCACTATAACGTCGACTGCGCAACCTTGCAAATGAAATTTTGCGTGGCTATGCTTTATATATCCGTTCAACAACAGCAACAGACACATGTACATACATACATTATTATGTTAATAGATACGCTATAGACACAATTTCGTTTGCCTCACCCCTGCCACACCACTCTTTCATTGTCGCTTGCTCGCTCATTTTTGTTTAACACGTCATTATTCTCTTTCGCAGTCGCAGAAAATCTGGTTTTAGCAGCAGCATAAAATGTAGTTTTAGCAGCAGCAGAAAACCTGTCTGTGTGTTGTTTGCATGTGTTGACTTTGATAGATTTAGTCCCTATACACTAACTCTGGAACAGTAACCGAAAATTTGCTCGGTAATTTTACAGAATTGCTCGGAATTTATACGACTTTTTTCTTAGGAATTTTAAAAGATATAAAGCGTTATTTACAAAATTTACCCAAAATTTACCAAAAAGTTTAATACGTGGTACCTTATTGAGGAAAATCATTGCCAAAACCGGTTGTTGGTGCATATATAATAATTATGGGTAGAACAGATATTGGTCGAAATTTATCAGCCGTAAGGGCTTATTTTCTTCTTTGGTATGTGAATTATAGTCGGGATATAACTGTATTTACCATTTCTTAAAAAATATTTACCAATTTGGGGAAGATAATACTACTGCAATTTAAATGCTACTGCAATTTAAAAGCATTATAATGCCCAGGACTTTTGTCCATTGCTAACGTAGAAACTATATCATGAACTTCTTCAAGGGTAGTGAATTTAAGAAAGAAACGACAGTTAACTGGACTTAAAGTTCGCAATGAATTAAATGTATCTGTTGGGATTTGCTTAATCTGGTGCCTAACATCTTGTACTGATTGTAGGAAATCTGTTTAGTATTTCAGCTTTGAAAGCATGATCAGTAATTATGTCTCCTCTGTTATCTCTCAGAGTTATTGTTGCACACAATTTTCTGCCCAAACACCTCATTTAAAAACAACCAACCTCTTTTTGGATTCTGATTCATAGTGCTAAATTTGTTGAGATAAAAGTTATCCATTGAGTTGTTATACGCTAGATTCATAACTTTACTGACACCTTTTAAAATGTTCTCCACTGCAATACTCGGGTTCTTTCTTCTTCTTACCAAAATCGAGTATCTGTATGACATCAATTTATACAGGTTGCCATTTATCCAAGGAGTAATCCTATGTTTCACTGAACTTTTCGTCTTTTTCTGTTTAAAATCATTCTCAATTCTATTGCTAATGCAATTTATCAAATTCTCTGTATCAACTCGAGGATCTCCTGCAGTCTGCAAATTAGATATTTCAGTTTCTAATAGGAGCTTTAACTTAACATAATCGCAATACCAAAATATGTCGGTCACAAAATCCGAAGTTTTAACTTTGATATCAATTTTACAAGATATAATATTATGATCCGATAGATCGCATTGTATAGAGTCTACAATAGTTGCCACATTAACGTTGCTATAAATATGGTCACTGCACTGCTGCGTAACTAAATTATGACAGTTTTGGAAGTCATAGTGTTGAGAAATATTCCCTTTGTTTAATAACGATTTCAAAGAAATGAAAAGAAAAGTGTTTCCTAAACAAGGGTTGCACAGAACTATTTCACTGTAATAATTTACAAAAGATTAGCTTGAATACTTATCCGAAGATTTGTGTTGTTCACTCGACAGTCAAAAGATGAGAGAGAGATTCAACTTAAAATTCTGATAAGAACGGTCATGATAGTATAATTCAGTACATAAAAACCTACCTAATACGCACATAACAAATATTCGCATTACATTGCAAACAGCTGTTTGACATAGAACAAATACTTCAAACTCGTGTGAAGTCATTGACTACATAGCCAACTGAGCATCAGCATCGCGCAGAACAATCATGTATATCGATGTTTAGTATTTCAGCTTTGAAAGCATGATCAGTATTTATGTCCCCTCTGTTATCTCTCAGAGTTATTGTTGCACACAATTTTCTGCCCAACACCTCATTTAAAAACAACCAACCTCGTTTTGGATCCTGATTCATAGTGCTAAATTTGTTGAGTTAAAAGTTATCCATTGAGTTGTTATACGCTAGTTTTATAACTTTACTGACACCTTTTAAAATGTTCTCCACTGCAATACTAGGCTTCTTTCTTCTTCTTACTAAAAGCGAGTATCTCTATGACATCAGTTTATACAGATTGCCTTTTATCCAAGGAGTAATCCTATGTTTCACTGAACTTTTCGTCTTTTTCTGTTTAAAAACATTGTCAATTCTATTGCTAATGCAATTTATCTCCTGCAGTAAGCAAATTAGATATTTCAGTTTCTAATAGGAGCTTTAACTTAACATAATCGCAATACCAAAATATGTCGGTCACAAAATCCGAAGTATTAACTTTGATATCAATTTTACAAGATATAACATTATGATCCGATAGATCGCATTCTATAGAGTCTACAATAGTTGCCACATTAATGTTGCTATAAATATGGTCAATAGAGGTCCCACTGCACTGCTGCGTAACTAAATTATGACAGTTTTGGAAGTCATAGTGTTGAGAAATATTCCCTTTGTTTAATAACGATTTCAAAGAAATGAAAAGAAAAGTGTATCTTAAACAAGGGTTGCACAGAATTATTTCACTGTAATAATTTACAAAAGATTAGCTTGAATACTTATCCGAAGATTTGTGTTGTTCACTCGACAGTCAAAAGATGAGAGAGAGATTCAACTTAAAATTCCGATAAGAACGATCATGATAGTATAATACAGTACATAAAAACCTACCTAATACGCACATTACAAATATTCGAAGTACATTGCAAAATCTGTTTGACATAGAACAAATACTTCAAACTCGTATGAAGTCATTGACTACATAGCCAACTCAGCATCAGCATCGCGCAGAACAATCATGTATATCGATGCCAATGTAAGCGAGGCTTAGGTATTGGCAACGACCAAACGTATGTTTGTACGATTGAAAGTGTGCGTACTCATTTGTTTGTTCCCTCTTCTTG
The DNA here is from genome assembly GCA_963931995.1 of Phaonia tiefii. Lineage (NCBI taxonomy): Eukaryota > Metazoa > Arthropoda > Insecta > Diptera > Muscidae > Phaonia > Phaonia tiefii. Next base: position 109,959,296 of record OZ008368.1, on the reverse strand, counting down.
GCTCCCAGATAGTTAGATACATATGTATGTATGAACATTAAAATGGCTACACAGCTGTAACATCAAACTGGGTTGCAAATTACACACAACCGATGTAACAAAACAGGAGCTATAGTGAAGAGAGGTGGGCGACGCACAAGCAACCAAAAATAACCTAACGAAGGGAATGTCCCAGGGGGGTGATTAGAGACGTACAAGCAAATGATTATAGACAAACAGATAGTGGTTGTTACAATACTGATAATATCTATAAGATCACTTTAATATTTCTATTAAATTTAGTAACATGTATATGAATTCATTATGTTGATAACGAATGTTGTGATGAAGATGAAACAGTTGATGAAATGCATATTTCCGTCAACATTCTCCCTCCTAAAGAACGAATGTTCTTGAGTGGTGTTTGTGTGTGAAGGACGGCCTATCAGTGGGAGGATTTTAGTCGAGATTGTACCTCCGCTATGCTCCGCCTCACAGCGTTCTCAGTAGTTGGTTTATTTGCTATCAGGTGGTGGCGAGTTATCTGGAAGTATGTAGACATATTTTAGAAATTGGTCGTTTTAGGACTTTATTTTTCATTAGAACAGATACCGCCCTTGTTCGTCCATCAGGTCGAGGATGAGTATCAGGTCGAGGATGAGTATCCTCAATCGTTTATCTGCCACCAGAACCAAATCTCCAATTGTAGCGACCGACTTGCTCTTCAACCATTTTGGGCGCGCTTGGAGGCGATTCAGGTACTCACAATGCCATCTCTTCCAAAAGTGCTGCTTCAGCTTCCCAACACTTTTCCAACGAGTAAGGTGATTTATGTTAGAATCTATAAGTGATTCCTCCTGCAAACATGTTGTCGGTTCTCCTACAAGAAAATGTGCAGGAGTAAGCGCTTCAAAATTTTATGGATCAGACGATAATGGACAAAGAGACCGTGAATTTAAACAACTTTCTGTTTGGCATAGAAGAGTTGTCAATTCGTCAAATGTCAAGAGTCTATCATTCGTAAGTCTTTTTAAGTGATATTTGACAGATTTCACACCTGCTTCCCAGGGACTACCGAAATTGGGCGAAGCAGGTGGAATAAATTGCCATGTGGTACAATTCAAGCTTAAAGATTGACGAAGGTCTTCAGGTAATGATTTTGGGCCTCTACAATTGAGAACCTTAAGCTCATTTGAAGCCCCGACAAACTTCGTGCCACAATCAGAGTATAGATCAGTGCATGTGCCTCTTCGGGATACAAAGCGTCTAAATTCAACCAAAAAAGCATTTGTTGTAAGGTCTGAAACCGCTTCTAAATGTATGGCATTGCTAAGCATATAAACAAATAAATAAATGTATCCCTTGGAGACAACAGCAGACCTTAAATTCCAATTCTTTATAGGAATGGGCCCAGCATAGTCGACACCACTATGCTTGAAAGGTCTTGTAACGTCTAAACTTACCAATGGTAAATTGCCCATGACTTGCTGTGACGTTCTAGCAGTGAATCGAAAGCACCTCATGCACTTGTGAATTACTCGCTTTGCAAGCTGATTGCCAGACACTATCCAAAACTTTCGGTTCACAAAAGCCATTGTCAGTGTGACACCACCATGCAAAGTTTTTTCGTGCGCGTCTGCAATTATGAGCAGCGACAATGGGTTCGACTTCGATAAAATAAGTGGATGTTTTATATCGAAGGGAAGGTTGGAATTTTGTAAGCAACCACCTGTAATGTCCAGACAGGATTTTTTGCAAGTTTGAAATGATTTGTTTCGCATCTTAGAATTTAGCTAGATGGAGGAATACGGGAGCCTTTGATTTACTAGCAAGCAGTCGGTGGGGGGTTCGGTCCTGCTCCAACTAAACCACTTACCCATCACAATTAATTAATATAGACTCCCTTTTTTTTATTACTCTATATTGGACCGGGCTGACTAATTCTAATCAAATTGCCCCAAATTAGTCATTTTGAAGGTAAATATGTAAACTTGGTACCTGTCGATTGTCTACGGTTTCTTTTTCTTCTCTCAGGTGATGTTGAGAGGGAGCGCATCAATGCCCTCGCCTTCCAATGTCCTAGTAGCGCAAATATTTGTATCTAGGGCCCCTAACATACTTACTGCTCTTCCTTTATGGTTTCATTTGGCAAGAAAATATCCGCAAGGCAATTTACCAGACCATCTTTAGGCTAAGCAAACTAAATCTAGTTACATTATCATTTGTTGGTAAGAAACAATTATGTATATAAATAAACAAATCAATGATAACAATTCTGTATTTTTAATTCAATGGAAAATATAATTCTGTAAAAAAAAGGAAATATGTGTAAAGTATACCGATAGAATAATCGACTTCTACTTTAGCATGTTGGACCCTTAAGGGGTTAATTCGATTTTAAAATATCTTTTCATTTACTTTCGGTACAATTTTGTGAATGAATAGACAAAAACAAAATAAATCCGTACATAAATGTATGTTTAAATATGTATATATCTGCGTACAATAGTGAATAAGTACACTTAATTACATACAAACATATGTATTATCGTATTAACATTACTCTTTTATCACTATTAGTATAAGAGTGATGATTAAGAGTTACAGAGGTGAATTGGTACATATAGACTCTCACTATGTTATTAAAGTTCAAGATTAGTTCAGCGCAAGAGAGAAACAAAAACGACTACCAGCAATAAACAAAACTTACCGCCATATAAAATCACTGGGAGAAGGCCTTCTGCTCGTGCTCAATGATGGTTGCTGCTATATCAAAATAAATAAATGTATGTTTGTATGTTGCTATCTCTTGCATAGACTTATGTTGTGGTCTCTTCGATCGTGCAACATTCTCAAAAAAATTATTACACATCCATATGCAGATTTGTGTCTATAGAAAAATGAATCTTAATACTAGTAAATAAATAGAAAAATTAATTGAATTCACAGAGGTGGTGGGACAAATTTATCTCATTTTATACTTAATTACGTAGGTATGTATATTCGTATGTCATCTCAATGATATGTATGTTCAGTTGTATGTGTTTTGGTTCACCATTTCGCCGTATTACGCTTTTTGGGGGTACATGATATTTTTGTGAGTTGAAAGGTATTATTTAAAGTTGAGATTTCCTTAGTTTCATACTACGTTGTATCTTCCTTTTTTCTTTTAAAAGCCACTTGTTGAGTATGTTAGATCGACCGGAATGACGTCTTAGTGAAGATTGAAATTTTTAAAGATGGAATTATGGATTTTAACATGTGAAATGTGGTAAAACTATAAAACTTGTGGTAATCTTGGCAAACCTTTCCGCATTTCAGTGCATGTGTTGAAGTGGGTTTACCAGCAAAGACTTATGTTTACCAAATGTTAGTGGATTTTGGTGTTCCAAACTGAAATTCTCCTGTAGAAAAAAAGTATTCACGCGCCCCGCTGGGAAGCGTGAATCTTTGAAATGAATGTGGACGTTTTTTCTAGGCGTTTGCCTTGGGTTTGTGCTCTAGCCGCAGTAATTGAACGAGGCAGTGGTATTGTCGAATTTGTGCACGAATCTTTATAAAAAGATTAAATTTATAGAACACCAATTTCCACTAAAATATACTAATGTTCTCACCTGAACGATTATGAAGAAAATATACACGATTTCGTACAACTTTTATAACTTCGCTCGATTTTATTTAAATAATTTCGTACATAGAACAGAATTTACGACAAAGCTTTGATTATCTTTTTTCGATATCTTCGATGCTATCACTCTGGAGGTTTGTACAAAAAGGAACTTGTTAAGTTGGTCTTGCCAACAACTTAAAGCAGATTCTTCGTCAAGAAAGAAGAATGTCAAAGTGGTTTAAAAATTGATGTTGCCACATTGATTGAACCCGATAATAAAGACATAACTTCTTAAATGATTTTTGCCCTTACTAAAAATATAAAATTTTTACAGATTCTGCCGAATAATATTAGAATTTACTATTGCTAAATTTTTTGCCATTATCTAGTTCTTATAATTACTTTAGTGTCTTCCGATACAGCCTTATGTATGTATGTACACACAACAGTCAGGTTGAGAATTATTATGCCAACGTCTTCAGCTTAACAGAAGGTCTTATCAGCACAAACAGTGTTAAATCGCGATCGCTCTGTCAGCTGTTTTTACATGCCATCTTTGCCTCATTCTTTCATAAATTCGTAAACAAATAGCATTTTACAATTACTTGTCAAAAAACGTGATTAATTTCTTAAAATTTAGCACATTTGATGTTAACAAATAAATGTTAACAAGTTATCTGCATAAAGAGTAGCTCTGGTCAAATTGGAGTGACGGGGTTTAACCACAATTGGATTCAAATTCAGCAATGGTCAAAGATTCCCGAAGTGAAGACCCAAAAAAAATATTATCCGTGGTATACGACTATTGGCGTAGGTAAGCTGTGTTAGCAAGTGTCCGATTTAGCTGATCTTCAAAAGGTAATTGCAGTTTTAAAGTATCACCAGAAGTAAGAACAGCAATTATCTTATTAATTTAAATGTGCTAAATAATGAGCTAAAGAATTTAATCAATTGGCAAACGGCGCGTACAATCCAAAATGCAATTCATGTCCTATGTAAAGGAGATATATAATTTCAAGCAAAAACGTCCATTACAAACCGGGTAATTTGTTCAACATTTGAAGGAAAATTAACAGGAAAAACGTTTATGTCTTTATATCCTTAGCGTGGAATGTTCCAACTAGCTTTCCTTGCATATCTTCAAGCACATAATAGTGACTTCCTAGTTTTTCAAGCTTTGAGAAAAATAGGTGAAAGTTTTGCATTAAACCCTTTCTCCATGTTACTTTGGGCGAAGTTTCGCCGAAATACTTCTTGTCCAATATCAAATGTTTTCTCTCGAGTTCTAAGATTGTATTGTCCTCGATTTTTCTCGAAAGCTTCTGTAATATGTCTTCGTAAATCTTGGCGAAGTAATTGTAAATTATCATCTCTGTTTATTTTAACAGCAGACTCATTTAATAGGTAAAGTTTCTTTAAAAGTTCATAAGATGAGGCATGAGTGATCATATCAAAACCGAACAGGGCATGATATGGAGAGCTGTCAATAGACTGATGATATGAATTACGTAAGGCACAGCTTATTGAAGTCAAATGTTCGTCCCATTTCCGATGTTCGCCTTTGAGATACGCTCTGATACCTGCAATGAGAGATCGATTGACCCTCTCGGATGCATTCGACTGTGGGGAGTAGAAAGCAGTGTATATATGATTGACGCCAAAAGAGGTAAAAAATGCATTTAAGTCGTTAGCTCGGAATTGACTTCCGTTATCACTCACAATAGTCTCCGGCACACCATAGATATGAAAAATATGCTTCTGAAGAAAGTCTTGGATAACTGCTGAAGTAAATTTCTTCAAAGGACACAGCCAATGAAATTTCGTTAAGTGGTCCAAAACGATAATATATCCGGCCTTACTTCGAGGGTAAGGACCAAGAATAGCGATATACAACCGTTGGAATGGTCGGATGGAAATAGACTGAGTACCCATAGGTGTTTCATCACCATGTTTGGCGATTTCGTTTTCTTACATATTTCGCACTCTCCTACGTACTTTCTTACGTCGCTAACCATTCCTGGCCAGTAAAAGTGTCTACGTAATAGGTCTAAAGTCTTGGCCATTCCTCCGTGAGCTGCAACTGGAGTATCATGGGCCACGCTGATGGTTTTATTTCTAAGTCTAAGTGGAATCCATAACTTCCGCGCCTCTTGCTCTTGTATTTTGTCTCCTGTATAATGGTGAGTACGGTAATATACATATATATCGACTATTTTAATATCTGTCAATTTAGACTGACTTTGACTAACTTTTTCTTTTAGGTCTTGGTAATCTTGCTCATCAAAGGATGGAGAGTTTAAAGCAATCTCTGGCTCACTACTTTCCAATCCCGAAATTTCATTCGCAGGTATTCTTGACAGGGTATTAGGGACTTTATTGTCCTTTCCCTTTCTGTGACTTATACTAAACTTATAGCCCTGGAGTTTGAAAACCCATCTCGCCAATCTTCTACTCAAATCGGGATGCCTCATTAGCCATACCAGACTTGAGTGGTCGGTAATGACCTCAAAATCCTGTAGTTCCAGGTAGCAACGGAACTTTTTAATGGCCTCTATAGCTGCCAGGCATTCTCTCTCTGTGACGCTGTAATTACGTTGGGCCGTGTTCAACTTTTTGCTCATGTAGGCGATGGGTTTTTCGTGTCCCTCATCATTTAGTTGAACCAGAACGGCACCTATACCATGATCACTAGCATCACAGTGGAGATACAAATTTCTTGAAAAGTCGGGATTTGTTAGAATTGGAGCAGAAGTAAGTAAACCTTTAATTTTATCAAATGCACTTTGAGCTTCCTCAGTCCAATTAAACTTCTTCTTCGTCGATACAACGTCTGTAATAGGATATACTTCTGTAGAGAAATTCTGTATAAATCTCCTATACCAGCCTGCTAAACCGAGGAATCCTCGAACTTGTTTAAGAGTCCTTGGTACCGGCCATTCAGTTATAGCTGTCACCTTTTCTGGGTCAGTAGTTATGCCTCCATTTCCTATCACATATCCCAAACAGTTTACCTTGGTAACACAAAATTTACTTTTAGAGATATTTAATGTTAGATTTGCCTTACGGAATTCAGACATAATTCGCATTACAACATCCAACTGGGTTTGGAAATCTTCAGAGACTATAACCAAGTCGTCCAAATGTCCAAAAACACCATGACGAAGGTCTGGTGGAATTAATTCATCCATTAATCGGCACATGGTTTGAGCTGCATTGCACAGCCCGAATGGCATGACCACAAATTGGTACAGAGGCCTCCCAGGGGCTGTGAATGCAGTTAAGTGTTTTGACTTCTTATCTAAACCAATCTGCCAGAAGGCATCCTCTAAATCCAATTTGGAAATAATATTAGCCTTCGGTAACCTTGCAAAGATACCTTCAATATTTGGCAGTGGGTACGCATCTTTTTCTGTCACCGAGTTCAGCTTTCTCGCATCGAGACAAAGTCTTACCTTGTTAGGCTTGAGTACTAATCTCATTGGAGAACTCCATGAAGAATTCGATAGTTCTATCACACCTAATTCTAACATTCGATCAATCTCCGCAAACATTAACTTTTCCACTGCTAGAGATACAGGGTAAAATCGTTGCTTGATTGGTAGGGCAGAACCTACATTTATGGAATGTTTTAAAAGACATGTACGACCCAACCCTTGCATATTAAAATTAGGAAAAAGATCGATGACCGTTTGTAATTGACGCCGTTGGGAATCGGATAGGGGGTATAAATCATTACCCAATTGGTCAGGTGCGATTGCAGTATACTCATTACCAGATACTGGTGAAAAGTTTGAACTTATTTCCAAAGAATGATTGTCAGATAACTTGTTGGATGACAACATATCAACAGATCCAATAATATTAGGCATTAGATTGAATATTTTCCAAAAATCTATTCCTAATATCAGTCTTTGAGATATTGTTGGAATAATAAATAACCGTAGCTGTTTTACTTGGTCCTTAAATGAAATGTTGACATCTAGCCAGCCTTTAACTTTTTGTGTACTACCATCAACAGTTTTTACAAATGATGTCACTTTAAAATAATTTGAAAATTTGGAAAAATCATTTGCTGCCAAATCTGAGCCAATGCAACTAATGTTGGCACCTGTATCCAATAATCCATATTCGTGGAAATCTAAAAAAGATACTTTTGCATAATATCGCAGATCTTTGGGATTTGAAACTATTGTTGAAACTAAAAATTTGCGACAAATTTTTCGCATTCTAAAGAATTTGATCTCGTTTCTGATAATATATCTCCCACCTTTTATGGTACGGAAATTTTGGGTAAACTATTTTTGAAACATCACTATCATAATATGTTTCTTTTATTGCCGGTCGTTTAAGAATTGAGATTGGCTTTGGGTCTATATGACATCTAGGGGAATTAGAAGCTGTGGAGTCACATTTTGGTATTTTCGTTATTTCATCAATAGTGTCTAAAATTTGAATTTTGTGAGAAGTGTGTTTTGGTTCTGGGCCAGAAGTTATACTTTGTCCTTCTGTTGGCCAAATGTTTCAAGTTTTTTGATACATTTTGCTTTCGATTGAGGCAAGTTACATGTTCTCGGCACCACAGCCGTAACAAAAAACTGTCCGCTCTTTAAGGCAATCCTGCCAGTGGTGACCAACTTCACCACAATTCCAACAGGTATAATTGTGATCTGTCCTATAAAATGCATCGACGAAATTTTCTGAATCTTCAGCCACTTCCTGAGTTTGTTGTTCATCTATCCCAATTTCTGCTACTTGACGACGTGGTAAATAATTCAAATTTGCATTTCTTCCTGGTAGATTTTTTCGCACATATTCTTCATCTGCTAGGAAATTTTCACGCATTTGAACGAGCTTTCGAAGATGGGAAATCGAATGAATTTCAACATAGAGCAAGTCTTGACGAATGTCAGTGCGAAGATTTCGAGCTAATACTCCGAGTAATTCGACTTCAGACATAGCTCTCGGTAGCTTATCCATGATCGCTGAAACTGACTCGTAAAAAGCATCAAACGTTTCGGTCGGTTTCTGCTTTCGGTTGCGTATTTCCTCATGGATATCAAAGGAGGATTTAAATTCTTTATACTGACACCGGAACGGTTCACAAAAATCTTGCCAATTTAAAGATGGAACCTGCTTATGATAACGGCAGTACCAGTCCCTGGCTTTACCTGTCAAAAGGCTATTTAAATTCCGACATATAAAACTATAATCACCATTAAAAGAGTCAGTTGTTAGAGATGTTACCCGATATAAAAATTCTTCTACATTTAAGCCGTTTGCAGAGCCATCGAATTTAAGATTCCAGTTCTGAATGATGGATGTTACCTTGTCTAGCGGCATATTACTCGAACTGAGTTTTGGGAAAAATTGGTCCTTTGGCCATTAGCATTTGCTTGGTTCTGTTCCGAAAAATTTGCATTGTCTAGCGGGGATTGTTGAAAATGAGGTCTTGCTTGTACTACATGGGGATTTACTCGAGGTTGTTGTAAACCAAATGAATTTTGTCGTGTATACTGCTGATTTTGTTGTAAATGATAAGCATTAGTTTGCATTGTGGGTGGAATATTTTGATTAGCCTGTACCTGTTGTGGATAACAAGTACCAGTTTGTGCTGTGGGTGGAAAAGTAAGATTTTGTTGTGCATAATTAATACTTGTGCGCTTCTGCGACATATCAATACCAGCTTGAGATATTTGCGGATATGCATGAGCGTTATTACCAACGTTAAGAGTACGATTTTGCAGATTATTGTTGGTATTAGTTTGCGTCGTCAATGGCGATATATTTACACCTTGTAGAAGTTTAGATAAATTTGCTTCGATCATCTTATTTATCCTATCATAATCAATGCAATTCGAATTTGCCGAAGCTTGATTATTCGTAGGTTGTATTGGTGAAATATTGTCATTGAAAGTACCTGAGGCCTCATTATTTCGACTAGAAGTCAATTGGTGTTCACCTTGAATACTTAAATTATTACCGTTTAGAGGATTGTTAAACAAATTACGGCTGGTGCTGCGTGTGTTGTAATGTTTTGCCATTGCCCCTCTACCTTTACCTCGATATGCATTCGATTTCTTAACTTGAACATTTTTTACAGAAATCAATAACTTCCTCATATCACTGAGCTGACATGATCGTTTGCATGTCGCATTCTGACGAAGTGGACATATATTCTTCGATACATGAACGATGAAACGGATGTAAACATTCATGGATCATAAGGCAATCACTACCCTCAGCCATAGTCTCGTTACAGACTTGACAAATCTTATTTTCAATACTAACGGGTGCCAATGAAGGAGGCGGCGGTAAAGATAGTGATGCAGAATTTTCCATCGACATTGTAAATTGAAATACTTATTTGTTAGTCGGATTTAATTGATAAGATATCCTCAATTGGTAGTTAACTCTATAGAATGTATACGAGTCTTGTATATTCGAAAAACACCAGGCAACAAAATAAAAATTCAATTAGTGATATAAAGCTGGATATATCACAATATATGTTTAGCGATATATATTGTGGAACAAATAAACACATAAGAATGCAATATAAAAGAACTCGGAGTGTTTGAATTAATAGTACTTCTAAATAAAAAAAATCAATGAATGGATAGAGAACTAATATGTGTCAAAAAGTGGTATTATGATATAGGACTAAGGAGTTGAATAAAAATATTAACTTGTTCTATATATCATAAATAACTTGATGTTTCTTGCCAAATTTTTGTTTTTTGTTAACCGTAAGGAAGAGCTAAAGTAGACAACGTAATCGACAGATACTGGAAATCTAAACTGGTCTATGGAGCTGTGTTGAAAGTTAAAAATACCTTTATTAAGACCAAACCAACAAGAGAGATTTTCCGACATTTACTCTACCTATTAATCAGTGGTCACCAAAATGCGCGAAGCCAATATAATGAAGTCCTAATTGATCAAAAGGGTAGTTGGTAACTATGTTCTATTAATAAGGAAATTTAGAATTTTCAATTAGGCTTTACAGAAAGAAAATCCCAATGAATCTGGTCAAAAAAATTCTTAAAAAATGTAATCAAATATTATACGGTTAGCTAACTCGATTTTAAAACGTCAAGTTGCTAAAAGTTCCAGTACAATTTGAAGACTATTCGCGGAAGATATCTCAGGTCCATTAAGTATTTCCATTCCGTAATAAAATTAATGAAATTTACGACTTTTTAAAAAAAATTAAGTACACAATAATAAAAATAGAGCCTTGAAGATAAGCATCATTGTTCGCGCAGAAACTATTTATTTTGATTAAATAAAAAAACACGATTTTATTTTAATATAGAAGTTTAATATTTCATGTGCGTATTGTTTTAAGTGTTTTCGACAACTATGTGGTTACAATTCTTTTCAACGACTGATTTGTAATGTTTTCTTTTTGTCGCGGGCCACCAAATCCATAACATAGAACGATAGTAAATATGAATAGAGAATGTAGGAGAAATAGCAACAACAATACAACAGCTGAGTGATCAACTGAAGCAAACGACTTCGTCAGCGCTGTTGTTGTTGTTGCTATATTCTTTTGCATCGATAATGTAAACAACAAGCGAAAACACCACAGTTACTTTAAATGCAAAATCTTAGGTACATATGTATGTGCATACAGATGTGCGTACATACATATAGAGCAAAAGAAGTAACAATAACAACAGAGCGACTTACCGAAACGAATGAAGTAAATATCTTCGACTGCGCTGCTGTTATTGTTATTACTTATTGTATCGATGTCGTAGGCAAATAGCAACAACAACAGTCATACCGGTTAAACCAAAATAGACTACAGTATGAATGTTGTTGTTGCTGTAATATTATAAGAAGCAAAAAGGGATGTTAGGGTGGCCCGCAATTATGCGATACAATAATTTAAAAAATATAATTTAATAATTTGATGTTGGCGATCTCATCCGACATGCTCCCCCCGTTGAAAGGGCTCTCTTTCAAGCATCTTGGGAAGGTAATGGAGCCACCTTATGAATGGGACGCCGAAAGCAACCAGACTTCGTCTTCAACTCGACCACTCGAACTCGTCCATCAGTGTCGGCTATAGATTTGAGCACCCGAGCCAAAAGCCGTTGTTGTGGTGGGGTGTTGTCTTCATGGACAAGAACTAGCTGGCCTTCTTCGATGTTTGGGTTTACGTTGAGCCACTTTGTTCGTTGTTGAAGCGACAAAAGATAATCTCGAGACCACAATTGCCAAAATTGTTGTTTCAAATACGAGATCCGTTGCCAACGAATGAGCGACGTTTGCTTGGTGATATCAAAATGTTCATCAGGAATGGCGACTAACGATGAACCAATGAGCATATGACCTGGTGTTAATGCTTCACCATCGTTGGGGTCATCTGACAACGGTGCAATTGGACGTAAATTTAAAATTGCTTCGACTTCGCTGATAAGGGTATGCAATTCTTCAAAAGTGAGGTAGGCTTGGCAAACATTTTTTACGAGGAGTGTTTTTACAGATTTCACGGCAGCCGCCCATAGGCCACCGAAGTGTGGAGCACGGGGGGGTATAAAACAAAATTGAAATCCGGTTTGTGATGAATATGCTTGTCTTTCGTGAGTTATTGTTTCACTAAAAAACAACTGCTTCAACTTATGTAGCTTATTGTGAGCTCCAACAAAATTAGTTGCGTTATCGCAATAATGCTTCTGTGGTATTCCTCTGCGACCAACGAAACGCTTGAGGCACAAAATGAAGTTGTTGGCGGACAAGTCTGACACCAGTTCCAGATGCGTTGCCTCGAATGCGATATGACGTTGAAAATGGGCCACAAAAGTCCACTCCAGTGAATAAAAATGGGTGTTCTGCTCGCAGGCGATCAGCTGGCAAATTAATTTGCTCCATCAATTTGGGCTTGTAGCGGAAGCAGTGCACGCAATTTTGGACAACTTCCCGAACTACTTCTCTAGCGTTAACTATCCATATATTCTGCCTCACGATGCCCAGTAAAACCTTCGGACCTGCATGCAAATGTTTTCGATGTAAATGATCGATGTATAAGCTGACGAAGCGATGGTTTTTGGGCAACAAAGCAGGAAAACGAGCGTCATAGGGTATGGGTGCATTAGAGAGTCGACCACCAACTCTAATTAAAGTTACAACGCCATGGCCGACGTCAGTTTTATGCAAAAATGATGTTAATTTCTGCAGCAATGGGTTGACTACTCTGCCTTTCCGAAGTGCGGTGATGTCATCTTGAAACGAATCTTCTTGTAGACGAGCCACAATGCGCCAAAATATGTGGTCCAATTCGGAGGGGTTAATATGAACTAGGTCCTTGAGCATTAACGCACGGTTTACTGGGCATCTGTTGAATAAACGAAAAATATAAGCAATTATACGAACAATTTTAAAATATGATGAATGCTTATTGATTATTTCCTCTATGATTGATGGTGAGACGTCGTTAGAGGTTTCTTCTATTTTGAGGGAATTGTTCAAAGTTGAATCAATTGGGTTGTATGTAAATTTGGATGTCCCACTGACAATCCAATCGAATATTGTTTTGGTCAGGCAAGGCGTGCCATCTCCCAGTGAGATGCGACCATCGAACAACAAACCGAAAAATACTTCAGTACCGAGAAGCATGTCAAAAGGTTGTGATTTGTTATACCACGGATCAGCCAATTTCCTAATTCGAGGTATGATCAAGGGCGATGTTTTGATGTACTCAACAGGTTGTTGAGCCGAAATCGTCTTCGCCAAATAAAAAAAGGAAGACCACTGGAACGAACTAATACGAGATTTTATTGTGGTGCTGATAAAAAACTTGATGTTGTTTCTGGTTTCAACGATGCCAAAAACTTCTGGCTGATAAGCGTCACAACAATCGTTGATGAGAACCACGGCTGTTGGAATTATCGCCCTATTGGCCGAGCGAGCTACTAACGAAAGATGATTGCTGTGATTCTCCGATGATGATTGAGAGTGATGTGATGTCGAAGGCCCAAGTTGCTTAGGGCCACTAAAAATGTGCAAGAGTGTATGGTGAGAAGACTGGCAAACTTTACAGTTCGATTGCGATGTGCATTTTGAAAATTGATGACCATTGCAAAGGCAGTTTATGCACAGACCGTTACGCTTTACGAAATTAAAGCGTTCAACAACAACAAGCGATGAAAACGAATAACAAGCTGATATATTGTGCTCCGATGAGCAACAATACGAACAAAGTGAGGTTGAGGTTGCAAATGTATCAAAAGGACGACTAAAATTTGAGGTTGAGTATGCCAGACGAGTCGAATTTGAATCACCAACAACAACACGCGATGAAAACGAACAACAAGCTGATATATTGTGCTCCGATGAGCAACAATACGAACAAAGTGAGGTTGAGGTTGTGGTTGCAAATGTATCAAAACTGCAACTAACATTTGAATTTGAATCACCAACTATCGAAGCGTTGAGAAAACTGTGGTCCATCGAAAAAGGGCCACGATTTCCCTTCAGCAAAACCATTATTTTTACCCTTGCGGCAATAAAAATGTCCTCCAAATCGCTTCTGGCATTGTCTGTGGGGCAAAGTTCTTCAATTTGTCCTTGAATGTGAGACAATTCCTCGAAATATGCCTCCAGGACTTGTAAACGGCATTCCAAAATAATGGGATCGAAATTATCGCCATCTTTTTCCACTTTCTTTTGTATATTAGAGATGTTTCTCTTCATGGAAGTACGCTGTTGCTTGAGCGAAATCAATTCTGAGCATCTTGCGTTTACTTCCCCTTTGACTTCATCAGCACCGGCTTTGCTCATCTTGACAACAATATAAGAGAGACACTTCCACAAAACCACAGAGTGCAAGTAGCGTACCTTGCTATGTTAAGCGCCAAAAAACTGTGTTATGTACACTTTCCAATATCTATGGGCGACAAAATTTTGTTTCCCGTAGCGGTACTTTACAAAAATATATCCAGTTATGTTTGTGTGACAATTCCAGGTTATGTTAACGGCTTCAAATCAACAACAAATACTTAAATCACGAAGAGCCACTAAACTGCGAAATTCGATATGTGTTTCTGCTAAAGAAATCATACAAAAAATGATTCTTTTCAAAAAAAATCTTTTCACGGAGGCACAGCAATTAAAGTTGATGCACGAAGATCAAAAAATGTTGTCCCAGTAGCAAATTGATTGGTGCATCTAAGAGGAAATCCAACGACGAAAACAAATCACCGTACAATTTGCAGCTTAAAACCGGTCCATTCTTCGTACAATGGCTTTATTTTTTTTATTTTATAAAACGCAACTAAATTCACTGGCCGTCCTGTCACGGTCGCCAAAATGTTCGCGCAGAAACTATTTATTTTGATTAAATAAAAAAACACGATTTTATTTTAATATAGAAGTTTAATATTTCATGTGCGTATTGTTTTAAGTGTTTTCGACAACTATGTGGTTACAATTCTTTTCAACGACTGATTTGTAATGTTTTCTTTTTGTCGCGGGCCACCAAATCCATAACATAGAACGATAGTAAATATGAATAGAGAATGTAGGAGAAATAGCAACAACAATACAACAGCTGAGTGATCAACTGAAGCAAACGACTTCGTCAGCGCTGTTGTTGTTGTTGCTATATTCTTTTGCATCGATAATGTAAACAACAAGCGAAAACACCACAGTTACTTTAAATGCAAAATCTTAGGTACATATGTATGTGCATACAGATGTGCGTACATACATATAGAGCAAAAGAAGTAACAATAACAACAGAGCGACTTACCGAAACGAATGAAGTAAATATCTTCGACTGCGCTGCTGTTATTGTTATTACTTATTGTATCGATGTCGTAGGCAAATAGCAACAACAACAGTCATACCGGTTAAACCAAAATAGACTACAGTATGAATGTTGTTGTTGCTGTAATATTATAAGAAGCAAAAAGGGATGTTAGGGTGGCCCGCAATTATGCGATACAATAATTTAAAAAATATAATTTAATAATTTGATGTTGGCGATCTCATCCGACAATCATCTTTTCGGGCCCCACGTTGGGCGCCAAATTTATTGTAATGTCCAGACAGGATTTGATGCCAGTTTGAAATGATTTGTTTCGCATCTTAGAATTTAGCTAGATGGAGGAATACGGGAGCCTTTGATTTACTAGCAAGCAGTCGGTGGGGGGTTCGGTCCTGCTCCAACTAAACCTTTAGCATGTTGGACCCTTAAGGGGTTAATTCGATTTTAAAATATCTTTTCATTTACTTTCGGTACAATTTTGTGAATGAATAGACAAAAACAAAATAAATCCGTACATAAATGTATGTTTAAATATGTATATATCTGCGTACAATAGTGAATAAGTACACTTAATTACATACAAACATATGTATTATCGTATTAACATTACTCTTTTATCACTATTAGTATAGGAGTGATGATTAAGAGTTACAGAGGTGAATTGGTACATATAGACTCTCACTATGTTATTAAAGTTCAAGATTAGTTCAGCGCAAGAGAGAAACAAAAACGACTACCAGTAATAAACAAAACTTACCACCATATAAAATCACTGGGAGAAGGCCTTCTGCTCGTGCTCAATGATGGTTGCTGCTAAATCAAAAGAAATAAATGTATGTTTGGTGTTGCTATCTCTTGCATAGACTTATGTTGTGGTCTCTTCGATCGTGCAACATTCTCAAAAAAATTATTACACATCCATATGCAGATTTGTATCTATAGAAAAATGAATCTTAATACTAGTAAATAAATAGAAAAATTAATTGAATTCACAGAGGTGGTGGGACAAACTTATCTCATTTGATACTTAATTACGTAGGTATGTATATTCGTATGTCATCTCAATGATATGTATGTTCAGTTGTATGTGTTTTGGTTGACCATTTCGCCGTATTACGCTTTTTGGGGGTACATGATATTTTTGTGAATTGAAAGGTATTATTTTAAGTTGAGATTTCCTTAGTTTCATACTACGTTGTATCTTCCTTTTTTCCTTTAAAAGCCACTTGTTGAGTATGTTAGATCGACCGGAATGACGTCTTAGTGAAGATTGAAATTTTTGAAGATGGAATTATGGATTTTAACAGGTGAAATGTGGTAAAACTATAAGACTTGTGGTAATCTTGGCAAACCTTTCCGCATTTCAGCGCATGTGTTGAAGTGGGTTTACCAGCAAAGACTTATGTTTACCAAATGTTAGTGGATTTTGGTGTTCCAAACTGAAATTCTCCCGTAGAAAAAAAGTATTCACGCGCCCCGCTGGGAAGCGTGAATCTTTGAAATGAATGTGGACAATTTTTCTAGGCATTTGCCTTGGGTTTGTGCTCTAGCCGCAGTAATTGAACGGGGCAGTGGTATTGTCGAATTTGTGCACCAATCTTTATAAAAAGATTAAATTTATATAACACCAATTTTCACTAAAATATACTAATGTTCTCACCTGAACGATTATGAAGAAAATATACACGATGTCGTACAACTTTTATAACTTCGCTGGATTTTATGTAAATAATTTCGTACATAGAACTGATTTTACGACAAAGCTTTGATTATTTTTCTTTTGATATCTTCGATGCTATCACTTTGGAGGTTTGTACAAAAAGGAACTTGTTAAGTTGGTCTTGCCAACAACTTAAAGCAGATTCTTCGTCAAGAAAGAAGAATGTCAAAGTGGTTTAAAAATTGATGTTGCCACATTGATTGAACCCGATAAAAAACCCATAACTTCTTAAATTATTTTTGCCCTTACTAAAAATATAACATTTCTACAGATTCTGCCGAATAATTTATTAGAATTTACTATTGCTAAATTTTTTGCCATTATCTAGTTCTTATAATTACTTTAGTGTCTTCCGATACAGCCTTATGTATGTATGTACACACAACAGTCAGGTTGAGAATTATTATGCCAACGTCTTCAGCTTAACAGAAGGTCTTATCAGCACAAACAGTGTTAAATCGCGATCGCTCTGTCAGCTGTTTTTACATGCCATCTTTGCCTCATTCTTTCATAAATTCGTAAACAAATAGCATTTTACAATTACTTGTCAAAAAACGTGATTAATTTCTTAACATTTAGCACATTTGATGTTAACAAATAAATGTTAACAAGTTATCTGCATAAAGAGTAGCTCTGGTCAAATTGGAGTGACGGGGTTTAACCACAATTGGATTCAAATTCAGCAATGGCCAAAGATTCCCGAAGTGAAGACCCAAAAAAAAAATTATCCGTGGTATACGACTATTGGCGTAGGTAAGCTGTGTTAGCAAGTGTCCGATTTAGCTTCATTCAAAAGGTAATTGCAGTTTTAAAGTATCACCAGAAGTAAGAACAGCAATTATCTCATTAATTTAAATGTGCTAAATAATGAGCTAAAGAATTTAATCAATTGGCAAACGGCGCGTACGATCCAAACTGCAATTCATGTCCTATGTAAAGGAGATATATAATTTCAAGCAAAAACGTCCATTACACACCTACACGAATTAATCCATTTTCGTCCAAAAACGGCATTAAATTTAAGATAGGGCTATGCTTAATTTCCTTATCCTTAGAAAGTTTTGATACTTCCTCAGGAAAATCAATTTTATGGGTAAGTTTAACAAAAAAGATTATCGTTTTAATAATATCCAGTAGTGACAAAGGGGTAGTTATTTTGAATTCTGGATTCTTACACTTATGCAAAAATCTAAAGCACAAACAAGCTCGCAGCAACAACTGTAGGCTTGAAAACCTGACCAATATTCCCGGGTATCCTTTCCAAGTGGCTACATGGGTAGCTATTCGGTGATTTCTCCATTTGGTCATTATACCAGGGAGATCGTTCTGAAGTGCAGGTCCAGGATAGTTCGTCGTCTAAAGATTTGTCATCACTTAAATGACTACTGCCATCAAAGACATCTCTCAACTTTGTAGTGCTACTACTCTCCTTCAAAACCCCATGATGTGGCAAAAAGTAAGAGTTCGGACGAACACCATTAGGATGCACTCCCCTTTTAGACTTGTGTCCTAAAGACTCATACTCTTGCCTGAACGTTTTGTAAATTTCACAAAAGAGAGTTTTTTTAGACGGAGAGATTTCGAGTTGCCGCAAGCGTCATGACATTATTCTGAAGTACTGGACTTGATCCATCCTTCAGAATAGATTTATATGGCAAGTTCACGACATATCGTCCAGTTTCTGTCCGATTTGTGGTAGCCTTGAAATTCTCTTCGCATACCAACTCTTCACCCGTTAATTTACGTTTAGTAACGATTTCCTCCTGTTCCGAAAATGATCTGCGGATAGTCTCTAAGTTAACGTTGTGTATGTGAACTCTATTAGATGGTTTCGAATTATTGGGTGCTGAGACAACCCAACCAAAATATGTATTTTGAAAGAAAAGCTCGTTATGTACAAACGACTCTGTGGGTACTTTCACCTTGGAACAAATGTCTGATCCAAGAAACAAGTCTATGGAATCAGACTTGAAAAATAAAAGGTCAGCTAAGCTCTCAATTTCAATGTTCCGCAGTGAAATATGTTTAGATGAGGGATCTGGTGTGTACGAGGACAGACTTAAGAGAACAAGGGCTGTACATGAGAGTACCAGCTCTTGTTTTCGAGTGAAAAAATCAAGCTCCACATAGAATTTGGATAAGTTTTCACCACCATTCCCAATACCAACCACTTTACAGTGTGATCTGATCTTTTTAAGGCCTAAAAGTTGCACAGCAGATTCCGAAATTAGGCTGCCCTGAGATCCAGGGTCAAGTAAAGCCCGTAATGTAAACTTACCACGATTCGTAATACATTAAGTCTTATCGTGTAAAGTAAAATGGAATGAAAAGACTGTGCACTATGAGAAGTGACCTGGTCAGTTGTGTACCGGTCATTGCTAGTATCCCTCAAACCGACAGTATTCGGGGTTTGATTTACAGGCTCGTCTGAGTGGAGCAATTGCGGCAGGCTTTTTTCCTGTCAAGAAGTTATTCTTAGCACCCAAAGGCAAGGCCAGAAATTTAAAACATTTTGCAAGAGCGTGATTTTTCTCGCAACATGCACAGAAGGGTGTGTTCTGTTTAGAAATCTTTCCAGTATTACACGAAGTTTTCTTTGTTCGGGAGAAGTTTTTGTCACCTTTCCTAGTATTTTGCTTCGCAGTAGAAGGAAATTCATCAGTCATTGATTCCAGCGTTCGGAAAGTCCTTTCCAAAAACGAAAATAATTCTGCTATCGAAGGCAGTTCGGTGGATGACTTCAGAGATTGTTCCCAATCTCTGCGGGATTGAAGATCTAACTTTTGGACAAGAAGATGAATTAGGATCGGATCCCATATCCTGGTATTTACATCCAAATTCAGCAAGGATGAAAGGCATTCTTGAGGAGAGTCAAGTAAAGTCTTTATAGACTGCAATTCACCACCTGATTTTGGTATGTAGAACAATTTCGAAACCAAGTTACCAACAAGCATTCGTTTGTTGTGATATCTTGATTCCTAAATTTTCCATCCTGAGTCATAATTCGCCTCGGTGGCGGAAATATTTTTCACCAAGTTGGCAGCTTCGCCATCAAGAGTACTCCTCATATAAAATAATTTTTGTATTTTATTTAATGAGTCATTTTGGTGAACTAGGGGGAAATATATACATATCTCGGAATGGAATCCGTTCCATATATTCTCCTGAGAATTTTGGCAGTGAAATTTTCGGAAATTTTGAATCAGAACCAATAGTCGCATTGAACCGACTATGGGGCGCAACAAAAGTACTCGCCATAGGTGAATGTGTTACGGAGTGATCTGGGAAACAGTCAATAATTTTTCCTTTGAAAGTTAGATACTTTTCGGAAAAATCAAAACAAACATCCTCATTAAGATAAGGTACATCACTGGCACTTAAAGACGACTCATGTACTAGTCGCGTTATAGTGTCATGTTGCGTTTCAAAACGATTGAAAATATAGTCCACTCTTTGGGCTAACGCATTCACATAACCATGAGTCTTTTCCGCAGAATCTTTCACATCAAAACGGCTTTGGTATTTTACCAACAATGACTCGGAAATCTTCACACTATTTCACAATCACCAAAATCACGATCACTGATTCGATTCGAACAGTTTAAAAATTTTTAAAATTTGATAAAAAATAAATAAAAGCAATTAAAAATTAAAAAACCGATGAAATTCCCGGGTTTCGGCACCAATAAAATTTTGAGAAATATTCCCTTTGTTTAATAACGATTTCAAAATTTCAAAGAAATTAAAAGAAAAGTGTTTCTTAAACAAGGGTTGCACAGAATTATTTCACTGTAATAATTTACAAAAGATTAGCTTGAATACTTATCCGAAGATTTGTGTTGTTCACTCGACAGTCAAAAGATGAGAGAGAGATTCAACTTAAAATTCTGATAAGAACGGTCATGATAGTATAACTCAGTACATAAAAACCTACCTAATATGCACATAACAAATATTCGCATTACATTGCAAACAGCTGTTTGACATAGAACAAATACTTCAAACTCGTATGAAGTCATTGACTACATTGCCGACTCAGCATCAGCATCGCGCAGAACAATCATGTATATCGATGCCAATGTAAGCGAGGCTTAGGTATTGGCAACGACCAAACGTATGTATGTACGAATGAAAGTGTGCGTACTCATTTATTTGTTCCCTCTTCTTTGCTCCAAGATAGTTAGATACATATGTATGTATGAACATTCAAATGGCTACACAGCTATAACATCAAACGATGGGAAAGTCCCAGAGGGGTGATTAGAGACGTATAAGCAAATGAGTATAGACAAACAGATAGTGGCTGTTACAGTACTGATAATAACTATAACATCACTTAAATATTTCTATTAAATTTAATAACATGTATATAAATTCATTATGTTGATGACGAATGTTGTGATGAAGATGAAACAGTTGATGAAATGCATATTTCCGTCAACACATAGGTTAATAAAATATTATTTAAGTCCTCAGAGGATTGTACATCCAAATTTTCAATGTTGGCATCACCAACAAAAACACAATAACTTCTCCCGTAATATTCGAGAAAATTCTCTAAGAACGCAGTAAAACTAGATGAGTCGCATTTCTGTGATTTTTAGAACGAAATTATATGCATTGGTCTTCCCTCATGTTATAATTCATTGCGCGTTACAACAATGGAATCTATGAAGCTTTGGCTCTTGCAATAATCTACAGTGAATTTCAAATTATCACGAATAAATAATGAACTACAGCAATGAATAGACTTACAGCCGGGTATGTTGTATATTTGAACAATCAATGTCTTCCTTAAACCACGTTCCTTGAACAGCTATTACTGTCGGTAGTATAGGAAATTTGGCAATAAGAGATTTGAACTTATTACACTTTCTAATTGAAGATATGCCTCTGATGTTGACTGAGATAATAGGAGCAAAATTATTACTAAAACTACTCAAATGAGATTGGAATAAATTAAAATTTTAAAAATATTGATTACACCGGTCGACATTAAAATAATTTTTTCGTGGGTTTCTGTTTTAATGCATAAATTCTGATGCTAGACATCGAGAAACACCACAATATACATTCTTAGATTTTAAAGTTTGCTTTTGTGTGTTTTGCTTCGATAAGAAAGTTTTGAAGATATTAATTGATTTTACGATCAGCAGTATGTAGTACTCATTTCAAAAATGTATGAAAGTGTATATTTCTCGCGTGGAGCCATACAGATATATGTAATAAGAGTGTGCAACAGCTATTTTACAGGAAGCTCCAATAATTTCTCCTATCACCTGGTATATTTGGTACTATTTTGAGCTTTTGCTTGCATGCACAGTTGTATATTTGTGAAAACACAGTCGAGCATCCCTAAAGCTTTCAGTCAGCTATCGCTTATTCCTCTTTAAATCGTTTTCCGCCACGATATTTCTAACACAATCTAAATACCTTTTACTAATCTAACCCAGCTGCAAAAAACGTTCAAGACAATGTAAGCAAAATGTTGATTCATTTTATTTTATTTGTGGTGAATTTATTAAAATAAGAAGCAACAAATTTTCTTTAGTTACAAATTTGAGGCTTTGTAAAGCTTATGAAGCATATTTTAATCTGCAAATTCGAAATCAAGACAAAAAATGGGTGCCTCACTTTTCCTGTATTAACTGCAAAAATACTTTAGAAGGTAAGTAATTAAAACTTTTATTATATGATATGTTTGCAACTTGAATTCTTTTCAACAGTTGCAAGATGAATATTTCTAGCCTGGTATCGAGGAGAAACCCGACACATGATGTTCGCAGTGCCAAGACTCTGGAGGGAACCTAGTGATCATGTGCAGGACTGTTATTTTTGTATCGTTAATCCAAGTAAGCGTCGTGCTGGTACTAATGCGGAAAAAATATTTTACCCTGATCTTCCTTCAACTTCGTCTCCAGTACCTCACAGTGAAAATTTTCCTGTTCCGTCTCGTTCGGAGCAAGTTAACTGCGAAACTCAAATTTCACAAAGTTCAACAGAATGCAGTAAATCGCTTAACAACAACGACAATGAATTCATGATAGAATCGCATCGTATTGGATCACATCGCATCAGCCAGACACAATTCAATGATTTAGTACGAGATCTAAACCTGCCCAAGAATAAAGCAGAGATTCTGGGTTCACGATTGAAATAGTGGGAAGTGCTTGAAAATGATGTGAAAATAACTGGTCAAACAGACCGTCACAAAAGTTTTTCATGTTTTTTTACCAAAGAAGACGACGGATTGTTTTTTTGTAATAACGTGACAGGTTTGTTCGAGGAAATTGGAATACCATGCATACCATCTGACTGGCGACTTTTTATCGATAGCTCCTCATAAAGCTTGAAGGCCGTCCTTCTTTACAATGGAAACAAATTTCGTAGTCTTCCCGTGGCACATTCTGTAATGCTAAAGGAAAATTACGACAGTGTAAAAATGGTACTGGAATCAATAAAATATATAGAATACAACTGGTAATTAATAGGAGACTTAAAGATGGTAACTTGTCTGATGGGAATTCAAGGCGGATATACAAAATACCCTTGCCACCTTTGCCTTTGGGATATTAGAGCAGATTCACTATCAGCAGCGTAGATGGCCTGACCGAGTCGAGTTTCAGATAGGAAATCATAACGTCAAGTGGGAACCAATTGTAGACCCTAATACCATATTAATGCCGCCGTTACATATAAAATTAGGCCTTATGAAACAATTTGTAAACGGTCTGGATGGAAATTCTGAAGCTTTTAAATATTTGAAACGATTCTTTCCTAAATTATCCGAAGCGAAGATAAAATCAGGTATCTTCGTAGGACCACAAATAAAAAAAATTATGAACAGTGATGAATTCACACAATATCTTAATTCTTTTGAAATACTAGCCTGGAACAGTTTTAAAGCGGTAGTTACTGGTTTTCTCGGAAATAACAGAGCAGACAACTATAAAGATTTAATTGTAACTATGCTTGAAAGCTTTAAAATTATGGGCTGCCGAATTTCCCATAAAGTTCATATGCTACATGCTCATCTGGACCAATTTAAGGATGAAATGGGTGCCTACTCAGAAGAGCAAGGAGAGCGTTTTCATCAAGATGTGATGGATTTTGAACGACGTTACCAAGGGCAGTACAACGAAAATATGATGGGAGACTACATTTGGGGTTTAATACGAGAAAGCCCCTACAAACATAGGAAAATTACTAAAAAATTAATTTTTGAACTTAATTTTTTATTAGTCATTATTCTTCAAATAAAAACACTTCGATGCTCAGCAAAAAAATTTTTTATTTGTAATGTATAATAGAACTCTGAGAAAATCGGTATTTTCCTTTAATTTCGAAAATTTGCTCTTATTTCGACAAAAGCAAACTCTGATAAAAAATATTATTTTTCCCTTTATTAGCAACAAAAAAGAAACCAAATTTAACACTTAAAAGTCAGACCGAAAAATCGTGTCGACCTGCGTTATTAATCATAAGAAATTTCGTATGTATATATGTGACGCGCAAAATAGAAAGGGACCTAAGGGTAAAAACCGGGTTTGTTCAGGAGAGCCATTTTAAAGATTTAAATACTCCTATCTTTGGTGTACCATCTCTGAGCGTGTTGGTATTGGTCTCATTTGAAAGCGACACATCTCATAATGTCAGGAACGTGTTGGTCAACCTTGAAAACGCGCGTAGGTCGTCCCTACCCAGTAAAAATAAAACGAAGTAGTTCTAGTAGAAGTTATTATTTTTGTACATCTTCTGGAGCATTATGCGCATATTTAGTGCAATTTTGATTCTGATCAAAAACAACTCCGAAAAATCTGCTTTTGCATCACATCCATTATGATGCAAATTTATTAAAGAGCTAAAGGGATAGTGGAGAAGTGAAAAGATGCCTAAATATATTACTTGTTTTTAATTTGTATTTACTTTCTTTCAAATTGTTTTTCATTTCCTTTCTTTTCACCTGTTGACAGAAGCATTTGGAGTACTAATAAAAGGTCAATTATTAAAATAATTAGTTATATTAAAGGTTAAAAATTTAAGACCTAAAGTTGTAGCTTAAAGTCATAACATATTGCCAAGATTCAAATGACAAGAAATTTAAAAATTGTTGAAATAATAGTTGTTTGTTTGCGGATGAAATGTAGCAGAAAAATCTTAGCATAAACTGCTCTTCCAAACAGTCAAATAAGAAGTAGTGCTGCGTTGGACAACGTCATATTAAAAGAAGTACTTCTGCACCAAAATTACGACTACATTTTACCAAGTAGTTGTGGTGCAAATTCTACTTCTTGGTATACTCTTTTTTTGCTGGGTACCTCTTGTTTTGTGTAGTTGGTTTTTACTGTTTTCTACCTAGCGCGCTGTTTCCATGAGCTTGATATCAATTTTGCTCGCGTTTTTTCGAATCCGGCTTTATTTTCTGAAATTATTAATTGTGAATTATAATAAATACTCATTTATAATTCTTTTAAATCGTGAATGTCACTCTGTTAGTACGAACATTTTTTCACATAACCTTATTATGTTATTCGCGAAAATAATTTAAAACTGATAACATTCTTACTGTTTATTTTAGGATGAAATGGTGGACGAATTCGAAGATGTAGATTTACTTTATCGCTTCCCTGATGACGATCACTTCTCAGAATTATCGGATACTGACTCTGAAGATGATACCGATAATATGTACCTTGATAAATCTGATCTTGATTTACGCGAAGAAAAGGTAGTTGCTCGACGGGTCCACAGCAAATAGGAACTGCATACTTTAAATCAGGTTGCAAAACAGCAATTTTCGGAATTACAAACGAACGTCAAAATGTTCAACACATCGTCTGTATTGAAGGAAGCGATTCCATTGGAAAAGGTCCGAATTCAGTAATATCAATGTTTGATTACTGCCTACGAGAAGTGCATTCAACTAAAAAATTAGTGATATTCGCTGATAACTGTGTTTCACAAAATAAAAAAAAATGCGATGATACGATATTTACAACACCTTGTCGATACTTCCAGATGTGAGTCAGTTGAATTGAACTTTTTGTTAGCCGGACATACAAAGTTTTCACCCGATCGTGTATTC
The DNA here is from genome assembly GCA_963931995.1 of Phaonia tiefii. NCBI lineage: Eukaryota > Metazoa > Arthropoda > Insecta > Diptera > Muscidae > Phaonia > Phaonia tiefii. Next base: position 109,933,123 of record OZ008368.1, on the reverse strand, counting down.
GGAGTTTTCAAATCAAAATATGCCCAAACTAATGTCGACTGCTTCATGGATGTAGTTGATTGTGTTAGAAAATCATCTCGTAATGGATTTAATGTTCCTGTACCTATTCGACTTCCAAACTCAAGTGAGCCTGTTGTTGAGTGGAGAAAATGGGACGAATACTTTTCCACTAAATATAAAACTTTAATTGGAATATCGAAGTATCATCACTTTGTATTTATTGCTCAGTCACCAGTGCAATGTAAACTGTTTGCGAATTCAGCCAGCATAAATTAAAACATACATCTGAGTAACAGTACCAGTTTCGATGACAAACCAATTATAATTCCGTCACCAGGGTTATCGATGAAGCGTCAATGGTACTTGTATAAAGAGATTCGGGGTTTATGTTTTGACGATTCAAAAAAAGATTCGGTTGCTCCTCTTCCTTTGGTCTCTGGAAATGGAAACGAAGAGTAGAATTCGGAGGAAGTGGACAATCCTCAAGAAGTGGAGCCAGCAGACGTTAAGAAGAAACCGAAAAAAAAATAAAGGACCGGTACCGTCAAGTTCTAAGCAACCAATTCGCAAGAACAGTCGATTAAAATGATTTTTCTATTTTTTTAAATTGTTCATAAGGAAAAAAATAAATTTTTTATAGTTTCGTAAAATCAAGTTATTTTGTTAATTTAGTAGGGGAAAAATTGAAAATAAATAAATTTTACCGTTAGGTCCCTTTCTATTTGCGCTTAGAATCGTCGACTTCACTTTCATAAAACGCGCATATCTCTGGGAGGGAACACTTTTGGGGCATGGACAGTGGCGGATTTGCAATTCTAGGCGCTCTAGGCCCCAGGCCATGTGCCGCCCCTTTCTCTGCATCCATCATTATAGACTAGATTCATGAATTTACTTTATTACCACTTTCAATTGATTCAGAAAATTGTTTATAATATTTTCCGAGGTTTCAGGGATGATTGGACATTTCAATAACACATTTAAAACGGGTTTAGGTTTTGTTTTTAATAAAATAAATGTTTTACAATGTGTTACAAAACTCGTCTGAATCATTAGTTAAATCTTCGCAATCCAATTTGCTTAAAAAATCACCTTCTCTGTTAAGCAAAGCATAATCGTTTAACCTCTGCTCCGTCATTGTTGTGCGTAAATATTTTAACGTAGAATACGTTATACGGTAAGGTAGGGGTGTTGATCTGGAGCACAACATTTTCAGAAAATGTTTGTCAACTTTCACCCACTTTTACTTAAATATTAAAACATATTTTAGCAATTTTTATATGTTACTCAGTTTTGGTAATATGTTTTGTTTCGAATTACATTAAAAAAATTATATGTCTATAAATATATAAAAGTTTTATGTAGTTAAGGAAACAAATATTTAAGAGCATGATATTTTAGACTTTTTTTGTACATGCCGCTGTTGGGGTTGGTTTGTAAATGCCGCTGTTGTTTTTGTTGTTTTTGTGAAATCAAATGATTTTGGCTTTGCTGTGCTTTGTTTATTTATCGAGCAGCATGTAAATGTGTGTGTGTGTACATTTCGTTTTGTTGGTTCGGTCGGTATTAGTTCGTTTGGAGGGGAACATAAAATGAAGGGAGGGGAGCGCGGATACTTGTGTGTGCCTGAAAGTTTACAGATCTTTGCTGTCGTTTGTTTACTTCTGCGAGCAGCGTGTACAAAGGATTGGCGATGTATACGCTCACTATATCAATGGCGTTTCTCCTAAACACATTTCTGTGAATCCATTGGGAAGTAGTTGGAAAGCAGCTAATCTATTGTGTTGCCATATCATAAAATGTATTGCTGTAGCTGTACTTCAAATGAAGATATCGCTATAATGTAATACGTTAAACTAGATATAGTTTCATCCTTAAACATATGGCATACAGTCTTCGAGCACACAAACTAAAACATAAATTAATAAATCTTGTTCAAAACTATTCCAATCGTTTAGATCAGTGGTTTCCAAACTTATTTGGGTTATCGCCATCATTTTGGTAGTTTTGTTGTTGTCTTATTTTACTAAAAATTATACTGTACATACATAAAATAACTTATCACACACAACTTATCCTATCTAAAATTAATTAACTTTAATACATGAAAACGCCTACTTATGTTACAAAAACTTAATAACTAGCTATCAGCTGTATGCGTATATATTAGATAGATTTAAATCATTTATCAAAAATTATATTTAATTCATATATGTATTTTAATTGCAAAATGACTAACGTATTCTACGTCTGACCTATGCGCCCGTGTTATCTAACACAGGCTTGTTATTTTTTTAACTATGCGCTAACAAGAAAACGATTTTTCTCCTGTATAGTTACTGGCGGGTGTACACACACACAAGTGAAGAGCAATCAATATCCATGTTTGGGTAAATGGTTTGAAGACCTTCGGAACCATTTCAACAAACTGACTGCACTCTTCGCTCCTCATTTTGTATGCTGCAGTGAGAACGAAAATGAAGACATTCTTCTGTAAAATTGTCTTCTAAGTCAGTGAAGTAAATCATTTGCAATGCCTTGGCCATATCTTTGACTTCTGAGATGCTTAGATTCGTCAGGGTGGTAACAAAGTAAAATTTATTGTAGAGTAATTTATAAGCATCCCGGCGTCTTTTCAGTTCTTCTGACAATGTATCAATTACTACCAAAAAAAGTATTTATTGGAAAATTTTCCCGGCTATTTTTTTGTTGAATCTCTTCGCCTGTATTTGTGTCGCCAGCAAGCAGCATACGCTTTCGATTGCGTCGAAAATGATTTTCATATTCCTGTACGAAGTCCAGTTTTTTCGCTTTTTTTTCGAAAACATCGAAATTCACTCTTGTTTCGTCAACAAAATGTATTAAAGCCTGGTACAATTCTATGACAATGGTAATGTCAATTTCCACACTCTGAAGTTTTTTACTTGTAGCGTTAATGCGATCTAGTAAACATCCGCAAAAAAACAGCCATGAGGGCCGTTTCAAAACATTCCAGTTACAAACGAATTCCTCTGGCTTCGCATACAATACATAGTTCTCTTCTGTTGTGTGTCATTTTCGATGGTTGCTAGCGCTTTATGGATTTCATTGCAGTATTCGCGTAAACTTTTGCATGCGTCTGCACGAGCTGACCAACGAGTCGTTGATAGACTTTTGACGGTGAAATGGGTCTGAAGTAGTTCCCAACGCTGAGTTGATGCTGCAAAGAAATTGTATAACTCTTGGAGAAGAGAAAAGAACGAACAAGCCTCTTGGCTGCTTTCAGCTGCATATTCGGGTGAAATTTCACAAAGGGGTGAAATTCCCTTTATATTTATTAGCTTGCAGGCCGCTGTATATACCTGACATGTTAGCTGCGTTGTCATATGATTGCCCGCGGCAGTATGAAATGTCAATTCCCAATTCAGTTAAAACTGAGGTAACAGAATCTGTCATTTGTTGTGATTTGTGGCATGTGTTTGGAATAAACTTGAGGAACCGTTCTACAGGTGATCCATTAGGCAGGACATATTTGATTAGATAAGTGAGCTGGTCTACGTGAGATATCTCCGCTGTCGAGTCAATGATCAGAGAAAAATATTTTGCTGTTAATATTTCCATTACAATTGTCTCCAAAACTTTGTTTCCCATAAGTCGAATGAATTCTTCGCATGTTGTTGAAGAAAGATAACTCGTAAATCCTGAGGCTGGATTTCCATAACGTGTAATGTGTTTGGCTAAGAACGGATCGAACTCAGCGATAAGCTCTAAGGACATCAAATTATGTCCATTGTGGATTGATCCAAATTTTTCGTCGTGTTCTCTGAAAGGCAAACCACGTGATGCAAGCGCTTTTACGCATGTAACTACTCTTTTCAGAAAGTTTATCCAGTAATTTATTTCTTCATCTAATTGCATTGTTAATGCGCGGTCAATGCGACCTAATACGTTGCTTCGTTCTTTCATATGCAGAACTCTCTCCCCGCCATTCATAATTTTGATGCGAAATATTTGAAACAGTTATGCTTTTTGTATTGTTTTATGTAATAACATTGTGGAAATGGTGAATTTATAAGTATATTAAAATATTCTATAAAGAGAATAAGACTCGTTTATGCTCTTTTACTCAGACTCTCTACGTGAGAACGGAAAAATAGTGCAATAAGAAGTTCTCTATACCACTCGATACTTTTTGTCTCTGCTCTGTTTATGACAAAACAAAAAAAAATAATTCAGTGAGCTAAATATTGCTTTATTTATTTTAACAATATTACATATAATGTTAAAGTAGATGTAAGAAAAAAGAAAGTGCAATAGCAAAAGAGCCTTCAGCACAAAAAAAAAAGACGATTTCAAACCACAACAAAACAATTTTAATCTAAATTTTATGTATAATGGACGTAAGTACATTTCGTATAATGGCTTTTGGAATTGACTGCATTCTGGGCATCATATAAACCGTAATCAATACTTACTAAATTAATTTATTAATGTTTAAAATGTTTAATTGATTTTTTTGTACTAGATGACGCTTTTGTGGAATTTCACATCTAACTAAGAATTTTCAATGGTACTAGATGGCGCTTTTTCGAATTCTGCGTTTAAACTACGAGCTTTCAATTAAAATTGAAATTTTTTGGTGCAAAAACTGTCTTTTATATTATAATATCGTATAGTCTATAATAATAACAAATATATCATATTTTTAAACATTTTATCAATATTCTAAACTCAACTGTGTCGGTTGTATTCGAAGAAAACATATGTTTAAAGTTTTAAGCACAACTTATCCAAATAAATTTTCGAAGTTAAATTGCCCTTATATTACGTTACCTTTAAATCTTGGCGCCCCTTAAATTCTGCCGCCCTAGGCCCGGGCCTCACGGGGCTATGGGTAAATCCACCACTGGGCATGGGATCGGTCTCATTCGATGCTCAGATGTTGTCCACATCAAAAAAAAAAGTGAAAATTTATTTTTTTACCATTAGGTCCCTTTCTCTATGCGCTGTCACATATATATCCACAAATTACAACTTCAACTCAAATTGACATATACGCGTAATCGGAATCTTCATTTTCATTTTGCGCTGAAACATGTTGAGATCGCCTATTTTGCGGCTTATGAGTTGTAGCTTCCAGTAGCAAATCATTAACTTCATCCTCGCTTTCAATTAATCTTGGTCTTGATAGTTCACTCCTTTTTATGAAAACTTCACCTCCCCTTGCATAGACAGCTCTGTAAGCAATATTTTTCAGCGCTTTATACCCTTTTCACATTTACCGCGTTTCAGCTGAAACGCCGGCGTTTCGCTCTCTTTCGATGATTTCAGCGAAACACTCTTTAATTGGCACTTACTTCCATACAAAAAAACCCAATTATTATGCTCTTTTTACTGTAGTTTGTTTGAAACCACAGTAAAAATGAGAGAGAGCACAGTGTTGTACTCCAATAGTAGTTAAAAAAAGGAGTAAAATGAAAAAATTTCCCCATTGCTGGTTCAAAGCAAATGTCAGAAAAATGAGGGAAAACAAATCTGTTTGTTTACATTTCTAGTTTGCTTTGTGGTGGTAAGTACTTATTGCAATGTGATTTATGAATATAATCATTTATATCTTTCAATGCATTCATTGCTTTATCATACAATGATATAAATTCTAATATTATAAAAATTACATTAATTTTTTGATATTATTTTATATTTCTTTATTCACAAATGTGCGTTTGTGTTGTTTACAGTCACACAAAACAGAAATGAGAAATGTCACATGAAACCACAGTAGTTAACAAAAGCACAATGTGAACACCATGGTTTCGAAATGATCTCAAGAGAGCGAAACGCCGGCGTCCCAGCTGAAACGCGGTAAATGTGAATAAGCTATTAGTATAGTTTAACGGACTTAGTGTTTCCCTACTCCAATAGTCGAAAACAAATGTTTTTTTTTGTTTCTTCTTTACCACGTAGTGTTGGGTTCAATCACATCAATTTTTCTTTGGACTTTTTAGAGTTGAACTTGACAACTACCGACTATTTATCATTAGTCGTATTTCTTTTCTTAATAATATAATTTCTTGATAAAACTCAAATATCGTTTGCCTTGTTTATGATAGATTGACGGAGTAAGATAGCAAAAGATTGATTGGTCGTTAATTATTATCAATTTATATTAGGTTTTGTGGAGTGTGAAAAAACTTGAAGTTTACGCGAACAGGGTTGCCAGCTGAATATGAAATTAAAAAGAATTTAGCAAACATAACTTTTCGCCTTTAAATTAATACGAATCAATTAGCAGTAAGAAACTGAAATATTATTCATAAATGGGATGAACAAAATCAAACTTAAAAGTTGAATAAGTTTAATTAATTTACATATTATCATTAATGCAAAATATTTAATTTTTAAGCATTTTCATTTACTTCATCATCAATAAAGTCAGGATGTATATCTGGTATTTCATCGCTGGCAAGAAAAAAAAAGAAACGTGGGTTCATGAGCGATTAGAATTGTTTGTCACGGGAATCTTAATATCTATAGACAGATTAGGAATTTCATTAAATTTTCCAGTACTCGTGGGGGTGATGTATTTTGACATTGTTTTTTTTTTCGTTTAATCAATGGGTGTGACCTACAACTAAAAATTTATGATCAAAGGTTTCGATTGTATTGCTATCTTAGAGAAAAATATCATGAATATAGTGCTTAAGTACGAATATTTATTTTGTCCCACAACTTAATAACTATATAAAATGGCTGTTTTTATTTGTTTAGTTTTCTGCTGTAAGAATTGCAGATGTTTTAGCAAGCAGGAAGCAATTTCATTGCCTCCTCATTTTGCTAATGCTTCGTGTCACATGAAACAATACGGATTGTTGGTTTCACTATCGTGTACCACTCAATTAAATGTTCATAATTGTTTTTTATAAAACCTAATTGAGGTCTGTAGTAGTGGGGGCGCCAAACACTACTGAAGGTAAATTTTTGTCTTGCTTTTTAGCTTTATAAGCAAAGTCAGCTTTAAGATGATGATCAGCACGTTGGTTGGTGAGATTTTGTTCTTCAATGGGATTCACTTTCTTGGCAATGTCAATTCGAGATTTTGATTCCTCGCATTTACTGCAGGTATCAACTTTCGGGGTTTGATGTGTTAACATATGAGGAGTCGCAGAACAAAACGTGACTTTTTGTATTTTTTTTAAAAAAAAATTTTGATGTTTTTGCATTAATTTGATTAAGTTCTATTGGAAAAAATCTTATTAGGATAATTTTTCTTCCCTTCTTATAAACTAGAGATTATAACAAGAGCTGGGAAAATGCCGGAGTTTTATCGTATAATCGGATGAAAAAAACAATCTTGGATTTCCCAACATTTTGAAATAATCAAAAAGGCACGTTTTGTTTTGCGGCTCCTCATATAAAGGCACGGGTAGGCAATCTATCAAAGTGAACATATGCAATCGTTTATGGTCTTTTACTCAGACTCTCCACATGAGAGCGGAAAAATAGTGCAATAAGTTCTCTATAGATGGTAGAAACATAATGGTAGATGCAGTACGATAACAAATACAACAAGCCATAAACAACAGGCATTTTTTTTTGCTCAGTGCCTGTATTATGTCTACTCAGCTGAATGATATTGAAAATGTATACAAAAATGGAAAAATGCGTGTGTTTTATTTAATTTTTTGAAAGTGTTTAAGTATGAAAATTAAAACGTTTCTATTTGATGTTTACGCAGAAAACATTTCAAAAACAACAATTGTAGGCGAACGGTGATTGTAAAACTCACCCCAGAAAAAAGTTCACATCAGCTGGGCTAGTGCTTCTACCATTTGTTTGTACCATGATACTATTCAATACTTTTTGACGTCGCTCTATTTATGACAAAATAAAAACATTAATTTTAATGAGCTAAATATTGCTTTATTTATTTTAACAATATTACAGCTATTGGTAAGGCAGATGTAGAAAAAATGCAATGAGTGTTCGATCTCACGTGCGATGTGTTAACATCTTTTTCTTACACGGTACTTTTCTTGCTTAATACTTTTTGTTTTATTCCCACAAAAAACAAAGAGAATGTAAAGCAATAGACACATGTACATACATACATTGTTATGTTCGTACATACGCTACACAAGTTCACACAATTTTCGTTGGTCTCTTGCTATCTCATTTTTATATACGTATAACTATGTCATTATTCTCTTTGCTCTGAGAGTGCTCCGCACGCACATTTTATTTGACTTCCATTTCACAATAATAAAGAAAAACCAACCCGTAAAAAACATAGTTTTTGACCTCTTTGTCCAATCTCGCCCGTATTTACAGAAGATCTTAGAATATGTATGTATACCTAACCAACATACCCTATTTTGTTCAAATAAGGCTAAAAATCTATCCAAAGTATTTTCGGCATGCATACATACATGCATACAGACAGGTGAAGTTAATATAAAGAATTTAAATTAATAACACTTAAAAATATAGAAGACAAGTGCCATTATTTTCTTGTTTAATACTTTTTACTTTGTACATACAAAAAACAAAGAGAATACAAAGCAACGTACATATGTTCATTAGGGTGTCTTTTTCGATTTTCATGGTTGCTCAAGCTTTATTGGAAAGCTTATAGGGTAAAGTGTTTTTGAGATTTTTCGGAAGAGGTTTAGAGTTCGCATAAGTCGAATTTCCCTCCAAAAATCGGTCAATAATCACGATTTTCTTAGTTAGTAAGTCAACGCACGACGTTCAAGCTTTTATTTTATATGCATAAACCACCAGTTTGGTAAAGATTTTTGCTCAATAAGGTAGTTACAACGTATTACAGTTTTTCGTAAATTTTGGATAAACTTTGTTAGTAACGTTTTATAACTTTTAAAATTTCTATGAAAATTTAAAAACTAATGACGCATTCTAAACGACTGATAAATTCCAAATAATTTTGTGGGATGTTTGCAAGCTATCATATATATGGTTCCTGGAATATGTTGCCGTGGCCAGTTTTTGCTACGCGTAATTCTTTATCGTTGCTTAGCGCATGTAGGTTTTTTCAATAATACAATGTTTAAAGCTATTCCGATGAAAAAAGACAAACAGTTTATAATATTATTAGGTTCATAAAATGAGTAAAGAGTTTTAAAGTGGCATAACTCTGGAACAGTAACAGAAAATTCAAATTTTTTTTCATAAAATTGCTTGGAATTTACCCATCTTTTAAGGTGTATCATTAGTAATTTAAATTTTTATAGAAATTTAAAGCAAACCCAATGCAAAAATAGGACACAGATTAGAATATTATTAGTTCATATAATGGGCAAAAGGCTTTAAAATGGTATAACTCTGGAACAGTAACTGCAAATTCAACATTTTTTTACAGAATTGCTCGGAATTTATATGTCTTTTAAAGAACATCATAATTTTCATAAGAATTTTAAAAGATTAAAGCGTTGTTTAAAAAATTTACCCAAAATTTACCAAAAAAATTTAATACGTGGTACCTTATTGAGGAAAATCATTGCCAAAACCCGTGGTTTGTGCATATATAATAAAAGTTTGGACGTTTAGCTTCAAAAGGGTTGACTTAAAAACTAAGAAAATCGTGGATATTCACCGAGTTTTAAGTAAAATTCAAAGAGCGGCAGGAATACCCGATTTTTGGGGGAAATTCGATTTGCGCGACCTCTAAAGCACTTCCGAAAAATCTGAATAAAATACTCAAAAATACTTTACCCTATAAGCTTTCAAATAAAGCTTGATCAAAAAAAGTTTCTATTGATGGGACACCCTAATGTACATACATAAAGGGTTTTTCAACAGAGACGCTACAAAAGTAAATCAATAGGGACAGCAAACGACGCCATATTTTCCCCGCTCTTTTGACATTTCTCTTCAGTAAGGTTTGCCATTTCATCATGGAAAGATATAGGAGCCAACAACGAGACGAAATTATTAAAATTTACTACCGAAATTTGGAGTCAGTGGCCTCAACTTTAAGAGCGCTACGTTCGGATTTTCATCGGAAAATCATCTTTAGCGATGAGGCTCATTTCTGGCTGAATGGCTTCGTCAATAAGCAAAATATGCGTTACTGGTCAGACAGCAATCCACACGTAATCCATGAGTCATCATTGCGTCCCGAAAAAATTACGGTTTGGTGCGGTTTATGGGCCGGCGTCGTCATTGGGCCGTACTTCTTCCGTGATGATCAAGACCGGCACATTACTGTGAATGCGAATCGCTACCGTTCAATGATAACCGAATATTTTTGGCCCCAATTGGATAATATGGACTTCGAGGACATGTGGTTCCAACAGAACGGCGCCACAAGCCACACAGCGAATGCCACAATCAATTTATTGGAAACCAAGTTTGGTGAACGTGTTATCTCACGAAATGGCCCAGTCGATTGGCCGCCTCGGTCGTGCGATTTGACGCCGTTAGATTATTTCGTGTGGGGCTACGTCAAGTCCATGGTCTATGCCAACAAGCCAGCGACGATTGATGAACTTGCAGCAATATCTGCCGATTTATGCTTGAAAACCGTCGAAAATTGGGTTCAGAGTCTGGACTTCTGCAAGCGTGCCCGTGGTGGCCATGCAAAAGAAATCGAGTTCCATAAAGAATGGCATCGAACGTACTTTCACAGGAATAAAGAATTTCATTGGTATCTAAAACCGGGTTTGATTTATTTAAAAAAAACTTTTGTAGCGCTCTTATTGAAAACCCGATACATTGTTATGTTCAGTGTTGCCAGAGGCCCACTAGACAAGTATGCCAAATGTCCTCAACAATTTTTCCCTTTGCAAAATCATTATGCTAAAATTACCTTTTTGGTATTTTTTCTAATTCTGAGTCCAAAACACATACAGTCCCTCCAAGAAATGGCTGCTCACCTGGCCTTTAAAAAGTAGTTAAACGTTAACCGTTTAAGTTAAATACTCGTATAAGTAAGTAGACAGCGTTCAAATTTAACTTTAAAAGGACAAATTGGAAAAGGTTTGAGAAGGTGGTAATGCAGAAAATCAGTTAGAAACACTTATACCGAACTATCGAAATTTAACGAATGACGAAATAGATGTATATATAACTAGATTACATTTTCTAATATCAGAGGCTATTGAAAGTACTGTACCAAAATTTAAAACAAATATGTCTTTTCAAAAGTTTTTAAGAGAATAATTAAAAAAATACCCTCAGAAAAAAATTAAAATATTAACAATGATAAAAAAAACATCATACATTAGAAACAAGACTCACACAATTATCACTAAACACCTTAAAACAAAACTCAAAATGATTAAAAAACTATTGAATGAACATTTTATATTAGTAGGTAATAAAGAAATTCAGGAAAACCTGGAGAGATTAGATCATAGAGATCCAGTAAGAATGTTCCAAGGTAGGAAAATATTTAAAATAAATTAAAACACTCAATTTAACTAAAATAGTTGTGCACAAATCGGAATGGAACACAGAGAAAAGGATAATACGGACAACCTAGTAATACGTGCCCAAGAGCAAATGCATGATGCAATAGGAGCTTTTCTAGAATCAATACATTCTTAGAATGATTTCCATGAAAGCAATAATAATCAAACTAGTCGGCATTCGCCGATGATATTATTATTTATCATGCTGGACTTCAAAACTCATTCAATATAGTCGAGGAGTATGCCCTTGATTGACATTTAAAAATAAACATTAACAAGTGTGAGCCTATTCTATGTCGGGCACCAGTAAGAAAACGTACTAACGACGTAAAACGGAATTGAAAACAATTAGCAATCAACAATCACAAAATTAAATGTGTAGGGGTGTACCTGGGCAAACACTTATACTTTTATAAACATACATATAAAGGAGATAGTCTCAAAGGCAAGGAAATCTTTTTTATAAAGTATATAGGCGTCTTTTTCATTCTAAACATATAAATTCCAGTGTCCAAACTATTATGTATCAAACGTTAGTTCGTCCTGTCATAAAATATGGTTTGCTTGTCTGGTTCAACGTATCGCCGACGGTCATGGAAAAATTGCGGATATTCGAAAGGAAATGTTTAAGAACCTCTACTTCTCTGTACAGAACATCACAAGGTCAGTACACAAAGTATATATCAAACAAGAAACTGTATACGTATACTAAGGCAAATGTAAATCGAATTGACAATTACATCATAAATTTAATAAGAAACAATATACTACGTTGTACAACAAACTGTGAAAAAATTTAATAATGGCTCCTACTATACAAATGCGAATTATTTAAGTGATGCATTACGAAAAGGTTTTCTCCCACCCGAGTCGTTTATATACCTCGACAAACAAAAATATATCGAGGATACAAATGGGATAAACAAACGGGCAAATATTAAAGCAGTAAAAAGTACAACGCACAGTGTCGGTGATTTTCGACACAATACTAACATATGGCATAAATATATTGTATATTTTTTATTTATGTATTTTTTTTATTAAAAATTTGTCAGTACTTTTTTATCTTATATGAGTGCTAAATTGATTTCAAAAAATTGAATTTATAAGGGTGTACAAATGCAACATATATGTTTATTAAATACACTCCAGACCCCGATCTGGGGACAATAGATTTAAAACACTATAAATTATTAAATTGATATTGTTTATTATGGTACCATATTTTTTTATAAGTACTTGTATTCAATAAACATTCTGAATCAAAAATAATTATTTATGATTATTTTTTGCTAAAAAATAATGATTTTGGGGTGATTTTTTAATATTACTCAAATTTAATCAATACCATTGACACAAATCCTTAAAGCTAATAATATAATCATTAGTATATCATTTTTATAATAAAACTCATAATGATTACGGTCCTTGATTTCTGTGAATGAAGGAACAACTGACTACGGCTGTTTCGGAGATAAGAAAAAACTGTCCAAATTATTCAAGTTAGGACTTACTGGTACAATTAAATTCCGATCACTAGAAACTTTTGTTCCGACGAGATGCGCTCAGGCCATTTAAAAGTATCAAACATATCATCCAACGATTTACAATTCGAACTATTGGAGAGACAATCTGAATTCAAATTTGAAATCCCTTCATGGCCTCCTTAAATAGCTTATAGAAGTCAACATCGAATTCTCTACACTTCAACCATGTTCGGCGAAGCCCGGTTTCCTTAGCCGCAATTGTGTCATTGAAGCTAGCACACTTCACATGGGCATGACTATCTCAAAGCCAACATGAAAGAAATCAACCCTCATATACATCCCTGACTGTACAAATCTAGTAATAATTACCAATTATATCTAAAGGTATGCAATAAAATAAAACAACAAATCGAATTGTGACAACTTTCAAACACTAAACTACGAAATCCTAAAAGTATGCAGAAGAATACTGGGTTGAATACTGGGTTATAGCATAATAAGGTTAAAAAGAAGTTGTCTACAATTTTTTCATTTAGCCCCCATCCCGCAATGTGCTATAAGGAACTTCGTTCGAAAAAGAATTTATTGTTTTGTTTGAGGTCCTTTGTTTTGAACAATTTCTTTCAATCATCTTAGAATAAAATTTCCAAGTTTTGGATAATTTCTTCAGGAATCCGTTCCACTTATCCTATCGAACAGTGGTCCAGTCATCACTACTTCGAAACTCTCTTTGTCGAATATTTCTCTCATAATGAACCTGCAGATTTTCCCTGGAGTTTATATCTGGAGTTTCGTGAAGAACTTCCATCTTATAAAAGTCGAATCTTGATACTGATACTAATTGAAAGTTAGTTAATAATCGTCCATATTTTTATTCCAGGAAAAAAAGTACGTTTTACAACGTGTTGAGGAGTGCATTCTGGAATAATAAATTTATAAGGAATTTTGTCATTTATCTCTATCTAGAATTTTTTAAATGGTCAACATATTTCTGATATTTCATGAATTAATTTTGAGGTTTTACGCCTGAGGAGTTGCTTTGTTATCTAGTAACCTAAAAATGTGATATTGTACCTTCTATACATCACACCATTTTCAGATAAAATAATGGGAGAAACTTTACGTACGAAAAATTGTGCCGTTTGCAAAAAGAGTGTGCTAAAAAATTCCACAAAAATTAAAAAAATTGGAAAAATATTGAGGAAATTGTGCTAAGTGGAACGAAAATCGAGTGCCGAAACCAAAAAAATTATGCCATACGCTGCACAAGGTCACACAATTTTCGTTGCTCTCTTGCTATCTCGTTTTTACATACGTATAACCACGTCATTATTCTCTTTTCTCTGAGAGTGCTCCGCACCCACATAAGACAACTATTCGCTGCCGCTACAGCAGTGTGTGTTTTTTTTTTCGAAGTTTGACAAGATGTTGGCCTATTCTGAGACCTACCCGATATGCACACAAAATTTCATTCAAATCGGTCCAGCCGTTTCGGAGGAGTTTAACACCAAACAGTCTGTGATCGCAGTCGGACAATTTGTGTGATCGCAGTCTGACAATCTGTGTGATTGTAGTCGGACAAAGTGTGTTTGGATATGTTCACTTTGTGAATTTAGTGCTTATCCGCGCCTATACATGTTAACACATCAAAAAGAAAGTGCAATAGCAAAAGAGCCTTCAGCACAAAAACTATTCTGTTTTATTTTCCAAGGTGTTATCACATCGCCCGTGAGTTCGAACACTCATTTATTGTTTTAACTTGATATTCATTGTTGTGGAGAATATAAATTATTATTTTTATTGTGTTAAAAAATTAAAGAATTAGTTTACTCAAATTCATCAGGGATGATTTTTATTTATTCGGCCTTTTCATTGGTACTTTTAATAGTTAAGCCTGAGGCCATTCTATATCTCTATTAATATAAATATAGTTTTCAAAAAGGAGTTTTGCAAATGCAGTCGTAAGATTCCCTGCAAACCGTATAGCTATTTCAGATCTAGCCACAGATCTTCATCAGCGAACTTAAGTTATTATTCCAATTAAAATTGTACGCCTAAGTGATATAAGCAACAATTCCCTGGGTTACCACTTCCTGAATAGGAAGGTAGGTAGTTTTTAATACGGAGATTAGCGTAGTGCGCTTATCTCAATTTTTTCTTGAGTCGACTTAAGCACTTTTTCTTTTCACTACTGTAATTTTATAGCATGTTGATTTTATTACTTGTATTAAAGATCTAATAGAAGATGTTTGTTCACAACTCATTTCTTTACTTGAGCTTTTTCGATTTGACTTTTGACTGTAAAATTCGTTTTTTTATTTTAAATTTGGAAATTGTGCTTTTGAATTTGAATTGAAAAAACTGCGCCTACTAAAGACAGTGCAAAATTTCACCCTCCGTTTTCTTGGTATATAATCAGACAATAACCGAGGAAGATGACTGGCGTATGCTTAATGAATATTTTCATTGCTTTCATCGTACTTGTATACTTTAGAATACAAATTGTCAGCATTGTCCAGCTTGCCAACCGCCATGCTAATTGTCAGATCTGCGAAAGTTACTTATTTTGCCAAAGGCGACTACACAGGGAAGTTCTAAGTAATCTCAGTTTACGCCCAGAGGGGCTAAACAAAAGCATTATCGAACTCGTAACACTAAGCGAAACCTCAGAATTTGATTTTGAATCTAACTGTTGTATCAATACAACATAACGTTTTTCAAAGCTTAGAACACGGTAATGTTGCCTCGAATCATAATTCTAACCCAATACCAGCTGGAATTGTTGATAACTCACCATCGGCAAATGTCATTAACTGCAATGGAATTTACAAGATGATTGAAACGAATTTGACTCGAATATTTCAAAATATGGGAATAGTTACGCAATCTTTCACATATAGTGGTGTCAATAAGATTCCATATTCGGGTAATGATAATAATTTGCATATGTTTCCACAAGTCCCACAACCTGTAATGCAGAATTCAATTCGAAATTCCAATAATAGACAAACCTCGTGTTTAGGCGGTAATAATGTTCCGCGTCCACCCGGTGCTCAGGCTAACGTAAATATGGACTTTCCAAATCGTTCTCTACACTCAATCTTTCCATCTACATAATTCAAGTCAAATACCGACTGAAAAAGCTATGTCCGCCATACAATATTGGAACCTCAAATTTAACGGTTCTCTTTTTACAATGATTATTCTCGAATATGTGACAACTTGCATATCTTCTTATCGGGCAAAGCGAGAAACGCAATCGCAAGCAAAAAAATCTCAGAGACATTTGGCATATTCTATGACGCTGTATCGCCCATGACGGACAGACTCCCATGGCACAATGTCTGAAGCCGAACTTATTGAAATTCTGGCTAGGAACCGAAGTTCGGAGAATCGTCAGGATCTGTTATATGTCCCCTTTTTGTCTGTCAATATCGCACTTTAGAAAACTAGTTCAGATGCGTGAGCACTTGTTAAGTGATGAATACGTTCGCAAGCATCTGGGCAGGCGTAACGTGCCAGCACTTTTGATTACACGCAACAAGCAGAGCTTGTTGAGAAACGTGAAGAACACCCTACTGAAAATGGCTTTCACTTTGTTAATGCTTTCCATAAAGGGGAAATCACAAGTAAGTGCTGGAATTGTGACAGAGTCGGACATGTATGGCATGATTGTACAGAGGACAGGGTAGTGTTTTGCTACAAACCCATCTGCCTCCAATGAATAAAAAATCGTTTCCATTACACCCCATGAAGAGACAGGAGAGAGCTTCTCACAATCACTGAGCTGTGCGCTTTCCAGCTTTCACTCACTGATTAGGACTTACAGTTGTACACCGATTCCGAACGGTATTTTGAGAAGCTTTTTCATGGTGCATACTCTATAGTGTCGCCGTCACTATGCGAGGTGACCGCCACCGAAATAAATTTTGTAAGGTTGTCAGAGCAGGGATCGAACCCAAGATCTCATGTGGAACAGGCAAGCATACTAGCCAATGCACCACCGACGGCCACTACAATGTAGGGGCAGGTCTCGATCTGTTCTGTGTGTCACACCAGGATCCATCGGAGCCTTACCCAGGTCCAATGCAATAGATGCCAGAACTGCGACTAGACCTGTCTAAAGCTTTTGACACTGTCGATCACTCGATCCTGCTTCAGGACATCTTGAACTCGTCTCTCCCAAATAGTACCAAGCGCTGGCTTGGCAGCTACCTCAATGGGAGGCAGGCATTGTTAGAGTTCAGGGGCCAGAATTCCCGTTATCGCAAGATAAAAATGGGTGTGCCGCAAGGAGGAGTAAAATAAATAAAATAAATGGTTTCCCATTACATCCCATGAAGGGACTGGGGAGAACTTCTCACAATCACTGAGCTGTGCGCTTTCCAGTTTTCACTCACTGATTGGGACCTACAGTTTTACACCGATTCCGAACGGTAATTTGAGAAACGTTTTCATGGCTAGATACTCGATAGTGTCGCCGTCACTATGCGAGGTGACCGCCGCCGAAAGAAAAATTTTTTTTTTTGAAGGTGGTCAGAGCCGGGTTCGAACCCAGGATCTCATGTACAAGAGCCGCGCACACTAACCATTGCACCACCGACGGCCGCAAGGAGGAGTATTGTCACCTATTCTCTTCAACATTTATCTTGCGAATCTTCCTGCACCTCCCCAAGGAGTTAGTATTGTGTCGTACGCCGATGATTGTACCATCATCTCCTCAGGCGTAAATGTAGACGACATATGTGCTAGGATTAACAGCTATCTAGCCACCCTTACTAGCTTTCTGCAGGAACGGAATTTGTAGTTATCTCCGTCGAAGTCTTCTGTGACCCTTTTCACTTCTTGGACCAAAGAAGTAAGGAGAGAGCTCGACATCTCTGTCAATGGGGGTATACACACATAGTCCGTAACCCCAAAATACTCGGAGTTACTTTCGATAATCTCCTTACTTTCTCTTAACATGCGGATTACATCAGAAAAATAGTCCACACCCGCAACAAGGTCCTAAAGGCCCTTGCAGGGACAACAACTATAAGTCGCTCGGTCTTCAACTAAGCCGCCCCGGTGTGGTCATCTTTCTTAAGTGATACCCAGTGGAAAGGTCTACAGAGGATCCAAAATAGTGCACTTCGAATCGCAACCCGATGCACACAAATGACGAACTTGGATCATCTACATGAGGAGACCAAGTTACTGTCAGTGCAACAACATTATGTGTTGTTGACAAGACAGTTTCTTTTGGCTTGTCATCTGCCCAGCCACCCCAACCATCATATTCTGATGCAGGATCCACCCCCCGTCAGGAAGGACATCAGGCGCTACTGTGCGGACATCCAAGACGTCATTCCATCGGCCGTCAACAGACTGTCGGTAGCAGTAGCACAGAAATTGTTGCATAACACGGTGGTGTCAGAGGCCATAAATGGCTACTCTTGCAACAGGGTCCTTAATGAACATCCTCCCGCAATTTCGAATAATGTGAGGCTTCTGCCCAGGCACACCAGAACCATTCTGGCACAGCTTAGATCTGGTTGGAGTTCTATCCTGAACTCATACAGATCAAGGATAATCCCAGGCACCTTAGATTAGTGCCCACACTGCCTATAAAGCCCTCATGACACTATCCACATTTTCAACTGTCCAGCTCTCCAGCTCCCCACCGCTACCTCCAGTGACACATAGGGGAATTACACATAATTTTGTTTTTTTTTATATCTTCCAGGGAAGAACTAGTGGAAACAGAAAATCTGTTAAAACAACAATGTAGGGGCCGAAACTATAATCATTCAAAACTCGAAGAATCGTGGTCCGCGTTCGGCCCAAGACTAATTGTTGGAGACCAATTTCATTTGGATCATAGAGTTGAAGGTGGTGCAGCTGATAATATTAAGGGCGACTCTCAGTCGTATTATCCAGATGATAAATTAAGACCTGACAAACTAACTATGTTACAGGGACTCGCTCATTTGCGAGAAAATTCGGAAAGCTAAATTTCTCGCCTATTATTTCCAAAGTTGCCATAACACAAACTATTAGAATTACATCTTCCAAAACGAGACGAAATATTTGACATAGCACAGGTCGTATGCGTCGATTTTACAAACTGAATAAAATTTGCGAGAAGTTATTTGTATCTTGCAGAATTTCAAACCCACAATATATGAGACATTACGCTAAAGTTTATTTTCTTAGATATACCGAATATGGCCTTTTAGATACCGGTGCGAACATTATTTGCATTGGGGCAGACTTGGCATTAGATGACTTTTCAAAATGTCTGAATTTCTTTAGATGCAAGTCGAGCGTTAAGACGGTTGGATATGTGCACAAGTAAGTTTTAAAGAGAATAACGCAACCCTAAAACTATTCATTATTCCCTCATTTACGCAACACCTAATCCTTGGAATAGATTTCTTTAAGATTTTTACTTTAATACCTAATATTTTGGCAACTCCAGCTAGTGGTTACTTCAATAGTTGTTCCGATTGACCACTATAAATCCCAAGTGCAAGATAACCCAAGAACTTGCCCAGGAAATGGAAATATTTTTCCTACTAATCGATCAGCAACGACAGCAGTTGAATGCTGTAATATAAATTTTTCCCAACTTAAAACTAAATCCATGAGTAATCGCATTTGGTAAATCAGCATGGAGCTCTCCTATGAGGCTGGTAGTAAAACCGAATAAAGTTCGGCTATGCCTAGATGCTAGAAGACTAACTGCAGTAACTAAAAAGGATGCATGGCCGTTACCCAATATCGAAGGCATATTTTCTAGGCTTCCGCCTTCGAATATAGTTTCAAAATTAGATTTGAAAGACGCCTTTTAGCAATTTTAACAAGGTGAAAAATCGAATGCGTTAACCGCCTTTACTGTGCCGGGGATGCCATTATACACATTTGGGTAATGCCCTTCTGACTTAGTAATAATCCAAACACGTGCCGGTGAATGGATGAAATTATACCACTTGATCTTCGTCACTTCGTCTTCGGATATTTGGATGGCCTCTTTATCGTCTCGAAGGACTTTCTGACTCATTTCGAAGGTATTATTCGAATTTCATCCCGATTTCGAAACTCATATTTGACGTTAAATGACAACAAGAATAAATTTTGTGTGACTTATGTGTGCTATATACGATATGTGATAGGACACGGGGGAATAACGACCGATCCCGAGAAGAAAACGGCAAAGGAACCTAAAGGAAGGTTAACCGGATGGTACAAAATGTTTGCCATTACTTACTTTCTTACTTATCCGGTCTCGAACAACACCGGGGGGATCAGTGACCTTACTAAACGAAGATAACTTATTTCGCCAACCAGTTCGATTTTTGCTTTATTTCTCCAGTTGGCAATACCAAGTGTACGTAGGGATTCGTCAACCGGATACCTCCAGCGGAGTCTGGGTCTTCCTATTTTTCATCTTGCTTCGAGTTTGGTTTCGAATCCCCTCCGTGCTGGTCTTCATCATTTCTACTGACATGGCCTAGCCAGCGTAATCGCGTTTCGCTGATCCGTTTAACTATGTCATTGTCGTGATATACATAGTTCATACAGTTCATGGTTCAGCGTTGCCGATACTGGCCGTTGTGCATTATAGGGCCATCAATTTATTTTCCTCTCGAAGACTCCTACAGATGTTTCGCCTGCTTGCGATAAGACGCAGGATTCTGCGCCGTAAAGCAAGACAGGTTGTATGAGAGTCTGGTACAGCTGGACTTTTGTTACTCGAGGCAGAGCTTTATCTCTAAAGCGTTTGCTTAGCCCAAAATAACATCTATTCACAAACACAATTCTCCGCTTGATCTCAAGGCTGACGTTTTTGTTTCCGTTTACGGCAAATCCGTGGTATAATTCGTCGACCACTTCGAATTTATAATGGTTTTCAACGTCCACCCTTTGGTCTAATCGCGTGGATGACCTGTTCGTTGCAACCATAAATTTTGTCGTTGCCCCAACCGCAGTAACTTCTCTAATTCTGCGCCCGATGATATCCATATCATCAGCCTACGCAAGCGGCATGTGACTTTTGCTGCTGGTGGTTTTGTTAATGTTAACTGCTCTTTTCTTAATGTTAACTGCTCTTTTCTTATGCTTACTTTCGAAAGGTTCGGTAAGATCCTTTTCAACTTTCACTGCGGATTTGGTGTTCGTCAAGGCCATCCTGTAAAGGCTGATGAGTTTTGCAGAAATATCAATCTCAGACATCGCTCCGTAGAGTTACTTCCGTATCGGGCTATCAAAGGCCGCCTTATAATAGATGATAGGTGTCGATTTGTTTTTCTTCAGGATTTCGCGTAGCGTGAAAATCTGGTCAGTTGTCGATTTTCCAGGCCTAAAGCTACACTGGTATAGTCCAATTATGTCAGCGATAATTGCTTATAAATAATAGAATCTTATACGCTATGGATAAAAAGCTTATTCCACGGTAGTTGGCACAGAGACTCGCGTCACCTTCTTTAAATATGGGACCATAGTACACTGAGACTCTAATCGCTGGGAATGCATTCATCTAACCAACTTTTTCTAATGAGCGTATGCATGCATATTACCAGTTCATAGCCACCTTGAATAGCTCCGCCGGTAATCCATCGGCTACTGCGGCTTTGTTGTTCTTAAGCCGGGCAATAGCTGTTCTGACCTCGTCTTGGTTAGGAGGTGGGCAATCGACGTCGTCGTCCAAATTGTGATCGATTGACCCATCGTCATTGGATATCTTAGGTACCAGCAGAACGGAGAAATGATCTCTCCATATTGCCAACTCCCTGTACGGCTCAGTTGCTGGTCGCGTTGAAATTGAGTGAATCATTGCCATACCCATCCTATACCCATCAACCCAATTTTCAGCACGTACATTTTCGATGGTGTGACCTCTATTTCGTGTTTTGAGGCCTCACTGGCCTCGGGATTGTTTGCATAACACTTATCTTTCACGGCGCTTCTGAGATAATAGTCTAACGAGTTCAAATTGCAGCTGAAAAGCGGCCAATGAACTTCCGAGTCTCGGGTGATTACGTGGTTTTCGAACACAGTGCGCAAAATGTCATTGGTAACTTTGGCAGTGTGTCATGTATCGCCATCCAGCTCAAACCATACGTCATCGATGTCATCCTTTTCAACTTAAGGGAACAAAATTGATGAGCATGGCACGGTAACGCTTGCCATTGACGGTAACGTCGGCTTCTTGCTAATTTTCGAAGAAAAATGTTCCTATGATGCGGCTATGCTAAAAACAGCTCCAAACAGTCACTCGTTGTGGGTGCATCGGCTTCTCCTCGATGACGTGTGTACTTTCCGAGGTGAAATTGAGCTTCATTAGAAAATACCATTTTTCGGCACCAAATCAAAACTTCAGCCAGTGATCTTCAGCACATTCAACGAAGCGAAAACACATTGGATGGTCACGAGAACAAATTAAATTTATAAAACTGTACAAATGCAATATAGATGTTTATTAAATATAGTAATATATTAAAATTATTAAATTGCTATTGTTTATTAAGGTACTAAATTTTTATAATTACTTGAACTCAATAAAAGTTCTGAATCAAAAATAATTATTTACGATTTTGTTTTTGTTAAAAAATAATGATTATCGGGTGATTTTTTTAATATTACTCAAATTTAATCATTACCATTGAAACAAATCCTTAAAGTAATAATATAATCATTAGTATATAATTTGTATAATAAAACTCAAAATGATTACGGTGCCTGACTTGTGTGGATGAAGGATCAACAGAGGACGACTGTTTCGGAGATAAGAAAAGACTGTCCAAATTATCCAAGTTAGGAGTTACAGGTACAATTAAATTACGATCAATAGAAGCTTCTATTCTGGTTGGAGGACGAGATGTCCTCAGGGCATTTAAAAGTATCAAACATACCCTCTGTTGAAACAGTGCTATAATTTGCAACAGCACTGCTTAATATTGAGTGAAATATTGGTTGTTCATACATACGTATGTAAATAAATAGCATAGCGGAATACAAGGTATTGCATATTCGCTTTTGTTATGCTATTTGTTTACTTTGAAAAGGTAGCGGCTGACCCTTCAAGCGGCAGCAATGCAGATTTTTGATCATAGTGTTTTTAAAGTTCAAAGTGCGCGCAACTCTTCCTCCTGTGACTTAGTGAAATTTATAAAAAGTAAAAACTCTTCCTCCTGTGACTTAGTGAAATTTACAAAAAGTAAAAGTGTTAAAAGTTAACCTTGTTACACGGGAACACTTTAATATTGAACTAAGACAATAATACAAATTGAAACAGTGAATTCAAAACATTTAAATAAAATTGTGAAGTAAAACCATAAAACAAAAATCTTTTCAATTAAAAGGCTTAGATCCTAAACATTGGTCCTACGAACCGGATACGTTTTTTTAAATAATTAAAAAACAATTACAAAAGTGAACATCAAAAACATACATTTGTTAACGAAACACAACAAACAATAAAAAACATTTTAAAAATAACATCAAAAATATCGCAAAAAAGTGAAATTCGCAGCATATAAATCCCGCTGCAACGGATCCCAAAGACGCATCAACAGCAGCAACAACAACAACATCATCAGAATCAGGAGAATTACCCAAGACGCCATCGACACAGCAACGTCTGGACAACCACAACAAGGGAAGAGCGAGACACAGAAAAGCAAGTACATACCAGCAACAAAAAAAAAAAGGTACAGAAACAAACAAACCCACGACAAAGGAAAAAAAAATCAGTAAGTACCAATATATTAAAGCACGCAAAAACAAGCAAAGAAAAAAAAAAAGGTGATGAAGTAAGAAATTTTATGGCGCATATGGACTACAAAAATATGTTGCCTGTATTAAAGCTTTAATGCTCACATGACCCTGTACTGATTTTCTTGTCGTTACGTGCATTCGTCTGAAGAGTTGCTATATACATACATATATTTATGCAAAGGACGGACATTTTGGAACATATATAAGCATATATACATATTTCGAAATTTTCTGGAGTTTGTTGACCCGCCAATGTACATAAATTCAGTAATTGTGACTCGTTAATTGGAAAATTTTTACACTGGAGCACAAAATTCCTGTCCGGTTTTTGAGTAAAATTCTAAACCTGAAAATTTTTTGATAATTTTTTTTTGGCGGCTAAGTAAAAATTTTCGACACACACATTTGGAAAATTTTTACACTGAAGCACAAAATTGCTGTCCGTTTTTGTGAAAAATTCTGAACCCGAAAATTTTTTGATAATTTTTTGGCGGCTAAGTAAAAATTTTCGACACACACATTTGGAAAATTTTTACACTGGAGCACAAAATTGCTGTCCGTTTTGAGGAAAATTCTAAACCCGAAGATTTTTTGATAATTTTTTGGCGGCTAAGTAAAAATTTTCGACACACACATTTGGAAAATTTTTACACTGAAGCACAAAAGTGCTGTCCGTTTTTGTGAAAAATTCTAAACCCGAAAATTTTTTGATAATTTTTTGGCGGCTAAGTAAAAATTTTCGACACACACATTTGGAAAATTTTTACACTGGAGCACAAAATTGCTGTCCGTTTTTGAGAAAAATTCTAAACCCGAAAATTTTTTGATAATTTTTTGGCGGCTAAGTAAAAATTTTCGACACACACATTTGGAAAATTTTTACACTGAAGCACAAAATTGCTGTCCGTTTTTGAGTAAAATTCTGAACCTGAAAATTTTTTGATAATTTTTTGGCGGCTAAGTGGAAAATTTTCGACACACACATTTGGAAAATTTTTACACTGAAGCACAAAATTGCTGTCCGTTTTTGTGAGAAATTCTAAACCCGAAAATTTTTTGATAATTTTTTGGCGGCTAAGTAAAAATTTCCGACACACACATTTGGAAAATTTTTACACTGAAGCACAAAATTGCTGTCCGTTTTTGTGAGAAATTCTAAACCCGAAAATTTTTTGATAATTTTTTGGCGGCTAAGTAAAAAATTTCGACACACACATTTGGAAAATTTTTACACTGAAGCACAAAATTGCTGTCCGTTTTTGTGGAAAATTCTAAACCCGAAAATTTTTTGATAATTTTTTGGCGGCTAAGTAAAAATTTTCTGCACACATTTGGAAAATTTTTACACTGGAGCACAAAATTCCTGTACATTTGCGAGAAAAATTCTAAACTCGAAAATTTTTTGATAAGTTTTTGGCGGCTAAAAGAGAATTTTCGACACATAAATTTGAAAAAAATTTTGCACTGGAGTACAAAAATCCTACTTTTTTGAGGAAAATTCTACACCAGAAAATTTTTTGGTAATTTTTTGGCGGCTAAGTGAAGTTTTTCGGCACATACATTTGGAAAATTTATACACTGGAGGAAAAATTGCTGTGATTTTGGAAAACTCGAAAGAGGATTGACACTTTTTGGCGACGAAATAAAGTTCTTTTTTCCACAACATTCGGAAATTTTTTACTCTGAGAAAGAATTCTTGTGATTTTTGGAGAACTCGGAAACTTTTTGAGAATTGTTGGCATCTGAAGAGAAAATTTTCGACACATACATACATTTGAAAAATTTCAATAACATTTTGGAAAGTCTTTTGCATAAAGGAAAAAATTGCTTGATTACCAAGAAACTCGAAAATTTTTTTCCTCCTCCTCAACTATCGAACCGCATTTGGGAAAAATTTTAAACCAGAAGAAAATTTAGAACCTTTCTCGATAAGGTGAATCCCAATCTACAACTGCTGACACGAATTTGAGTAGTTTTTTTTTAACCCTTTTTCTGCAACATGTCGAAAACTTTGTCCGACAAATTCGCCAATTGTGTGAATGACTTGAATGACTTTGAGAAATTAAACTCGGTAACGAGGACCGAGGAGAGTATCCACGCACTCGAAATTCTTCGTGTGGAGTTAGATTCGCTCTGGAGCCAAGTCAAGCGGGCATATCTCGATTGTCGAGACTATGAGCCAAGCGAAGGTGAAAAACCGATTGATAAAACGAAGTTGAGAAGTATTTACATGGACTCGCTTTCCAATTATAAGAAAATAATATGCGCAATTAATGATGAAATTCAGACACAAAGGGACCGAAAGGCTCAAGAAAAAGAAGAGCGCTTGTCGGTTATGCCACAGAGAACTACAGAATCTGAATTCACCCCAATTTCCCGGTTGCCACCTTGTGACACCAATACTTTTCACGGGGGGATACCAAGAGTGGCCCACTTTCAGGGACTTATTCATGGCAATCTACATACAAAATCCAAAGCTAAGCAAGGTCGAAAAACTGTTTCATTTAACATAAAAAACTGCGGGAGACGCACGTGAAACAATTAACCATGTTCCGTTGACTAACGATGGTTTCGATATAGCTTGGGGAAATTTAGTTACCAGATATGAGAACAAGCGGATGCAAGTAAATGAGCAGTTAAAGGGCCTTTTTCATCTGCCACAGGTTTCCCTTGATTCTGCTGCCTCAATTCAAAAGTTGCAGCGCAGTGTGAACAGTTGCACACAAACCCTAGCCACATTAAATATAAATACTAAAGATTGGGACCCAATATTAGTATACCTCAGCTCGACAAAGCTACATAGAAACTTCCTGGAGGAATTCGAAAATACTCTGGAAGATTGCGCTACAATTCCAACCTGGGCCGAATTTGACACGTTTTTGACACACAAATTCAAGACCTGTAGTTTGGGAACATTAAACCTGTAGTTGCGAAGAACAATCAGCCTCGATCTGATTTCGGAAAAAAGGAAAGACAAGTTCATTCCTTTCAAACAAATCTTGCTCAGGACACTACAGAGATGAAGGATCGTCAAACCTTCAAGACACGAAATGAACCCCGTACAAAAAAGGACTCAAGCTGTCAACTTTGCAAGGAAAATCATTTGATACGAGTGTGTTCAAAATTTCTTGCGAAAAATGTCAATGACAGAATTCACATTGTAAAAATTTCGCATCTTTGCTACAACTGTCTCTCATCGGAACACGGAGTAAAGGATTGCAAAAGTCGCTTCAGCTGTAGAACATGCAGACAGAAACACCATACTCTACTTCATAAAGGTGATGAACTTCAGTCTAGAAATCGAGATCCAGTAAGAGATGCCGCACGCCCTTATACCAGTGCTGCAGCTTTAACTACCCTCATACAGTCCACATCGAATCAAGATCCTCCTAGAGTTACTGCCTTGACACTCCAAGAAAGCAGACCCCAACATAATAAAGAAACCTTGCTGTTTACTGCCATTGTCCAAATAGAAACTAGAGGACACAGATATGACGCCCGGGCGATAATTGACCCGGGATCACAAGCAAATTTCATTTCGGAAAAACTAAAAAACCGGTTAAAGCTTCCAACAAGACGACATCTAGTACACGAGACTGGCTTAAATCAAGCTGTATCTGAAACATCTACAAAAGCATGCCTATTCAACATGTGTTCACGCGTGGACCCTAGCTTTGAGTTAGAAGTTTGGGCGCCGATTTTGAAGACCCTTCCTTCGTACTTACCACCGCGAACAATGGATGAATCTCAACTTAGTGAAACTGTCAAACTTGAGCTGGCAGATCCCCGATTTTACGAAAGCCGACCCGTTGACCTGTTGATTGGATTGGATATAGGACCCTTGATATATACTATGGGTGTTCCAATGCAATCGGTCGGATCTTTCCTAGCACAAAAAACTGTATTTGGCTGGATCATTGGCGGACCAATCAACCAGGAGAATCACGGAGGGAGCCGAATTTCACTTTATAACACAATATCGTTAGAGAAAATTCTCACACGTTTTTGGGAAGTGGAGGAGACTCCAAAAAAGATTTTGAGATCAGAGGAAGACACATTATGCGAGGAAAATTACAAAGTCACGACTCGAAGAAACAGTTCTGGAAGATATATTGTGACTCTGCCGTTCAAATCTTGTGAAGAACTGGGCACTTCCAGAAATATCGCTTTGGCTCAGTTTTATAGAATGGAGAGAAAACTTCAAAGAACACCAGACATCAAAGAACAATATGATCAAGCAATTCTGGAGTATCTCGAGTTGGGTCACATGAGGAAACTCTCACCTCAGGAAATAAATAAGACACCACACTATTATTTACCACATCACGCCGTTATCAAACCAGATAGGGTGACGACAAAACTGAGGGTAGTCTTCAATGCATCCAGCCCTTCATCCAACAAAAAAAGTCTTAACGATATATTACATCCAGGACCCATACTTCAGCAGGACCTTGTATTACAGACACTGAAGTGGAGATTTTTCGAGTACGTGTTTAGTGCAGACGTTACTAAAATGTACCGCCAAATTCTGGTCGACTCAACTCAATCCAAATTTCAAAGAATTCTAGCGGAAGACGTGAAAGACATATATCCCCTAGCATCAGACATAATTCGGCAAAATTTGTATGTCGATGATGTCTTAGCCGGTGGTCACACAATCAAGCAGGCAATTGCATCTCGAAGGGAGTTAATTTCGGCCATGGACTCCGCAGGATTTGAGTTGCGAAAATGGGCTTCAAATAATCCTCTCGTAATTGAAGATCTTGCTCCAGATAAGCGTTTACCTGTAAATTGGTTGGATATTTCAGACGGATCTACAACGAAGACCCTAGGTATTAGGTGGACTGTCGCAACAGACTTGTTTGCGTTTACTTCACCACCAGTTGAAGAAAAGTTATCACACACCAAAAGAGAGGTCCTGTCCTCAATCGCCAAGTTATTTGACCCTTGTGGGTGGTTAGCCCCAATCATTGTAGTCGCAAAACTAATCATGCAACAAGTCTGGCTGGATAAGATAAACTGGGATGACCCACTAAAACCAATAACTCTGATGAACTGGCATAATTTTGTGAAAAATTGCCCTCAAATAGACTCAATTATAGTTCCTCGATGGATCCAGTACAAACCATCATGTTCAGTGGAAATACATGGATTTTGTGATGCCTCTGAAAGTGCGTATGCTGCAGCATTGTATGCCCGCATCGAGGATACTAATGGTGCAACAAATACGTTTCTGTTAGCCGCAAAAACCCGTGTCGCCCCTATCAAACAAATATCTTTACCGAGACTCGAATTGTGCGGAGCTGTCCTAGTGTCGGAGTTAGCGGCAGCCATAATACCAAATCTCTACTTTTTCAACACATTTTTGGACAGACTCTACAATTGTTCTGGCGTGGCTTAATAAACCACCATGCTCATGGAGTACCTTTGTCGGAAACAGAATATCAAATATTCTAGAGAATGTTGGACACGACAAATGGCGACACGTTGACTCAGAGTGCAACCCAGCTGATGTGGCAAGTCGAGGATGCTCTCCAACGGATCTTAACGAACATTCTTTGTGGTGGCATGACCCTAGTGGCTAAAATTGCCAAGAACTCGGTGGCCAACAAGCGAAATATTAGATGACACAAGCTTAGAGGCAAAAGCAGTTAAAGTGTTTGCCACAACGACATTTGAAGACCCATTACTCAGATTTTCTTCATTCTCTCGCGCCTATAGAGTTTTAGCTTATGTATGTCTTACGTTTTTGGAAAAATACTGGCTCAAGTCGTGTTCATCTCAGAATATCATCTCTGGAGATAACTTCGGAGGAGATCCAGGATCTTAAGATACGGCTTCTCGTTTTGACCCAAAAACATTATTTCGCAACTGAATATCATTCATTGCAACGGAAAACCCGACTGCTCCCGAATAGTCATTTGTTATCATTAAACCCTTTTCTAGACACGAAAGGAGTGGTTAGAGCCAATGGTCGTCTAGTCCAATCACCGGCTCTCACTTATAATGAACGTCATCCAATTCTCCTGCCGTATGATGCTCGAATGACCCAATTACTGGTAGAATTTACGCACAAAATAACTGTTCATGGAGGAAATCAACTCATGACTCGTGTGTTGAGGTCTGAATTCTGGATATTCAGACTAAAGGCCCTTATAAAGAAAGTCATTCACAATTGTCGAACCTGCATACTATTCAAGCAACATACTCAAACGCAAATCATGTCATCACTTCCTCCTGAACGTACTATGTTGTCTAGACCATTTTCAACGACAGGAGTCGACTTTACGGGGCCCTTCACCATAAAAAACTTTACTGGTCGAGCTTGTCTTCTCACAAAAGGTTATGTTTGCATATTTGCCTGCTTTGGTACGAAGGCCATCCACCTGGAAGCTACAAGCGACTTATCGACCCAGTCTTTCTTGGCGGCTTTCTCCAGATTTATTGGGCGTCGAGGATGCCCAGCTAGGATCTACTCAGATAATGGAACAAACTTCGTTGGGGCGGCAGAAATGCTTCGAAAAGATAGACTCGCCTTTCTCAAGTCTCTTCAATCCACCATAATACACCAGAATGTACATCAGGAACTCGAATGGAAGTTTATACCTCCTGGCGCACCTCATATGGGAGGGTTATGGGAGGCCGGTGTCAAGTCGTTCAAAACGCATCTGAAAAAGTTGATTCCGCGCATGAACTTTACATTCGAAGAGCTTTCAACAATTTTGTCTCGCATCGAGGCATGCTTAAATTCTAGACCCTTAAGTCCAGCAAGTGATGACCCATCAGATCTTTCCCCACTGACACCAGGACATTTTCTTATCGGTACATCCATACTTGCTCCTGCGGAACCAGATATCTCAGACGAGGACCCAAATCTTGTCAACAGGTGGAAAAGTTTAAGAATAATCTCTCAGCATTTTTGCCATAGATGGAAATCAGAATATCTTAAAGAGCTTCATCGCAGGTACAAATGGAAATACCAACAGGACAACGTCAAGGTCAACGATTTAGTCGTCATCAGGGATGAAAAATTGTCGCCAAATGAGTGGAAAATGGGTCGCATCACTAAAACTTATGCGGGAATTGATAGTAATATTCGGGTAGTAGACATACGGACTTCAAACGGCAACATTAGTAGACCCATCACTAAAGTCGTAAAATTATTTTCTGACTGACTACTTATGTGCATCACAAAACTAATCAAAATTGTCAATAACCAAGTTTCTCATATAATTCTAGTTATGGCAGCCTATCTTCCCCGCCGTGATCGATCGGACGACCGCCAAGACCGAAACCGAGAGAGACGCTCTAGGCCAGCTGACTGGCAATATTCTTGTGGGTTGTGCCAGGAAGACCATGCATTAAAAAGTTGCCAGAGATACCGGGAGCTAACACCGAGGGCTCGGTACGAAACTATGGAAAGACGGGGATATTGCAGGAACTGCCTAGCAAGGAGTCACCTGGCTCCCGATTGTCCAAATATTGAAGGGTGTCGCAAGTGTGAAGAACGGCACCACACCTCGTTGCACAACGCTCCCCAGCTGGCAACGTCGCTACTACGGACAGTCAACCGTGAGCCTAGTTTCAGAAGAGCCGCGGTTTTTGTACCCACGGCCATGGTGCGAGTAGCGGAGGACACGTTTGAAACCTGGTCATCCATGCGGGCCATTCTTAACCAGTCGTCTGCAGTTTCTCGCATAGCATCAACTATATTTCGGCGTCTCAACATTCGGTCATTTCGCCACCACGAACATCGTTTTGCGACATTTAAGGTAATGTCTCGAAACACACGAAGCTCATGGGTGCTGAAGGTGACAGCGCTGATAACTGATGAATTGCCTAGAAGACCCTACTCGGACCCAATAATAGAAGACCCAACGGAGAACTTTTCACCCGACACCTTTGCCGATATAGACCCGCGATGCAATACACCCATCGATCTTGAATTGGGTGCAGATGTCTACTCCTCAATACACCAAGAAGGATGTCTCAGCACGGGGCTTGGCCAAGTTCACGCCTATAAGTCAACATTGGGTTATGTATTTTCTGGTTCAGTACGCAACAATTAATTTTTAAGTATAAATAATTTGTAATCACCAAGTCACGGGGGGGGCAGAATGTTGAAACAGTGCTATAATTTGCAACAGCACTGCTTAATATTGAGTGAAATATTGGTTGTTCATACATACGTATGTAAATAAATAGCATAGCGGAATACAAGGTATTGCATATTCGCTTTTGTTATGCTATTTGTTTACTTTGAAAAGGTAGCGGCTGACCCTTCAAGCGGCAGCAATGCAGATTTTTGATCATAGTGTTTTTAAAGTTCAAAGTGCGCGCAACTCTTCCTCCTGTGACTTAGCGAAATTTATAAAAAGTAAAAACTCTTCCTCCTGTGACTTAGTGAAATTTACAAAAAGTAAAAGTGTTAAAAGTTAAACTAAAACCACAAACCTTGTTACACGGGAACACTTTAATATTGAACTAAGACAATAATACAAATTGAAACAGTGAATTCAAAACATTTAAATAAAATTGTGAAGTAAAACCATAAAACAAAAATCTTTTCAATTAAAAGGCTTAGATCCTAAACACCCTCCAACGATTTAAGTTTCGAACTCAGAGACAAAATATTTCCCACACACTCCATTGGCATATTATGTGTAAAGGTATGCATTAAAATAAAATAACAACACGAATTTGTACAACTTTCAAACACTAAACCATGAAATCCTAAAAGCTGCAATTTGAATAATATTGCGAAATGTAAGCATATGCTGTTCTCTAGGTCATCATTCTCTTCGGCAAAATACATTTTAGGTGGCAATGTTCTTGAATCGGTGGATTCATTTGTTGATCTTGGTGTTCCCTTGGACAGAAAATTGAATTTCAACTCCCACATAATTACGATGGTAAACAAGGCTTATGGCGTTCTGAACTTTATTAAACGTTGGGCAAAGGAATTTTCAGATTCCTACGTTACGAAAAATCTTTTTACTTCACTAGTCCGCCCTATTCTCGAATATGGATCAGTTGGTTGGGACCCCCAGTACAATTTGTATGTTAATATATGTTAATATTGAATCGGTCCAGAAACAGTTTCTCATTTTTTGTCTGAGACACCTTCAATGGAACCCGAACCATAATCTTCCTTCGTATAGCAGTAGACTAGCATTGATCAGATTGCCTCTTAGTAGTAGACGTACCATGATAAACTCTATTACAGTTTTGAAGATAATTGATGGATGTATGTGTTCTGAATTTCTGTTATCCAAGATTTTCATAAATGTCTCATTGAGGCACAAGAGGTACTATTAACTCATTCACATCCAGTTTCAGCGTTCGAATTATGCGTCCTTTGATCCAGATAGGAGAATGTGTCGTGACTGTAATGAGCTATATCAGTTTATTGATTTCAGTGGTAGTTGGGAAACTACAAAGTCTAGGATAATTTGTCATTTGAACCGATTGCATTAGTGCTATATATTCCTTTACATATGTAAATTTACTTTATCCTTACTATCTGGTCTGATTTATAATTTGGTTTTCGGTTTGTTCGTAATTATTTTATATTATGAAGTCTGTTATGTTAATATCTCGTGATGTGCTTTTATACTTATTTATGCTAGTGTAATACCAACTGGTGAAGAATTTCTGTAGTTGGTTGCAACGTGTGAACTTATGATCCTTGCTCTCCCGTTATACACCGGTCTATAATATGTACGCGTTAGGGAGACGTGGCCCTCTCGGTCGGTAGGGGCGGGTAAGAGTGGCGGCGATGGGTTTGCTCGATAGAGAAAAAAAATACTAGGTTGTATACTGGGTTATAGCATAATACGGTTAAAAAAAGATGTTTAAATTTTTTTTTTATTTATTTAAATTTTTTTCATTTCACTTTGTAATCGAAAAAAAGTTAATTGTTTTAGAAGATGGATTGTTAAAATTATTTTCAAAATTAATTTTCTTCTAGATAACGCCTCTAAAACGTCGTATTGCGTTTTGTTGCATATTCTGGTTCGCGGGGTCCACAATAGAAAATGTTCTAGTATTGCAAGCTATAGACAGATTCTTGAAACGTTGATTGCTTGTTTTTAAACGAAGTTTCGCCCACGGCGTCAAGAAAAATTGCATAAAAATTAGAAAAACCTCTCGCAATTTTCACTTCCTCAAGTGACTATATTTGCATGCGCCTAGATCTTTCCTATTTACTTTTATTGACTATATTACAACCTCATGAGGTGAGACGTCTTACACATATTAATTAAACAAACAAATTAAACAACTTTCAACATATTCCTCCAACTGGCTCTATCCTTCGCCTTTTCTCGCCAGTTGGTAACACCAAGGATACGGAGGGATTCTTCTGCCTGGTCTTTCCAGCAGAGTCTTGGTCGTCCTCTTTTCCTGCTTCCATCGGGTACGTTATCAAAAACCTTTCGCGCTGGCTCATCTTCATCCATTCTGATAACATGGCCTAGCCAACGCAATTGGCCCACTTTGATTCGCCTAGCTATGTCCACGTCAGAGTAGAGATTATATAGCTCTGCGTTCCGGCGACGTCGGTACTCGCCGTTTTCCATAA
The DNA here is from genome assembly GCA_963931995.1 of Phaonia tiefii. Taxonomy (NCBI): domain Eukaryota; kingdom Metazoa; phylum Arthropoda; class Insecta; order Diptera; family Muscidae; genus Phaonia; species Phaonia tiefii. The sequence continues at coordinate 109,898,891 of OZ008368.1, read as the reverse complement.
CAGGACCATATATTTTACGGAGAATTTTTCGCTCGGAAACTCCCAGGTGTTTTTCATCCGCTTGCGATATGACCCACGTTTCGGAGCCATGTGTCAAGACAGGTAAAATGAGAGTCTGGTATAGCTGGACTTTTGTCCGTCGAGAGAGGGCTTTGCTCCTAAACTGCTTGCTGAGGCCAAAATAACATCTACAAACACAATTCTCCTATCTATCTCCAGGCTGACGTTGTTGGCCTTGTTCACGGCGGATCCAAGGTAGACAAATTCATCTACCACTTCAAAATTAAATCGGTTGTCAACGTTCAAGTGCGGACCAAGTCGAGAGGTTTCTCTAGTCGTTGACACCATCAAGTTTGTCATTAACAGCAAGACCCACCTTCGCTGATTCCTTTTCAATTCTTGAAAATACTGCAGTAACCTCTCGCAAAATTTCGCCCAATCATGTCTATGTCGTCAGCATACGCCAGGAACATATGGCTTTTCGTGTTAATGGTCTTGGTCGTAAGTCCTCGCTTGGTACAGAATGGTTCAGTGAGGTCTTTCCCCACTTTCACTGCTGATTTGGTGTTGGTCAGCGTCATTCTACTGAGTTTTGCCTGAATACCAAGTTCAGGCATAGCTTCGTACAGTTTTCCCCGTATGGGGCTATCGAAAGCAGCTTTGTAATCGACAAAAAGGTGGTATGTATCGATTTGCTTCTCGTGGGCCTTTTCCAGGATTTGGCGTAGCGTGAATAGTTGGTCAGTTGTGGACTTGCCTGGTCTAAAACCAAACTGATACGGTCCGTCAGGTTTTCAATAATTGGCTTTAGTCTTTCACATAATACCATTAGCTTTGGCGTTTAGCGGGTCCCATCAATACATGGTGTAATATTCCCTGATTGGGATGTTTCCGTGACTATTTTTGGATTAACCACAATTATTATTGTAGGACGTATAATAGATTTTCCTCAGTATTGCGAATGTACTTGTAAGTAGTTGTTTAAAAATTTATAAATAACCCTCTTCGCTGTTCACATTTATCCACTGCCGATTTCTTCAAAGTAGACAAACAATTAAGGATATTCCGAAGGAAATGTGTAAGAGCCTCTACTGCTCTGTTCAGAAGAGCACAAAGTCAGTACACAAAGTATATATGAGACAAAAAATTGTATAAGTATAATAAGACAAATGTAGTTCGAATTGGCAATTACGTCATAAATTTAATAAAAAAGCATATACATACTACGTTGTACAGCAAACTATGAAAATAATTTAATAATGGCTTCCTACTGCACAAATGCAAAATACTGAGAAATGGGTTTGTCCCACCCGAGGCGTTTATATTCCAGAACAAACAAAAATATATCGAGGATACAAATGGGATTCCCGTCATATATCATATATACAGACGGGCAAATATTAAAACAGTAAATAGTACAACGTAAAATGTCGGTGATTTTAGACACAATACTAACATATCGCATAAAGATATTGCACTAGCGTCAAAAATCAAAAAATGTTGGTGGGTATCTTAAAATTATTGTTTTATAAAAAAAATTTAGATTTAATGAGAGCACAGATTTTAAAATTCATCATGGATGATTTTTATTTATTCGGCCTTTTTATTGGTTCTTTTTAATTTTATTTTTCAAGCTCGAGGCCATTTTATGTCTCTTTTAATAGAGATATAGTTTTTTTAAAAAGGAATTTTTCATATGTATTTTCATGATTCCTGGCAAACCGTATAGCTATTTCAGATCTCTCTATTAATAGAGATATAGTTTTTTCTTTCAATTCAAATGAGATTTCGTTTGCATTTAGTTTGATGAATTTTTCAATAGCACCATTCCAAACAACCGCTGGTGAAGATCTGTGGCTATATTCAACTATATCAAATAAGTTGATATATATTCAACTATATTTTCTTTTTGCTTTTTCTATTTCTCTGTAACATTTATGAAAAATTAATTGAAATACATAAGAAAAAAGATATAATTCTAATCTTCTCCACTTAAAATATACATTCTTAATACGCATGAAAAAACCAGTACGTCCACAGAAACTTTTCGCAAGACAAATGTTGTAGAATCAGTGACATGCGAGAAGCGATTTGTTGCACCGACTCGTAGCGTTTTTGTTTCAATTCACATGTTTCAGGTGATAACTTTTTCGATTCGAGAACTACAGAAACGAGGTACTGGTAATGCGAGTATATCGAAGTGAACAAATTTAGGTATGACAATATTTAAATACAGACAACGATACGTACCGTTTATAATTTTAGCCTCACTGAGTTTTGGAAAGATGGATTTCAAAATCTCCCAGCTATTCCTAATTTCACGTGGAGCGATGGCAACAACATATCATCTAGATCCTTTATCAAAGGTTCATTACGTAATGGTAATCTTTACATCCATATTGATTCCCTGTGTATAGCGTATCCCAATTACAATAGAAGCAGCAGTATTTTGGAAAACCGCCCTTTAATATAATGCCTTGTATTATGTTGACAACCTTTAGCGCACAACAAATCTTCAAATTGTGTACACTGTATTTGAGATTTTCCAAAATTTCGACCAATGTTTCATACGTCTCCTTCATAGTTGTGCTGAATCCCAATGGAATGGACGGTTTTTTGTTTCTTTTGCCTTCAAAACAGCCTTCAAACTTGAAACTGAAAGATGAATAACGCCAGTCGCCAGTGATATAATCCATTCGCAATTTTTTCTCTAAAGCTGGGATATCATGGCAGTAAATGAACGCATGTGCTTCGTCAATGGAATAAAATTTCTCAAAATCATCTTGGCGTTTTCTGTATGATGTTGCGCCGATATTTTGCTGTTTGACTTTTCTACGCTTCAAAAATGATGTCAACATGTAATCCATTTCGATTTGTGTTAGCGGTTGTGGTGCATTATATATCACATTGGTCGAATTGGTGAAAACGATTTCGGCTTGCAGGGACACAGTATCCAGACTCGGAGGTTTAGGTGGCTCGGTAACAGTAGTGTCGGTACTGGAAGTGTGGCAGTAAGAGCGGCAATGTATACTTTGGTTTTACATTTTCTTCTGTTCAATCAAACCAGAACCTGGATTCTTCATGTCAAGTTAGGTCTTCCACCCAAATTACCAGCTTATAACAAGTTTTGCACACTGTGCTCGGCGTAAAATTTGCACCACTTAAATCTGTTTCATCGAAATAATGACAATATGCTGTTTTGAATTTCTCAGTAAACAAGTTTTTTCGATCCTGTTTGGCTATTTTTGGGACGTAACTTAACAGGACGTAACAAAAATCATCCAATTTTGGGCACGTGTTATTTTCCATATTCAAATATTTAATATTCTTCTGGTTTTAAAATGTAATTCACTCTGAACAAAAAACAAACACTTTCCTCTACGGATATACATCGAATAACATTTATTTAGATTCTTTTACCATACAAAGGGCGACTCAATTTGCAGTTTTACAATCTATCTGCTAGCTGTTTGTTCACTACACATGTGGCAACTGTCGCCGCAAGTTCAGTAGTATGTGTAGCTGTGGTGCAGAAGACACAAGTAAAATTTAACTTTTAACATGAGTGAGGAAGTAGGTGACATCATTGCAATTGTTACAATTGAAAAGCATTTATACTCGTTAATAAAGTTAACATTATTTTCATTATTTCCAATTGTCATTTTCATTTGCTCCCTTTTCCGTTTACTTTTGCTATGAACGCTCCTTCTTACTCGCTTGTTTTCCAACAACTGAACGGTCAAATGCAGTCAATAATGATACACACGAGGAAACGGTTGCAGCAACCAAGCAAAAATATCAAAAATTTTTGATATTCGGGCAACGGTTGCAGCAACATGAAAATCAATGACAAAAGTCAGTTTTGCTGAAGAAAACTAAAAATTTCTAATTTTTATTTTTCCCAAAAATTTTATATTTTTTTCTTTATTAACCAGTTGCAGCGTCTAAACTGGCTCATTGTCTGTGGACACTTTCAGACTTAAAGTTGCATCAAAAAAGTACAAAAATACTAACTTTTGCATCCCTGAGACGCCATTTTAGGTCAACTCATTTGCCATTCAGCCGAGGTGTGAGACATACAATATTATATCGTGTATTCAAAAATTGTGTTATTCCTTGTGTTGAAAATCATGGAGAAAAATATGTTTTTAGAAAACTGTAAATTGACAAATGGTCACTTAGACCGTAAATGTGATCACGAAGAAAACAGATTAAAAGTATGCGCACCATGTGGAAAAAAAATTTGTTTTGGCAACCGTAAACGACCAGAGTTTTCAATTTCTCAGAATCTTGCTGGTTTGATTAAGAAACATGTAAACGAACATTTTGACGTGTCAAATTCCAAATTTCCCGTAAGTATTTGTTGTACATGTCGAATTACTATATTGGAACGAGAGGAGGGTAGTACTAGAAGACCGTTTCCGACAATGCCTAATTATGAAGACTTAAAGTTATCAAAACAAACCAGAACAACATCTGATTGCAAATGTTTTATATATGTAACTGCATGGTTTAAATGTCATTCTAAAGCAGTTACAGGCAAAGGTCATCTACGTACTTCAAATACAAAACTTCCTGCTAAATATGGAGAAAGTAATACCGGCAAGAGAACCCATATGAAAATTTGCGGTATTTGTTTTCAAAATATTGGAAAAGGTGTGCGTCATTTTTGTTGTGCCGGTTCTTCGTCGTGTAGTGCGCGCGGAAACGTCTTGAGCATAGTAGAAAAATTACCAGAAAAGCAACAAAACCAAGTAGTAACATCAATTTAAAAAAACGAGCGTCCGATGAGAATACGATCGATGGTGATGTTATCTTGAATACAAGAGGTTCTAATATGAGGGTTGCTTGAATAAACAAAACGATAAGAAAATCGTTTTTACTGCTGAAGGTTTAGACAAATTCCAAGCTACTACCGGATCATATCAAAATCAGATTAACAAAATTACCAATTTCATTAGAAGTTTCCCTGGAAGAAAATCTATTCCCAAAAATGATAAAGAACATATGCGCGAAAAATCTAACGCATTGGGAGATGTTTATAAGGAAACTATTCGCTCTTTTGAAGCCAAAGAAGGTGTAGTTACTAGACCTGTCGTATATGCGAATGCATCAAAACTTATTGAGTCAATCTTTGAAAAACGGAATATTGTAGAGATTCTAAATGCTAAACTAAAGTTGATGGCAGATGGGGGGCAAGGCTTTTTAAACTTTCTATAATAGTTTTGACCGAAAAAGAAGAAGCGCAAGAAGATGAATGTGATTCATATTACAATGAATGTAAGAGAGCTCCATATTCCACTGGTGGGAGTATGTCAAAGAAACGAAATTTGAACAGTGTTTACAGGTTAATTATTCTATCGATTGTTCCGCACACAAAGGAAACTTATGAGAATATTAAAACTTTATTTGAATTGACAAATGTTAATGAGATTCCCTTTAAATTTAGCTCTGACTTTAAACTTATGCTAATAGTCAACGGACAGCAAACTGCAAGAGCAACATATCCTTGACCTTACTGTTTTATTACATTGCCTGAATTACAAGCTTTTGGAAAATGGACTGGTGATGCCGATGGAGATGAACTAATGGAAATTGACGGTGGAAATATAATTTTGAAAACATTTAAAAATTTAACAGATGATTATAATAAATTTAAATGTTATGGCAGAGATAAAAAGTATGCTATTTTTTACGATAACGAATCGACAATTGAAGATGTCGATAATGATAAAGAAGAAAAAGACATTTGCATGTACGTTCTTCGGAAATGTATTTTGCCTGAACTGCATCTTTTACAAGGATTTACAAACCATCTATTCTGGAATGGCATAGTCCCTCTTGTAGGACGCGAAAAGGCTTTGCTATGGTTAAAAAAATTAAAGTTAGTCGCCAAAAATTATCAGGGTGAAATTTTCGAGGGTAATGCATGCAGAAAACTTTTGCAAGAATCGGATAAACTGCTTGATCTTGAAATTTATGAGAATGTTGGTCCATTTAAAATACAGCCATACGTCGGTGCCTTTCACACGATGAATATAATAGTACATGATTGTTTCTCCACTCGACAAGCCGATATCACGAATTTAGATTTTAACTTAAAAAAACTTCGGAAAGCACTACAAAGTACTGGAATATCTCAAACTTTAAAAATTCACATTGTACTTGATCACCTAAAAGAGGGAATTTCATTATTGAATAACGATGGTTTGGGTGTATGGTCGGAACAGCCCGGAGAATCTGTTCACAGAGAATTTCTAAAATTTTGGGAAAGATTCAAAATAATTTTAATAGATGATCCATCATATTCGAGACGCTTAAAAAAAGCGGTAGTTACCTTTTCTTCTCAGCATATATAGAAGTATATTACAGGAATTTTTTACTACATTTCATTATTAGTTTTAGTATTACTAATTTGCAACATAAGTAATTTAATAGTGGAGTAGGCCTACAGGGGAGACCTCGTTAAAAAAAGTGCGCCATGATATTTATCTCGTTAGATGGTGTGGAAACAATATCGCTCTATTTAATGTAAAACACACATAAACATATAATATTAAGACCAACTTAAGTTTTTTTTTCTACAATTCATTTGAAAAACTCAAACAAAACAATATATAAAATTTTTGGGAAAAATAAAAAAAGATATTTTTAGTTTTTTTTCCGCAAAACTGACTTTTGTGCAGAAAAGATTCATTTGGTTACAAGTTTCTTAAAGCTGAAGTCTAAACGCTTCCAATGACATATAACATAATATAATATCTTTACGATTTTATGGTGTAATCATGGGGAAAAGAACGTTACCTCTTAGAAAAAGCACAAAACGGAGATAAAAAACTAAAAAATCCCCGTATCTTCTAAAAAGGATGAGCTAGGATTTTGATTCAAGTGGATTATTAATGTACAATTGACTCCCAACAAACCCCCACTTTTCGTTTTGGTTGTCATTTTAGGTCAACCTATTTATCATTCAGGCGAGGTGAGGTATGTGTTCTCTAGGTCATCATTCTTTTCGGTAAAATACATTTTAGGTGGCAATGTTCTTGAATCGGTGGATTCATTTGTTTGTCATTTGTTGATCTTGGTGTTCTCTTGGACAGAAAATTGAATTTCAACTCCCACATAATTACGATGATAAACAAGGCTTATCGCGTTCTGAACTTTATTAAACGTTGGGCAAAGGAATTCTCAGATCCCTACGTTACGAAAAATCTTTTTACTTCACTAGTCCGCCCTATTCTCGAATATGGATCAGTTGTTTGGGACCCCCAGTGCAATTTGTATATTAATATGATTGAATAGGTCCAGAAACAGTTTCTAATTTTTTGTCTGAGAAACCTTCATTGGAACCCGAACCATAATCTTCCTTCGTATAGCAGTAGACTTGCATTGATCAGATTACCGACTCTTGGTAGTAGGCGTACCATGATAAACTCTATTACAGTTTTGAAGATAATTGATTCTGTTATCTTCTGCTTCTGTTATCCAAGATTTTCATAAATGTCCGTTGAGACCCACGAGGTACTATAAACTCATTCACATCAAGTTTCAGCGTTCGAATTATGCGTCCTTTGATCCAGATAGGAGAATGTGTCGTGACTGTAATGAGCTATATCAGTTTATTGATTTCACTGGTAGTTGGGAAACTACAAAGTCTAGGATAATTTGTCATTTGAACCCATTGCATTAGTGCTATATATTCCTTTACATATGTAAATTTACTTTATCCTTACTATCTGGTCTGATTTATAATTAGGTTTCCGGTTTGTTCGTAGTTATTATATATTATGAAGTCTGTTATGTTAATATCTCGTGATGTGCTTTTATACTTAATTATGTTAGTGTAATACCAACTGGTGAAGAATTTCTATAGTTGGTTGCAACGTGTGAACTTATGATCCTTGCTCTCCCGTTAAAAACCGGTCTATAATATGTACGCTGTCCTCACGTAATGGGGACGTGGCCCTCTCGGTTGGTAGGGACGGGTAAGAGTGGCGGCGATGGGTTCGCTCGATAGAGAAAAAAAAACTAGGTTGTGTACTGGGTTATAGCATAATACGGTTAAAAAGGCTGCTTAAATTTTTTCCATTTAGCAACCATCCCGCAACGTGCGACAAGGAACTGCGTTCCAATATTTTTGATATAAAAATGTTCAACATACTAGGTTCAACGTATTGAAGTATTCACCTAACCTACATTTTTCACACTTTGTAATCGAAAAAAAGTTAATTGTTTCAGAGATGGATTGTTAAAATTAGTTTCAAAATTAATTTTCTTCTAGATAACGCCTCTAAAACTTCGTATTGCGTTTTGTTGCATATTCTGGTTCGCGGGGTCCACAATTGAAAATGTTCTAGTATTGCAAGCTATAGACAGATTCTTGAAACGTTGATTGCTTGTTTTTAAATGAAGTTTCGCCCACGGCGTCATGAAAAATTGCATAAAAATTAGAAAAACTTCTCGCAATTTTTACTTCCTCAAGTGACTTTATTTGCATGCGCCTAGATCTTTCCCATTTACTTTTACGTTTATTGACTATATTACAACCTCATGAGGTCAGACGTCTTACACATATTAATTAAACAAACAAATTAAACAAATTTCAACATATTCTTCCAACTGGCTCTATCCTTCGCCTTTTCTCGCCAGTTGGTAACACCAAGGATACGGAGGGATTCTTCTGCCTGGTCTTTCCAGCGGAGTCTTGGTCGTCCTCTTTTCCTGCTTCCATCGGGTACGTTATCAAAAACCTTTCGCGCTGGCTCATCTTCATCCATTCTGATAACATGGCCTAGGTAACGCAATTGGCCCACTTTGATTCGCCTAGCTAGAGTATACATTATATAGCTGTGCGTTCCGGCGACGTCGGTACTCGCCGTTTTCCATAACTCCCAGGTGTTTTTCATCCGCTTGCGATATGACCCAAGTTTCGGAGCCATATGTCAAGACAGGTAAAATGAGAGTCTGGTATAGCTGGGCGTTTGTCCGTCGAGAGAGGGCTTTGCTCCTAAACTGCTTGCTGAACCCAAAATAACACCTATTTGCAAGCACAATTCTCCTATATATCTCCAGGCTGACGTTGTTGTCCTTATTCACGGCGGATCCAAGGTAGACAAATTCATCTACCACTTCAAAATTAAATCGGTTGTCAACGTTCAAGTGCGGACCAAGTCGAGAGGTTTATCTAGTCGTTGACACCCTCAAGTTTGTCTTGCCCTCATGAACAGCAAGACCCACCTTCGCTGATTCCTTTTCGATTCTTGAAAATACTGCAGTAACCTCTCGCAAAATTTCGCCCAAATATGTCTATGTCGTCAGCAAAACGCAAAACGCCTTTTCGTGTTAATGGTCTTGTTCTTATTTACTTCAGCCTTTCTCATTATTATCCCCATTAAGATGTTGAAGAGATTGCACGAAAGTGTGTCGTCTTGTCTAAGTCCTCGCTTGGTACAGAATGGTTCAGTGAGGTCTTTCCCCACTTTCACTGCTGATTTGGTGTTGGTCAGCGTCATTCTACAGAGTTTTGCCGGAATACCAAGTTCAGACATAGCTTCGTACAGTTTTCCCCGTATGGGGCTATCGAAAGCAGCTTTGTAATGGACAAAAAGGTGGTATGTATCGATTTGCTTCTCGTGGGCGTTTTCCAGGATTTGGCGTAGCTTGAATAGTTGGTAAGTTGTGGACTTGCCTGGTCTAAAACCACATTGATACGTCCGTCAGGTTTTCAATAATTGGCTTTAGTCTTTCACATAATACCATTAGCTTTGGCGTTTAGCGGGTCCCATCAATTTCTGGTGTTATATTCCCTGATTGGGATGATTCCGTGACTATTTTTGGATTAATATTTTTGGTCCCCGTGGGAACCACAATTATTATTGTAGTACGTATAATAGATTTTCCTCAGTATTGCGAATGTAATTGTAAGTAGTTCTTTAACAATTTATAAATAACCCACTTCGCTGTTCACATTTATCCACTGCCGATTCCTTCAAAGTAGGCAAACAATTAAGGATATTCCGAAGGAAATGTGTAAGAGCCTCTAGTGCTCTGTTCAGAACAGCACAAAGTCAGTACACAAAGTATATATGAGACAAGAAATTGTATAAGTATAATAAGACAAATGTAGTTCGAATTGGCAATTACGTCATAAATTTAATAAGAAAGCATATACTACGTTGTACAACACACTATGAAAATAATTTAATAATGGCTTCCTACTGCACAAATGCAAAATATTGAGAAATGGGTTTGTCCCACCCGAGGCGTTTATATACCTGGACAAACAAAAATATATCGAGGATACAAATGGGATTACTGTCATATATACGGGCAAATATTAAAACAGTAAAAAGTACAACGTAAAATGTCAGTGATTTTAGACACAACACCAACATATCGCATAAAGATATTGCACTAGGGTCAAAAATCAAAAAATTTTGGTGGGTATCTTAAAATTATTGTTTTATAAAAAAAATTTAGATCTAATGAGATTTTTATTTATTCGGCCTTTTTATTGGTTCTTTTTAATTTTATTTTTCAAGCTCGAGGCCATTCTATATCTCTTTTAATAGAGATATAGTTTTTTTTAAAAAGGAATTTTGCATATGTATTCTAATGATTCCTGGCAAACTGTATAGCTATTTCAGATCTCTCTATTAATAGAGATATAGTTTTTTTCAATTCAAATGCGATTTCGTTTGCATTTAGTTTGTTGAATTTTTCAATAGCACCATTCCAAACAACCGCTGATGAAGATCTGTGGCTATATTCAACTATATCAAATTTGTTGATATATATTCAACTATATTTTCTTTTTGCTCTTTTGATTTCTCTGTAACATTTATGAAAAAATAATTGAAATACATAACAAAAAAGATATAATTCTAACCTTCTCCACTTAAAATATACATTCTTAATAAGCATAAAAAAGCAGTACGTCCACAGAAACTTTTCGCAAGACAAATGTTGTAGAAACAGTGACATGCGAGAAGCGATTTGTTGCACCGACTCGTAGCGTTTTTGTTTCAATTCACATGTTTCAGGTGATAACTTTTCCGATTCGAGAACTACAGAAACGAGGTACTGGTAATGCGAATATTTCGAAGTGAACAAATTTAGGTATGACAATATTTAAATACAAACAACGATACGTACCGTTTATAATTTTAGCTTCACTGAGTTTTGGAAAGATGGATTTCAAACAGCCACAGGTGTCATCAATATCTTTAACGAATCTCCCAGCTATTCCTAATTTCATTTGGAGCGATTGCAACAACATATCATCTAGATCCTTTATCAAAGGTTCATTACGTAATGGTAATCTTTACATCCATATTGATGCCCTGTGTATCGCGTATCCCAATTACAATAGAAGCAGAAGTATTTTGGAAAACCGCCTTTTAATATAATGCCTTGTATTATGTTGACAACCTATAGCGCACAACAAATCTTCAAATTGTGTACACTGTATTTGAGATTTTCCACAATTTCGACCAATGTTTCATACGTCTCCTTCATAGTTGTGCTGAATCCCAATGGAATGGACGATTTTTTGTTTGTTTTGCCTTCAAAACAGCCTTCAAGCTTGAAACTGAAAGATGAGTTACGCCAGTCGCCAGTGATATAATCCATTCGCAATTTTTTCACTAAAGCTGGGATATCATGGCAGTAAATGAACGCATTTGCTTCGTCAATGGAATAAAATTTCTCAAAATCATCTTGGCGTTTTCTGTATGATGTTGCGCCGATATTTTGCTGTTTGACTTTTCTACGCTTCAAAAATTATGTCAATATTTCGGAATTTTGTTGTGATAGTCCCATCTTAGCCACAATGTAATCCATTTCGATTTGTATTAGCGGTTATGGTGCATTATATATCACATTGGTCGGATTGGTGAAAACGATTTCGGCTTGCAGGGACACAGTATCCAGACTCGGAGGTTTAGGTGGCTCGGTAACAGTAGTGTCGGTACTGGAAGTGTGGCGGTAAGAGCGGCAATGTATACTTTGGTTTTACATTTTTTCCTGTTCAATCAAACCAGAACCTGGATTCAGCATGTCAAGTTAGGTCTTCCACCCAAATTACCAGCTTAATAAAAGAAAACAGCACACCTTTCCATGTATCCACATTGTAAGGTTATTATAACAAGTTTTGCACACTGTGTTCGGCGTAAAATTTGCACCACTTAAATCTGTTTCATCGAAATAATGACAATACGCTGTTTTGAATTTCTCAGTAAACAAGTTTTTTTGATCCTGTTTGGCTATTTTTGGGACGTACCTTAACAGGACGTAACAAAAATCATCCAATTTTGGGCACGTGTTATTTTCCATATTCAAATATTTAATATTCTTCTGGTTTTAAAATGTAATTCACTCTGAACAAAAAACAAACACTTTCCTCTACGGATATACATCGAATAACATTTATTTAGATCCTTTTACCATTCAAAGGGCGACTCAAGTTGCAGTTTTACAATCTGTCTGCTAGCTGTTTGTTCACTACACATGTGGCAACTTTTAACAGGACTGACGAAGTAGGTGACATCATTGCAATTGTTACAATTGACAAGCTTTTATACTCGTTAATAAAGTTAACATTATTTTCATTATTTCCAATTATCATTTTCATTTGCTCCCTTTTCCGTTTACTTTTTATATGAACGCACCTTCTTACTCGCTTGTTTTCCAACAACTGAACGGTCAAATGCAGTCAATAATGATACACACGAGGAAACGGTGGCAGCAACCAAGCAAAAATATAAAAAATTCTTGATATTTATGGCAACGGTTGCAGCAACATGAAAATCAATCGGCAACATAGCTACACACGAGGTAACCGTTGCAGCGACACAGCCATGTTGCTGCAACCGTTTTCGTACGGTTATATACGTATCTTCTGATATCGACCTTTCATCGCATGTGTCGCAACTACCAGTAACCTGGCGTTAGACAGACGTCTGCTCATTAGCAGCCTGGGATTTAACACAGGACATAAACAATAGGACCATATGCCAAGTCAGATTGCTTTACGTTGGTAAGGGAAAGATCCCCACCATCCGGCGAGTTTACCAGCCCAGGCTTAAGCATGGCATACCAATCAAGCCGCTTAATGACGTACGATCGAAAGATAAATAAGGATAAGAAGACCTTAGCAATCTGGCCTGCGTATAAGACATGATGGCGTTCCAAATAGGGCCTCGAGAGTGTTTCTCTCAGCAAGAGTGGAGAAGTGTTGTACCCTCGTTGAGTGGGACATAATTGGCGCCCAACTTGATGTATTCTTCGGAATAGATTAAGATGGAAATCTAGTTCTGTTGTACGTGGCGGTGACATAACAGACTGTGTTTTCTTCGTCTTCTCGTTGCTGCTCAGTGCGTAAGGCATAACACTAAGCAATGTGTGAATATCAGCGGGAAGTCGGGAGACTCACTGTTTGTGTTTACTGCTGTGAATTTGTTCTGTATGTTTGTATGTCGCAATGGTGTGTAATTTTGTTGTACATTATGGTAACATACGTGGGTTGAGAACGAATTTTTTCGGTGTGTACACTCGCATTAATATTCATCGGCCTGATGTTCTTGCTCTATGTGAATCCCGGGTGCGTGGGGATTCGGATCCACAGGTATTTCTATACCTTTTTGTTTCCCACAGAGGACTTGTGGTTTATGTAAAAATGGCATAGTGTTTCAGAGTCAGTAACATTTCGACTCACAAGATCTAGAATTTAACTCTCTTTGGATAAAATTAAAGATTGGAACACGTCTTATATTTTGGAAGGGAGGCATCCTTTAATGGCTTTGACACCCTTTCCGATTCCATTTCTTAGATATTGGGGAATTATCCGGACAGTGAAATCGTTGTTGCTGGTGACTTCAATGCCCACAATTCTTCCTGGTTAACGCATTCGAGCCATACAACTACGGAGGGCTAATACGTTGAGCTCTTCGCCGCGCTTAATGACATAACGCAATTGGTGAATGAACAGACGCAGATTCCGTGTGTTCCAGGGGCGCAATCAGCATTTACTTGATCTCTTTTTAACTTCGCACCGTGAAAAGTACGTACTTAACACGTTTGCACCTCTTGGTAATTCGGATCACTGCATCATTTTAGCGTCGTTTTCGTATTCAGCTCTTCGTCTCGCTTCACACACAGTCCCGAAGCGAACAATTTTTGTCAACGAAGAGGCACGTTGGGCTGAGCTCAACAACTTTTTGTTTTCTTTGTTTTGTGGACAATGATATAGATGCTGCTGCTGAACTGATCGAGAAGATAATTTTTATTGGTATGAATTCATACATCCCGACGAAAATTATTTCGGTTAAACCATCGGAAAATATTGCACACATCGCGTTCTAATAAAAACGTTAATACTGAACTGCTACGCAAACAGGCATGATCCAAGTGTGCCAAAGTACTTCGAAGCGAAAAGTTTCTTCACGAACAGCGTATTCGTGCTAAAGTCCTTTCTTTCCCTAGTGGCTAAGAGCGTTTTTGGTAATTTTTAAGAATAGTTCTTCCTCTATCCCAACTCTTCAAAAGATGACATAACATTCACTCAACCGGTTGATAAAGCTAACCTCCTGGCTGAAATGTTTGCAAGGAACTCTTTCTTGTCGGATAGCAATCAAGCATTCCCTGTGATCAATTACGTATCTTGTCCTATGCCCCAGATATTTTTTCGAACGCGAAGCGTTAAAACCCAGTGTTGTTTGTTGTCACATAACCGGATTGCTGATGGACGGTGTCATTACTATGGACGGTGTGGATATTGATGCATAAGATGCTCTTGATGTTTTGGGCATGAAAATACAATGTGATGTTCGTTGGGCAATACATGTATTTGAAGTGTCAAAAGAAGCATTCAAGTGTCTGGGCTTTTAAAAGCGGTGCAAGAAATACTTCTCTCCATCTGATCTTCTCAATATCTACACCACCTACATTAGGCCAAAGATGGAATATAACTCCCATATATGGGCAGGTGCTCCTATGACATCTTTGGAGCTTCTCGACCGTGTCCAGAGGAGAGCGACGGTGTTGATAAGGAACAGTAGGGTATCCAACTCTATTGTCTCCCTTGAGCATCGTCGAAATGTGGGTTGAGTTTCGCTGTTCTATCGCTATTTCCAGGGTATGTGTTCCTCGGATATCCGTCAACTTAAGCCAGACATGAGGATATGTAGACGAAATACACGGCTTTCCATTTTTTATCGACTGGCCGGTTGACCGCACTATCCGTTTTTTATCGACTGGCCGGTTGACCGCACTACATACTATAGAGAAAATTCGTTCTTCAGCAGTACAGTCCGTATGTGGAATAATCCTCCGGCTAGTGTATTTCCCACCAATTGTGACATACAAAGATTCAAGGCAAATGTCAACAGACACTACACCCTCTTTCCACCCTCCACTTCCCCAATTTTCTTTCGCCAACACAATGCACTGCATTTATAGGGGGTATCCCCTGTATATTGGTTTGATAAAAAAAAAATATTCTTTTGGACGGTTTGTACTTATTTTTGGATTGCGAATACTGTTTACTTTCTAACATACTACCTGTGTTGTCATTAGTTCCGTAACTTACATACAAATCAGAGTTGGCAAATAGGACTTATATAGCCTTGGAAAATCTTTTGTTTCTCTCTGATGGGGTTAGTAACCATAATGGGATATGAAAAAGGATTTAAGTTTGTAATTCCGCGTTGGTATATGATTTGTGTGGAACCCGAAAACCCCGGATAATCGACTTGAAATAACCGTTTCTTCCGAGATATCAATATTTAAAAAACCGACGTACGGTTAACCGGTCGCAATTCGGTTAACCGGTTCCGGTTTTGAATACGCTACTTCTATGGCTTATGTGACAACCTGATCTTAGCGGTTGATTGGCTAGGTCTGTTTATAAGCTACAAGCGTCCAAGTTTACCATAGGCCATAGTAGGGGTAAAGAAAATGTGGTCCCTCATGCCTTATTGAGGATTTCTAATTACGAAGTTTCTGGTGTGGAATTAATTCAACCTGAAGCTGACCATAATTGCCCATTTTTCCACGATGGTGAATACTTTGAATTAAAGGATCGGTTAAATATCCTGACATTAGAATAGTGGATAAATTTATTTATTATCGGTCGGAGTACTTCTCTGGAGAAAATGACCAGGATATTAGAGCATTGAAGCTCTGGATACCTGAAAGACTAAGGAACATCATGATAGTCTTTCGTAGAAGAAGCTTTTTCTGGGCGAGGATGATACGGGATGTTCGATATTACGTTCGAAATAGTGAGACGTTTACTGCAACCCAAACACCAAACGTGTTACTTAAGCCTCCTAAGGGTAACCCAGCCATATCTGAACGTCTATTCCAGCGCCTATACATAGATCTTCTAGGGTCTTACCCCCGCAGTAAGTCTGGTCACATTGGTATACGTATCGTGCTAGACTATCGTAGTAAATATCACTGGTTATGTCCCTTCAAGAAATTCACCTCGAATAAAATATAAGATTTCCTTGAAAAACATATCTACCAAGTTTGTTGGGTGCCGGAAACGATCGTCAGTGATAACGGCAGTCTATTCATTCTTATTAAGTATGGAATCAACCATATTTATAAGTCATTGTATTCACCGCAATAAAGAGTAAACCGTTCCTTAATTGCTGCAATTCGAGCATGCCTAACAAATTGTCATAGGCAATGGGATATAAATTCAACAGCCATCAGTTGTGCACTCCGAATTTTTTGCACCAGACAGTTAAGTGTTCCCCATATCATGCCCTATATGGGTTTGATAAGATCACTCACGCTTCTTTGAACAACTTACTAAGGCAATTGAAACCTTTGAATGAGCCGACCACTGTTCTCAATCGTGATAATCATTTTTCTTTAATAAGACAAGACTTAAGAAAATGTATAGAAGATGCTTTCAATAAAAACCGGAGTCAATATACACACGTTTAGTGTTGGTCAGGAAGGATTCCGGACCTTTTTTACACAGGAATTTTCAAAAGGGCTTTAATGACCAAATTTCTCCTGTAATCCTAATATCTAAAATTCGCGGAAAGGTTGGAAACCATTATTATTATAGGTATTATGTTAGGGGCTATGGAAGACAAGGTAATAGGTATATTTCACGCGAAGGATATTAAGCTCTGAACCTCTTTGTTTTCCCTAATTCTGTTCAAAATGGACCGAATTACCTGGTTTGTGATGGACGTCTCCATAAAATTTCCAACAAAATATTTGAGTTTAAAATTCCATTCAAAATCTGCATACTTTCCCCCTTTTTGTTCATATTTTCGTACAGCGTAGCAAGTCCCTTTTGAGAATCAACAAACTTACATGTTTTATTTCGATTCTACATTTTCCCATCGTAAAGAATTTATCGTACGTGATGCATAATAGACTGTATATCTGCTTTAAGGCTGTAGTCAATCCGGTCTTAAACTTAATAACTATATAAAATGGCTGTTTTTATTTGTTTACTTTCCTGCTGTAAGAGTTGCAGATGTTTTAGCAAGCAGGAAGCAATTTCATTGCCTTCTCATTTTGCTAATGCTTCGTGTCACATGAAACAATACGGATTGTTGGTTTCACTATCGTGTACCGCTCAATTAAATGTTCATAATTGTTTTTTATAAAACCTTATTGAGGTCCGTAGTAGTGGAGTCGCCTAGCACTACTGAAGGTAAATTTTTGTCTTGCTCTTTAGCTTTATAAGCAAAGTCAGCTTTAAGATGATGATCAGCACGTTGGTTGGTGAGATTTTGCGCTTCAATGGGATTCACTTTCTTGGCAGTGTCAATTCGAGATTTTGGTTCATCGCATTTACTGCAGGTAGCAACTTTCGGGGTTTGATGTGTTAACATATAAAGGCACGGGTAGGCAATCTATCAAAGTGAACATATGCAATCGTTTATGGTCTTTTACTCAGACTCTCTACATGAGAGCGGAAAAAGAGTGCAATAAGTTCTCTATACTATTCATTATTTTTTTTTTTAAGACCAGCACTCAGGGGATGCCCCCTATAAATGCAATGCATTGTGCTGGCGACGGAAATTTAGGTAGAGGAGGGTAGTGCTCATTTACATTTGCCTTGAATCGCTGTATGTCACAATTGGCGGGAAATACACTTGCGGGAAGTTTATTCCACATACGGACCGTACGACTGAAGAACGAATTTTCTCTGTAGTGTGTTGTGCGATCGACTGGCCAATAGACAGTAAACGGATGAGAGTTCCTTGAAAGCCGCGTACCTCTGCCAAATGACCTCACATCTGGTATAAGTTGACGGATGTCCGAGGAACACGCACCGTGAAAATACCGATAGAACAGTGTCACGCAACCCACATTTCGCCGATGCTCAAGGGAGGCAATAGAGCTGGACACCCTACTGTCCCCTATCAACACCTTTGCTCTCCTTTGTACACGGTCCAGCAACTCCAAAGATGACTTTGGAGCACCTGCCCATATATGGGAGTTATATTCCATTCGCGGCCTGATGTAGGTGGTGTAGATATTAAGGAGATCAGATGGAGTGAAGTACTTCTTGCACCGCTTTAAAAAGCCTAGGCACTTCGATGCATCTTTCGACACTTCAAATACATGTTTTGCCCAGAACATCAAGAGCGTCTGATTCCTCAATATCCACACCATCCATAGATAATGACGATACGACTGGGTCAGCTGTCCGCTTGTGCGAAAGCAGACAGCACTGGGTCTTCCCCGCATTAAAACTTACTCTATTCAATCGACACCACTCAACAATGGCCTCGAGATCGCGGTTGAGTGTTTCATTCATTAATTGACGTTTATCACTAATTTCCTGAAGATTTGGCCTGTGGTCGAATGAATATGAATGACAGAGATTACTGTCATCCGCAAAAGAGTAGATTTGGTTCACAGTCCGACCCAGGAGATCGTCAATGAAAATAAGAAAAAGAGAAGGAGAGAGAACAGAGCCCTGTGGTACCCCTGCCGTTAATTTATGTTCATCGGAAGAGATGCCATCTATAACAACTCTTATAGTGCGATCTCTGAGAAAACTCGATATAAATCGAGTGAAATTATCACCAACACCAAAAGCAGCCAGCTTCGACAAGAGTGCCTCATGTCAAACTCTGTCGAAAGCCTTGGAAATATCTAGAGCCACCACCTTACTCTCACCAAGCCGGTGGATGGATCGACTCCACTGTTCCGAAAGGAACGCCATCAGGTCTCCCGTAGATCTTCTCCTACGGAAGCCATACTGTCGATCATTAAGCAGGTAATTTGACTCGAGATACTTCACAAGATGGTGGTTAACCATGCTCTCCATAACTTTCGAGAGCGCAGAACAAATAGCAATTGGGCGGTAATTGGCGGGGTCACTTGCATCACCTTTTTTGGGAATAGGCTGGACGTTGGCTACCTTCCAACACGCCGGGTAAACTCCAGCGCTGTATGCAAGATTGAAAAGGTTGCGCAGTGGGCGTGCCAGCGTTGAAGAGCACTTACTTAGGACCAGTGCTGATATACCATCCGGACCCGGGGATTTACCTACGTCGAGATTCGCGAGAACCTTTTTAACTCCTCGTGTTCGAAAAATTATTTCAGGCATGAAGCCAGATACGTTATCTACCACGGGGAGTGGTTGATTGCTTTCCGGCAAGGAAAAATTCCTTGCAAACATTTCAGCCAAAAGATTTGCTTTATCAACCGGTTCAGTGAATAAGTGGTCATCTTTGACAAGAGTTGGAATAGAAGAAGAACTATTCTTTATTCTTCTCGCAAATGACCAAAAGTTCTGACTTCCCCTAGGGAAAGAGAGGACATTAGCACGAATACGCTGTTCGTAAAGAAATTGTTCGCGTAGAAGTACTCTGGCACATTCTGATCTTGCCTGCTTGCGTAGCATTTCAGTGTGGACGTCTTTATTTCGACAACATTCACTGAATGCTTCCTCTTTAGATCTGACAGCATTCTTGCATGTCTGGTAAACCAGCATTTTTCATATGGTTTAACCGAAATGTTTTTAGTCGGAATGAATGACTTCATACCGATTAAAATTATCTTTACAATCATTTCAGCAGCAGCATCAATGTCATTATCTAGAAAGCAAAGCTTCCAGTTGAAATGCTGATAAAAACTGTTGAGCTCAGCCCAACGTGCCTTTTCGTAGGAAAAAGTTGTTCGCTTCGGGGCTGAGTTTGAAGCGAGTCGAAGAGCTGAATACGAGAAGGATGCCGAAATGACACAGTGATCCGAATTACCAAGAGGTGCAAGAGTGATAACTTCATACTTTTCTGGGTGTGAAGTTAAGAATAGGTCAAGTAAATTACGGTAGTGCCCTTGAACGCACGGAATGTGCGTCGGTTCATTCACTAATTGAGCCAGGTTGTTGTGCGCGGCGAAGAGCTCAGCGTATTGACCCTCCTGAGTTGTATGGTTCGAATGGGTTAGCCAGGCCAGGTTAAAATCACCTGCGACAGCAATTTCACTGTCCGGATATTTCTCCAAAATTTTGGATATAGAGTCAGAAAGGGCGTCGAAGCCATTAAAGGATGCCTCCCTTTCCGCATTGGGACTTCTATAAAGAAATCCAAGGTGAAGGACATGTGTTCCAATCCTAAATTTAACCCAAAGGGAGTTAAATTCCGGATCTTCGGAGTCCAAATGACGCTGACTCTGAAACACTATGCCATTTTTTATATAAACCACAAGGCCTCTGTGGGAAACAAAAAGAGAAAGAACGTGATACCCAGGAACGTGAAAATCCTGTGGATCAGAATCCTCACAAACCTGGGTCTCACAAAGAGCTAGAATATCAGGCCGGTGAACATTAATATGGGATTAAAAAAAATAAATGGTTTCCCATTACATCCCATGAAGGGACTGGGGAGAAACTTCTCACAATCACTGAGCTGTGCGCTTTCCAGTTTTTACTCACTGATTGGGACCTACAGTTTTACACCGATTCCGAACGGTAATTTGAGAAGCTTTTTCATGGCTAGATACTCGATAGTGTCGCCGTCACTATGCGAGGTGACCGCCGCCGAAAGAAAATTTGAAGGTGGTCAGAGCCGGGTTCGAACCCAGGATCTCATGTACAAGAGCCGCGCACACTACCCATTGCACCACCGACGGCCTCAGTATATGGGAGTAAACACTAAAAAAATTCGTTCGCAGCCCTCGTATGTTGGCAAAGTGAAGAGAAAACTTACCTACCATTGCAACACACAAACAAAAATCAAAGCAAAGTCAATGCTATGTGCACAACACAAACAACCATTCCCCCACCTTCCCGCTGTTGTCCACACAATGCTTAGTGTTATGCCTTAAGCACTGTGTAGCAACGAGAAGACGGAAAAAGAAGAGCAGTCTGTGCTGTGCGTTAGTTAAGAGGGTGGGGGGGGACAACACATGCATGCGGAGAGGGGCATAAAAGCCCGTTGTGTGGTCAGTATAGACATTTGTTGTTGTCTGTTTATGGTTTGGTTTGTGTTGATGTCGCGGTGTCAAACATGTTGCGTTGGGAACGGAGTGGTGTCGCGAGCATTTGGTGACGATTATTGTTGTTGTTCTTATTGGTTTATGTTATTGCACTATAATGGTAGATGCAGTACCATAACAAATACAACAAGCCAAAAACAATAGGCATTTTGTTTTTGCTCTGTGCCTGTATTGTGTCAACTCAGCTGATAGATATTGAAAATGTATACAAAAATGAAAAAAGTGGCATTTACAAAATGGGTGTGTTTTATTTGATTTTTTGAAAGTGTTTAAGTATGAAAATTAAAACGTTTCTGAGTGATTTTTACGCAGAAAACATTTCAGAAACAATAATTGTAGGCGAACGGTGGTTGTAGACAAACAAAAGTAAACAAACTTTGACATAACACAAAAACTCACCCCAGAAAAAAGTTCACATCAGCTGGGCTAGTGCTTCTACCATTTGCTTCTACCATGATACTATTCAATACTTTTTGTCGTCGCTCTATTTATGACAAAATAAAAACGTTTATTCAGTGAGCTAAATAATGCTTTATTTATTTTAACAATATTACAGCTATTGGTAAGGCAGATGTAGAAAAAATGCAATGAGTGTTCGATCTCACGGGCGATGTGTTAACACCTTTTTCTTACACGGTACTTTTCTTGCTTAATATTCTTTGTTTTATTCCCACAAAAAACAAAGAGAATGTAAAGCAACAGACACATGTACATACATATGTTCGTACATACGCTACACAAGTTAACACAATTTTCGTTGCTCTCTTGCTATTTCATTTTTATATACGTATAACTACGTCATTATTCTCTTTGCTCTGAGACTGCTCCGCACCCACATTTTATTTGACTTACATTTCACAATAATAAAGAAAACCAACCCGTAAAAAACATCGTTTTTGACCCCTTTGTCCAATCTCGCCCGTATTTACAGAAGATCTTAGAATATGTATGTATACCTAACCAACATACCCTATTTTGTTCAAATACCGTTAACAGGAGCAGATAGAATGGATTTTTAACTTGTGATTTGTATAGGAGGTACCACTTTCCTCTATACAATACCGCCCATATTTGCAGCAGATCTTAGAATATGTACAACTAACCAACATACTCTATTTTGTTCAAATACCGTTAACAGGGGCAGAAATAATGGATTTTTAATTTGTGGTTTGTGTGGGAGGAACCACGACCCTTTGTCCAATCCCGCCCATATTTTGACAGTTAATTTTTGTCGTCGCCATTAGTTTGCCTGCGAAGTTTCAGCTCGATTGGAATACGGGAAAGGGCTAAAAATCAATCCAAAATTTTTTCGGTATGCATACATACATGCATACAGACAAGTGAAGTTAATATAAAGAATTTAAATTAATATCACTTAAAAATATTTGAAGACGAGTGTCATTATTTTCTTGTTTAATACTTTTTATTTTGTACCCACAAAAACAAAGAGAATGCAAAGCAACATACATATGTTCATTAGGGTGTCTTTTTCGATTTTCATGGTTGCTCAAGCTTTATTGGAAAGCTTATAGGGTAAAGTGTTTTTGAGATTTTTTTCAGATTTTTCGGAAGAGGTTTAGATGTCGCATAAGTCGAATTTCCCTCCAAAAATCGGATAATTCGGACGTTTTCTGAATTTTACTTAAAACTCGGTCAATAACCACGATTTTCTTAGTTAGTAAGTCAACGCACGACGTTCAAGCTTTTATTTTATATGCATAAACCACCAGTGTGGTAAAGATTTTTGCTCAATAAGGTACAACGTATTACAGTTTTTCGTAAATTTTGGATAAACTTTGTTACTAACGTTTTATAACTTTTAAAATTTCTATGAAAATTTAAAAACTAATGACGCATTCTAAACGACTGATAAATTCCAAATAATTTTGTGGTTCCTGCAATATGTTGCCGTGGCCAGGTTTTGCTACGTGTAATTCTTTATCGTTGCTTAGCGCATGAAGGTTTTTTCAATAATACAATGTTTAAAGCTATTCCGATGAAAAAAGACAAACAGTTATAATATTATTAGGTTCATTAAATGAGTAAAGAGTTTTAAAGTGGCATTACTCAGGAGCAGTAACAGAAAATTCAAATTTCTTTCTATAAAATTGCTTGGAATTTACCCATCTTTTAAGGTGTATCATTAGTACTTTAAATTTTTATAGAAATTTAAAGTAAACCCAATGCAAAAATAGGACACAGATTAGAATATTATTAGTTTCATATAATGGGCAAAAGGCTTTAAAATGGTATAACTCTGGAACAGTAACCGCAAATTCAACATCTTTTTAAAGAATTGCTCGGAATTTATATGTCTTTTAAAGTGCATCATAATTTTTCGTAAGAATTTTAAAAGATTAAAGCGTTGTTTAAAAAATTTACCCAAAATTTACCAAAAAAATTTAGTACGTGGTACCTTATTGAGGAAAATCATTGCCAAAACCCGTGGTTTTTGCATATATAATAAAAGTTTGGACGTTTAGCTTCAAAAGGGTTGACTTAAAAACTAAGAAAATCGTGGATATTCACCGAGTTTTAAGTAAAATTCAAAAAGCGGCAGGAATACCCGATTTTTGGGGGAAATTCGATTTGCGCGACCTCTAAAGCACTTCCGAAAAATCTGAATAAAATTCTCAAAAATACTTTACCCTATAAGCTTTCAAATAAAGCTTGATCAAAAAAAAGTTTCTATTGATGGGTCACCCTAATGTACATACATAAAGGGTTTTTTAACAGAGACGCTACAAAAGTAAATCGATATGGACAGCAAACGACGCCATATTTTTTCCCGCTCTTTTAACATTTATCTTCAGTAAGGTTTGCCATTTCATCATGGAAAGATATAGGAGCCAACAACGAGTCGAAATTATTAAAATTTACTACCGAAATTTGGAGTCAGTGGCCTCAACTTTAAGAGCGCTACGTTCGGATTTTCGTCGGAAAATCATCTTCAGCGATGCTCATTTCTGGCTGAATGGCTTCGTCAATAAGCAAAATATGCGTTATTGGACAGACAGCAATCCACACGTAATCCGTGAGTCATTATTGCATCCCGAAAAAATTAAGGGTTGGTGCGGTTTATGGGCCGGCGGCGTCATTGGGCCGTACTTCTTCCGTGATGATCAAGACCGGCACATTACTGTGAATGCGAATCGCTACCGTTCAATGATAACCGAATATTTTTGGCCCCAATTGGATAATATGGACTTGGAGGACATGTGGTTCCAATAGGACGGCGCCACAAGCCACACAGCGAATGCCACAATAAATTTATTGGAAACCAAGTTTGGTGAACGTGTTATCTCACGAAATGGCTCAGTCGATTGGCCGCCTCGGTCGTGCGATTTGACGCCGTTAGATTATTTCCTGTGGGGCTACGTCAAGTCTATGGTCTATGCCAACAAGCCAGCGACGATTGATAAACTTCGTACGAATATCGAACGTGAAATTGCAGCAGTATCGGCCGATTTATGCTTGAAAACCGTCGAAAATTGGGTTCAGAGTCTGGACTTCTGCAAGCGTCCCCGTGGTGGCCATGCAAAAGAAATCGAGTTCCATACATAATGGCATCGAACCTACTTTCACAGGAATAAAGAATTTCATTGGTATCTAAAACCGGTTTTGTTTTATTTAAAAAAACTTTTGTAGCGCTCTTATTGAAAAACCCGATACAATTCTATGTTCAGCGTTGCCAGAGGCCCACTAAAAAAGTATGCCAAATGTCCTCAAAAATGTTTCCCCTTGCAAAATCATGATGCTGAAATTAGCTTTTTGGTATTTTTTCTAATTCTGAGTCCAAAACACATACAGTCCCTCCAAGAAATGGCTGCTCATCTGGCCTTTAAAAAGTAGTTAAACGTTAACCGTTTAAGTTAAATACTCGTATAAGTATTATGGATTTAATTTGTTGTAGCCTAAATCTTAATTTCATACAAAACAGAAACATAAAACATTTTAACAAATTCCACAACAATAACGAAAGATAGACTATACTAAGGGTGATTTTCAGTTCTAATAAGTATGAAATATTTTAAATAAAACTTAAAAAAATCACATGAGATGCCAGGGGACACCCGGTTGGAACGAAGTTCCCTTCGCTATATATTATGTACTAGTTAATTCCACCACGTCTAAGGCACCCGTTGCAAAATACGATAACTTAAATGGATCTTTAAGAAATGGTACGTTTTGTAAAAAAAAACTTTTTTATTAATCAAGAATAACATACAATACTACAGTTACGATAACAAAAGTATGTATTCGCTAGCGATTTTAGAGATATGCGCCATAAAGATTACCGTTGACTTCAATAACTTTTTAGTTATTACATGTGCGTACTATCCGGCCGCCAATATAAATTCAATACGAGTAGACTTTGATTCTATGAATCTTCAAATTTGAAATAATTACTAGACTTGACCTGCAAGCAAACAGAATGGAGTAATACTGTTAATAACGCAAATGGCAATGACCTAAAAGAATGGTTGTCGGAAAACGTAATACAATTCAGATGCAAGCTTTACGCTTCTGTAGTACCATCCTTTCCTCGATCGAGCTCATACCATGATTTATAAATAACGGATTCCACGCTAAATCAAGGAAATGGCAAACTGCCTCAAAACATTGAATTACGATAGCGACCACAGCACAGTGCAATTAATTGTGAAAATTGAGAGTGAGCCGAATGCTATGACAACTTAGAATGAGGGGACAGCGTTCAAATTTAACTTTAAAAGGACAAATTGAAAAAGGTTTGAGAAGGTGGTAACGCAGAAAATCAAGTTAGAAACAGTTATACCGAACTATCGAAATTTAACGAATGATGAAATAGATGTATAAATTACATTTTCTAATATCAGAGGCTATTGAAAGTATGGTACCAAAATTTAAAACAAATATGTCTTTTCAAAAGCTTTTAACAGAATAATTAAAAAATTACCCTCAGAAAAAAATTAAAATATTAACAATGATAACAAAAAACATAATACATTAGAAACAAGACTTACACAATTATCACTAAACACCTTAAAACAAAACTCAAACTGATTAAAAAGCTATTGAATGAACATTTTATATTAGTAGGTAATAAAGAAATTCAGGAAAACCTGGAGAGATTAGATCATAGAGATCCAGTAAGAATGTTCCAAGGCACGAAAATATTTAAAATAAATTAAACCACTCAATTTAACTAAAATAGTTGTGCACAAATCGGAACGGAACACAGTAAGAAAAGCTGGAATAAACACGCAGGATCGAGAAAAGGATAATACGGACAACTTAGTAATACGTGCCCAAGATCAAATGCATGATGTAATAGGAGCTTTTCTAGAATCAATACATTCTTAGAAGGATTTCCATGAAAACAATAATAATCAAACTAGTCGGCATTCGCCGATGATATTATTATTTATCATGCTGGACCTCCAAACTCATTCAATAAGGTCGAGGAGTATGCCCATGATTGACATTTAAAAATAAACATTAATAAGTGTGAGCCTATTCTATGTCGGGCACCAGTAGGAAAATGTACTAACGACGTAACACGGAATTGAGAACAATTCGGAATCAAATGAAACCTTTCGAATACGAGCATTGAGAACAAGCACAAAATTAAATGTGTAGGGGTGTACCTGGGCAAACACTTAAACTTTTATAAACATATAAAGGAGATAGTCTCAACGGCAAGGAAATTTTTTTTATAAAGTATATAGGCGTCTTTTTCATTCTAAACATATAAATTCCCGTGTCAAAACTATTATGTATCAAACGTCAATTCGTCCTGTCATAAAATATGGTTGGCTTGTCTGGTTCAACGTATCGCCGACGGTCACGGAAAAATTACGGATATTCGAAAGGAAATGTTTAAGAACCTCTACTTCTCTGTACTGAACATCACAAGGTCAGCACACAAAGTATATATCAAACAAGAAACTGTATACGTATACTAAGGCAAATGTAATTCTAATTGACAATTACATCATAAATTTAATAAGAAACAATATACTACGTCGTACAACAAACTGTGAAAACAATTTAATAATGGCTCCCTACTATACAAATGCGAATTATTTAAGTGATGCATTACGAAAAGGTTTTCTTCCACCAGAGTCGTTTATATACCTCGATAAACAAACATATATCGAGGATACAAATGGGATTCCCGTCATATACCATATATACAAACGGGCAAATATTAATGCAGTAAAAAGTACAACGTACAATGTCGGTGATTTTCGACACAATACTAACATATCGCATAAAGATATTGTATATTTTTTATTTATGTATTTTTTATTTATGAATTTTTTAATTAAAAATTTGTCAGTACTTTTTTATCTTATATGAGTGCTAAATTGATTTCAGCAAATTGAATTTATAAGGCTGTACTAAATGCAACATATATGTTTATTAAATACACTCCAGACCCCGATCTGGGGACAATAGATATAAAAAACTATAAATTATTAAATTGCTATTGTTTATTATGGTACCTTATTTTTTTATAAGTACTTGAATTCAATAAACATTCTGAATCAAAAATAATTATTTATGATTATTTTTTGCTAAAAAATAATGATTTTGGGGTGATTTTTTAATATTACTCAAATTTAATCAATACCATTGACACAAATCCTTAAAGCTAATAATATAATCATTAGTATATCATTTTTATAATAAAACTCATAATGATTACGGTCCTTGACTTCTGTGAATGAAGGAACAACTGACTGCGGTTGTTTCGGAGATAAGAAAAAACTGTCGAAATTATTCAAGTTAGGACTTACTGGTACAATAATATCCCGATCACTAGAAGCTTTTGTGCTCAGGCTATTTAAAAGTATCAAACATATCATCCAACGATTTAAAATTCGAACTATTGGAGAGACAATCTGAATTTAAATTTTGAAATCCCTTCATGGCCTCCTTAAATAGCTTATATAAGTCAACATCGAATTCTCTACACTTCCACCATGTTCGGCGAAGCCCGGTTTCCTTAGCCGCAATTGTGTCATAATGTCTTCCATTGAAACTAGCACACTTCACATGGGCATGACTATCACAAAGCCAACATGAAAGACATCAACCCTCATATACGTCCCTGACTGTACAAATCTAGTAATAATTACCAATTATATTAAAGGTATGCAATACAATAAAACAACAAATCGAATTGTGACAACTTTCAAACACTAAACTACGAAATCCTAAAAGTATGCAGAATAATACTGGGTTGAATACTGGGTTATAGCATAGTAGGGTTAAAAAAAAGTTGTCTAACATTTTTTCATTTAGCCCCCATCCCGCAATGTGCGATAAGGAACTTCGTTCCAAAAATAATTTATTGTTTTGTTTGAGGTCCCTTGTTTTGAACAATTTCTTTCAATCATCTTAGAATAAAATTTCCAAATTTTGGATAATTTCTTCAGGAATCCGTTCCACTTATCCTAGCGAACAGTGGTCAAGTCGTCACTACTTCGAAACTATCTTTGTCGAATATTTCTCTCATAATGAACCTGCAGATTTTCCCTGGAGTTTATATCTGGAGTTTCGTGAGGACTTCCATCGGATTTAAACCATTTTATAAAAGTCGCATCTTGATACTGATACTGATACTAATTGTAAGTTAGTTAATAATCGTCCATATTTCTATTCCAGGAAAAAAAGTACGTTTTACAACGTGTTGAGGAGTGCATTCTGGAATAATAAATTTATAAGGAATTTTGTCATTTATCTCTATATAGAATTTTTTAAATGGTCAACATATTTCTGATATTTCATGAATTAATCTTGAGGTTTTACGCCTTAGGAGTTGCTTTGTTAGCTAGTAACCTAAAAATGTGATATTGTACCTTCTATACATCATAACATTTTCAGATAAAATAATGGGAGAAACTTTACGTACGAAAAATTGTGCCGTTTGCAAAAAGATTGTGCTAAAAAATTGCACAAAAAGGCACGATTTTTCAGAAAACGAGTGCCAAAACCGAAAAAATTATGCCATACCCTGCACAAGGTCACATAATTTTCGTTGCTCTCTTGCTATCTCATTTTTACATACGTATAACCACGTCATTATTCTCTTTTCTCTGAGAGTGCTCCGCACCCACATAAGACGACTATTCGCTGCCGCAGTGTGTGTTTTTTTCGCAGTTTGACAATCTGTGTTTCGCTGTCCGTCAAATCTCTGTTCTATATAGGGGTGGGTCACCCTTATCCTACCCTTAGCCTACCCGATATGCACACAAAATTTCAATCAAATCGGTCCAGCCGTTTCGGAGGAGTTTAACATCAAACAATCTGTGATCGCAGTCGGGCAGTATGTGTGATCGCAGTCTGACAATCTGTGTGATTGTAGTCGGACAAAGTGTGTTTGGATATGTTCACTTTGTGAATTTAGTGCCTATCCGCGCCTATACATGTTAACACATCAAAAAGAAAGTGCAATAGCAAAAGAGCCTTCAGCACAAAAACTATTCTTTTTTATTTTCCAATGTATCATTTACTATTGAAATCGAACAGGTACTGTGTAACAAAAAGGTGTTATCACATCGCCCGTGAGTTCGAACACTCATTGATTGTTTTAACTTGATATTCATTGTTGTGGAGAATATAAATTATTATTTTTACTGTGTTAAAAAATTAAAGAATTTATTTTGCTCAAATTCATCAGGGATGATTTTTATTTATTCGGCCTTTTCGTTGGTACTTTTAATTTTATTAGTTAAGCCTCAGGCCATTCTATATCTCTATTAATACAAATATAGTTTTCAAAAAGGAGTTTTGCAAATGCAGTCCTACGATTCCCGGCAAACCGTATAGCTATTTCAGATCTAGCCACAGATCTTCATCAGCGAACTTAAGTTATTATTCAAATTAAAATTGTACGCCTAAGTGATATAAGCAACAATTCCCTGAGTTATAACTTCCTGAATAGGAAGGTAGGTAGTTTTTAATACGGAGATTAGCGTAGTGCGCTTATCTCAATTTTTTCTTAAGTCGACTTAAGCACTTTTTCTTTTCACTACTGTAATTTTATAGCATGTTGATTTTATTACTTGTATTAAAGATCTAATAGAAGACGTTTGTTCACAACTCATTTCTTTACTTGAGCTTTTTCGATTTGACTTTTGACTGAAAAATTCGTTTTTTTATTTTAAATTTGGAAATTATGCTTTTGAATTTGAATTGAAAAAACTGCGCCTACTAAGGACAGTGCAAAATTTCACCCTCCGTTTTCTTGGTATATAATCAGACAATAACCGAGGAAGATGACTGGCGTATGCTTAATGAATATTCTCATTGCTTTCATCGTACTTGTATACTTTAGAATACAAATTATCAGCATTGTCCAGCTTGCCAACCGCCATGCTAATTGTCAGATCTGCGAAAGTTACTTATTTTACCAAAGGCAACTACACAGGGAAGTTCTAAGTAATCTCAGTTTACGCCCAGAGGGGCTAAACAGAAGCATTATCGAACTCGTAACACTAAGCGAAACCGTTTTGAAGATGCTCAGAATTTGATTTTGAATCTAACTGTTGTATCAAAACAACATAACGTTTTTCAAAACTTAGAACACGGTAATGTTGCCTCGAATCATAATTCTAACCCAATACCAGCTGGAATTGTTGATAACTCACCATCGGCAAATGTCATTAACTGCAAAACTGCAATGGAATTTACAAGATGATTGAAACGAATTTGACTCGAATATTTCAAAACATGGGAATAGTTACGCAATCTTTCACATATAGTGGTGTCAATAAGATTCCATATTCGGGTAATGATAATAATTTGCATATGTTTCCACAAGTCCCACAATCTGTAATGCAGAATTCAATTCGAAATTCCAATAATAGACAAACCTCGTGTTTAGGCGGTAATAATATTCCGCGTCCACACGTTGCTCAGGCTAACGTAAATATGGACTTTCCAAATCGTTCTCTACACTCAATCTTCCCATCTACATAATTCAAGTCAAATACCGACTGAAAAAGCTATGTCCGCCATACAATATTGGACCCTCAAATTTAACGGTTCTCTTTTTACAATGATTATTCTCGAATATGTGACAACTTGCATATCTTCTTATCGGGCAAAGCGAGAAACGCAATCGCAAGCAAAAAAATCTCAGAGACATTTGGCACATTCTATGACGCTCTATCGCCCATGACGGACAGACTCCCAAGGCACAATGTCTGAAGCCGAACTTATTGAAATTCTGGCTAGGAACCGAAGTCCGGAGAATCGTCAGGATCTGTTATATATCCCCTTTTTGTCTGTCAATATCGCACTTTAGAAAACTAGTTGAGATGCGTGAGCACTTGTTAAGTGATGAATACGTTCGCAAGCATCTGGCAGAGCTTGTTGAGAAACGTGAAGAACACTCTACTGAAAATGGCTGTCACTTTGTTAATGCTTTCCATAAAGGGGAAATCACAAGTAAGTGCTGGAATTGTGACAGAGTCGGACATGTTTGGCATGATTGTACAGAGGACAGGGTAGTGTTTTGCTATGGAAGTGGCGTGAAGGAGGTTTACAAACCCATCTGCCTCCAATGAATAAAAAATCGTTTCCATTACACCCCATGAAGAGACAGGAGAGAGCGTCTCACTCACTGATTAGGACTTACAGTTGTACACCGATTCCGAATGGTATTTTGGGAAGCTTTTTCATGGTGCATACTCGATAGTGTCGCCGTCACTATGCGAGGTGACCGCCACCGAAATAAATTTTGTAAGGTTGTCAGAGCAGGGATCGAACCCAAGACCTCATGTGGTACAGGCGAGCATACTAACCAATGCACCACCGACGGCCACTACAATGTAGGGGCAGGTCTCGATCTGTTCTGTGTGTCACACCAGGATCCATCGGAACCTTACCCAGGTCCAATGCAATAGATACCAGAACTGCGACTAGACCTGTCTAAAGCTTTTGACACTGTCGATCACTCATCCTGCTTCAGGATATCTTGAACTCGTCTCCCCCAAATACTACCAAGCGCTGCACAGTGTACGATTTTGATATGATGCCAACACTAAATCCTAATTTTTTTTTGTTCTATTTCGTTTTTTCAAATATGGAGTATGGTAGTAGGCTACCTAATCATTATAAAAATAATGATTTCAAAATGAAAAAATTGTGTATGCAGATTATAACAGTACTGTCAATATCAAATATAAGTAGTTGAAAACACCTGAGTATGAGTTGGGAAATATTCATTAAAGTTTAAATTCTGATTGTGCAGATATTATACAATATTTCTTGGTGCGGTTTTTTTTATTTAAAAGAAAAACTATTCATAATTACATATTTAAATATAAATCAACGAAAAACCGTATGTTGTTTATATATTCCTCATAAATGTTAATCAGATTTTAATAATTTAATATGAAAAAATCCATAATACTTTCTAGTCTGTATCTCCTAAACACGGGAGAGTACGGGGGCGAAAGTTTCGTCAAAATAATCTGGAAAGTGTTCACAATAGCTGTAACTAAAAGAATTTTGCAGCCGTTTGCTTCCCCAGAAATTCTTGAAGCTTTTGTAAAATTGCCACTACGATTACTCACCGTCATTTGTTCGATTTGTGGGTTGTAACACCGAATACAGGCCGATGCACTAGGCTTGTTGATGAAGTATCAGACAATCTTTGTAGCGGTTCTAGATGCGCAATAGATTATGACAAATTAAAATTATTTTGCAAGCGTTTGTGAGAACATTTTGCTAGCAGGTGGGCTAAGGCCTATCGAGCAAAGTCAAGATTTTATTCGGACCACAGTGAATGGCTAGCATCGAAAATAAATACATCGTCATTTGTTAATGTTTCAAGCCCAAATGATACTGCTGGGAGACCTGTAAAAAGCTTTACTGATTGGCCAAAACAAAAGAAAGCGATGAAATTATGTGAGAGTGTATGCGAAGATCAGCTGTTTATGGCAGCTGAAACAAAACTTCGTTCAACA
Organism: Phaonia tiefii; assembly: GCA_963931995.1. NCBI lineage: Eukaryota > Metazoa > Arthropoda > Insecta > Diptera > Muscidae > Phaonia > Phaonia tiefii. The sequence continues at coordinate 109,865,439 of OZ008368.1, read as the reverse complement.
GGCAAACGTAACTCAGCAGAATTACTAAAAGAATTATTTAAATCGTCTCCAGAGAGAGGTACATGTGTCAAATGGGATCTAGAATCTTTTCTACTGAAGCGGTCGCAATGATAACACTGGTTTACAGCCAAAAAATACCAAGAACGCCACATGCCTAGATAAGTTAATTGGGACCGCCTGAACACGAAAAACGCTGTAATTTTTTTTCCTAAGTACCGATTTTTAGATAACAGTACTTTTGTGTTTTTCGGTGTATCATCCCACTCAACCCCTTGTGGAGCCCAACCGAAAAGACTGATCGAGATATATGGGATATCGTGAACTTTGAGGGGCCACTACTCGGTCATTTCAATGTATAGCTTATCGACGAAAAGGGCATTCAATTACCTTTTTAACGATATCCCATATATCTCGATCGGTCTTTTCGGTTGGTCTCCACAAGGGGTTGAGTGGGATGATACACCGAAAAACACAAAAGTACCGTTATCTAAAAATCGGTACTTAGAAAAACAAATTACAGCGTTTTTCGTGTTCAGGAGGTCCCAATTAACTTATCTAGGCATGTGGCGTTCTTGGTATTTTCCAAAGTTAAAATTTGTAAAGCAGTGTAATAGACACTGATTTATCTGTGCATCAATATAATTTACTTTAACTTGCACTAACTATAAAAAAACCTTTCCCCAAAATGCATTGCTTTATCTTGAATAGTTTTAAAGTTATGGAATTTAGTGTTGCTACCATATTAAAATCGTACACTGTGCGCTGGCTTGGCAGCTACCTCAATGGGAGGCAGGCATTTGTAGAGTTAAGGGGCCAGAATTCCCGTTATCGGAAGATAAAAATGGGTGTGCCGCAAGGAGGAGTATTGTCACCTATACTCTTAAACATTTATCTTGCGAATCTTCCTGCACCTCCCCAAGGAGTTAGTATTGTGTCGTACGCCGATGATTGTACCATCATCTCCTCAGGAGTAAATGTAGACGACACATGTGCTAGGATTAACAGCTATCTAGCCACCCATACTAGCTTTCTTCTGTGACCCTTTTCACTTCTTGGACCAAAGAAGTAAGGAGAGAGCTCGACATCTCTGTCAATGGGGGGTATATACCCACAGTCCGTAACCCCAAAATACTCGGAGTTATTTTCGATAATCTCCTTACTTTCTCTAAACATGCGGATTACATCAGAAAAAAAGTCCACACCCGCAACAAGGTCCTAAAGGCCCTTGCAGGGACAACTTTGGGCAAGGAGAAGGAGACAATTGTAGTGACCTATAAAGCTATAAGTCGCTCGGTCTTCAACTATGCCGCCCCGGTGTGGTCATCTTTCTTAAGTGATACCCAGTGGAAAGGTCTACAGAGGATCCAAAATAGTGCACTTCGAATCGCAACCCGATGCACACAAATGACGAACGTGGATCATCTACATGAGGAGACCAAGTTACTGTCAGTGCAACAACATAATGTGTTGTTGACAAGACAGTTTCTTTTGGCTTGTCATCTGCCCAGTCATCCCAACCATCATAGTCTGATTTATGATCCACCCCCCCGTCACATCCGGAAGGACATCAGGTGCTACTGTGCGGACATCCAAGACGTCATTCCATCGGACGTCAACAGACTGTCGATAGCAGTAGCACAGAAATTGTTGCATAACACGGCGGTGTCAGAGGCCAGAAATGGCTACTATTGCAACAGGGCCCTTAATGAACACCCTCCCGCGATTTCGAATAATCAGAGGCTTCTGCCCAGGCACACCAGAACCATTCTGGCACAGCTTAGATCTGGTTGGAGTTCTATCCTGTACTCATACAGATCAAGGATAATCCCAGGCACCTTAGATCAGTGCCCACACTGCCTACAAAGCCCTTATGACACTATTCACATTTTTAACTGCCCTGATAGGCCTACTGACTTGCGCCCAGTGGACCTATGGGACAGACCCTTGGCGGTGGCACAATTTCTCCAGCTCCCCACCGCTACCTGCAGTGAAACATAGGGGAATTACACATAATTTTGTTTTTTTTATATCTTCCAGGGACGAACGAGTGGAAACAGAAAATCCGTTACAACAACAATGTAGGTGCCGAAACTATAATCATTCAAAAACTCGAAGAATCGTGGTCCGCGTTCGGCCCAAGACTAATTGTTGGAGACCAATTTCATTTGGATCATAGAGTTGAAGGTGGTGCAGTTGATAATATTAAGGACGAATCTCAGTCGTGTTATCCAGATGATAAATTAAGACCTGACAAAGTAACTGTGTTACAGATACTCGCTCATTTGCGAGAAAATTCGGAAAGCTAAATTTCTCTCCTACTATTTCCAAAGTTGCCATAACACAAACTATTAGAATTACATCTTCCTATTAGAATTACATAGCATCTCTTGCTGTAGAGCCCCCTGTGAAACCAAACGTATACAGGTCGTATGCGTCGATTTTACAAACTGAATAAAATTTGCCAGAAGTTATTTGTATCTTGCATAAGTTCAAACCCACAATATATGGGATATTACGCTAAAGTTTCTTTTCTTAGATGTATCGAATATCGCCATTTAGATACCGGTGCGAACATTACTTTCATTGGGGCAGACTTGGCATTAGACGACTTTTCAAAATGTCTGAATTTTTTAGATGCAAGTCGAGCGTAAAGACGGTTGGATATGTGCACAAGTAACTTTTAAAGAGAACAACGCAACCCTAAAACTATTCATTATTCCCTCATTTACGCAACGCCTAATCCTGGGAATAGATTTCTTTAAGCTTTTTACTTTAATACCTAATATTTTGGCAACTCCAGCTAGTGGTCACTTCAATAGTTGTTCCGAATGACCACTATAAATCCCACGTGCAAGATAACCCAAGAACTTGACCAGGAAATGGAAACATTCTTTCCACTAATCGATCAGCAACGACAGCAGTTGAATGCTGTAATATACATTTTTCCCAATTTAAAACGCAAGGCCTTGGTAGAACAAACCCTACAAAGCATTCTTTTGATGTCGGTGACGCTGTTCCCATAAAACAATGATTCTACCCAGTTTCCCCTGCGATCAAAGTATTGAAAAATGAAAGGGAAATTGATCGCGTACTAGATCTAGGAGTAATCGAATTTGGTAAATCAGCATGGAGCTCTCCTATGAGGCTGGTAGTAAAACCGAATAAAGTTCGGCTATGCCTAGATGCTAGAAGACTAACTGCACTAACTAAAAAGGATGCATGGTCGTTATCCAATATCGAAGGCATATTTTCTAGGCTTCCGCCTTCGAATATAGTTTCAAAATTAGATTTGAAAGACGCCTTTTGGCAATTTTAACACGCGAAAAATCGAATGCGTTAACCGCCTTTACTGTGCCGGGGATGCCATTATACACATTTGGGTAATGCCCTTCTGACTTAGTAATAACCCAAACACGTGCCGGTGAATGGATGAAATTATACCACTTGACCTTCGTCACTCCGTCTTCGGATATTTGGATGACCTCTGTATCGTCTCGGAGGACTTTCTGCCTCATTTCGAAGCTATTATTCGAATTTCATCCCGATTTCGAAACTCATATTTGACGTTAAATGACAATAAGAGTAAATTTTGTGTGACTTGTGTGTGCTTTATACGATATGTGATAGGACACGGGGAATAACGAACGATCCCGAGAAGATAACGGCAAAGGAACCTAAAGCAAGGTTAACCGGATGGTACAAAATGTTTGCCATTACTTACTTTCTTACTTATCCGGTCTCGAACAGCACCGGGGGGATCAGTGACCTTACTAAACGAAGATAACTCATTTCGCCAACCAGTTCGATTTTTGCTTTATTTCTCCAGTTGGCAATACCAAGTGTACGCAGGGATTCGTCAACCGGATACCTCCAGCGGAGTCTGGGTCTTCCTATTTTTCATCTTGCTTCGAGTTTGGTTTCGAATCCCCTCCGTGCTGGTCTTCATCAATTCTACTGACATGGCCTAGCCAGCGTAATCGCGTTTCGCTGATCCGTTTAACTATGTCAATGTCGTGATATACTTAGTTCATACAGTTCATGGTTCAGCGTTGCCGATACTGGCCGTTGTGCATTATTGGACCATCAATTTATTTTTCTCTCGAAGACTCCTACAGATGTTTCGCCTGCTTGCGATAAAACGCAGGATTCTGCGCCGTAAAGCAAGACAGGTTGTATGAGGGTCTGGTACAGCTGGACTTTTGTTACTCGAGGCAGAGCTTTATCTCTAAAGTGTTTGCTTAGCCCAAAATAACATCTATTCACAAACACAATTCTCCGCCTGATCTCCAGGCTGACGTTTTTGATTTCGTTTACGGCAAATCCGTGTGTAGTATACCTATGAGGTTTCTGGCCCAAAAGCCCATGTATTTCCTCATGGAGGTTGAAATTCACAAAAACGTGTGACATAAATATCTCAAGGTAGAGATCCAAATTCACAAAAAGTGTGACATAAATATCTCAAGGTAGAGATCCAAATTCACAAAAAGTGTGAAATAAATATCTCAAGGTAGAGATCCAAATTCACAAAAAAGTGTGATATAAATATCTCAAGGTAGAGATCCAAATTCACAAAAAGTGTGACATAAATATCTCAAGGTAGAGATCCAAATTCACAAAAAGTGTGACATAAATATCTCAAGGTAGAGATCCTAAAAAGACCGTTAAATTTAATAAATTCAAATTTAATAAATACAAATTTAATATTTGGACCACGTAAGGTTTGGAATTTCCCCTCTCTCTTTCTCTCTCTCTCTCTTTCTCTCTATCTCTTTCTCTCTCTCTCTCTCACGCATTGTTTACGAATGAGAGTGGAAAGCGGAATAAATAATTTTCCCGTTGTTTACGAAAGCAGAATAAATAAAACAATTTAATAAACCAAAGACTTTCTCAGAGATGAATATCAATGTTAGTGATGATTGTTATGATCGGATCGGCTTCGGATCGGGTCCGGATTCGGATTCGGATAAATATTTCACACCTCAGTGAAAATATCATTGCGATTTTATGTTTACAGCAAATGTTGTGGTTTCCAAAAATTTTGTTTTGTTGATTAATCATTTCATACAAAAATATGATAATCTAGAACTTTGTACATTATTCTAGAATTTTCTAACGCACTTATCTTTTGCGGTTTAGAAAATATTGTCTTCTAATTAAATGTTGCGGTTTTCAAAATATTTTGTTTTGTGATTAAATATTTCACACCTCAGTAAAAATATCATTGTGATTTTATGTTTACAGCAAATGTTGTGGTTTCCAAAAATTTTGTTTTGTTGATTAATCATTTCATACAAAAATATGATAATCTAGAACTTTCTACATTATTCTAGAATTTTCTAACGCACTTATCTTTTGCGGTTTAGAAAATATTGCCTTCTAATTAAATGTTGCGGTTTTCAAAATATTTTGTTTTGTGATTAAACATTTCACACCTCAGTAAAAATATCATTGTGATTTTATGTTTACAGCAAATGTTGTGGTTTCCAAAAATTCATTTCATACAAAAAATATGATATCAGAATATATGTTTTTATTGCTTACAATCATTTATATTAAAAGCAAGGTAGCAAAAATTCATGAATTCGTTGTTTTGTTGATTAATCATCTCAGTGTTTTCCCTTTCTCTTCCTCTCTCTTCCAACCCCCTCTCTCTTCGTACCCCTCTCTCTCACTCTTCCCACCCATCCGTCCATCAATTTTCTTCCGCCCAACACTTTGATGTAAGTAGCATTCTCATTAGTTTTTCAAATCATTCAACACTTAGCATCCAAAATGTCAATTACTCTAACTTTGAGTGGGAAGACATCAGAATTAAGAGCCTGCTACTTTCCTCCCATCGAATTAAATGGAGAATATGAATGTGCTCTTGTCGATTTTCATGCATATAATAGTATTCCCAACGTTGATGCCCACAACAATTTATTTCATATTGGTGATGATGTTATTGAGTTACCTATTGGATCATATGAATTAGTTGATATTGCAGAAATAATATCTGAACATTATGAAATGAATAATCCTAGTAAGATTATAGATATAGAGGCTAATAACAATACAATGCAAGTGATATTGAATAGCTTCCATGATGTAGTTTATTTTGATACACCAAATTCGATTGGATCATTGTTGGGATTTGAAGCGAGGAAATTAAGTGGAGGAGAAGATCATTACTCAGATGTCCCATTACAAATTTCTAAAATAAATCTGATACGAATTGAATGCAATATTGTGGTAAATTCATATATGAATAATTCACCTGTTCACACGCTACATGAATTTGGAATCAGCGTACCACCAGGCTATAAAATTGAGGAGATTCCGAGAAACTTAATCTATTTACCGCTCAACTGCAAAGAGATAAGTTCAATAACAGTACGCTTAGTTGATCAGAACAATCATTTAATAAATTTACACTTCGCATGCACTTAAAAGCAATAGTAGAATGTTTATTTATAATAAAAAGAGTTTGATACATGCGCCAACACACATTCTAGCACCAACAGTCAATCACTCACGATCAAAAATAATAGATAAGGTTTTAACTTTTGAAAATAAAACTTTTCTACAATCTTTAAATCTAAAATTAAAATGAGCGGAATTATTGACGTTTTAGAAAAACCTGCGTAGGACGATAGCATTATAAAAAAAGACTATCATACATATTCTCCATACCTACAATCCTTTAACAACAATGATGAGATACGAATTTCGATACAAAACCAGGACTTGTTTATGCTGCCTAGCGAAAGATAAATATATATGTTGAAGGTTACATAAAAGGCAAAATTGATAGCATTGCAGTAACTACTTTTAAAATGCTGAATAATATCGGTCCACGTCTTTTTGATGAGATTTGCTATGAAGTTAATGGAATTGAAATTGATCGCACTCGATATCTTGGGATGACGAGTACTATAAAAAACTTTGTATCTTTGAATCCTGTTGAGAGTAATATGTTGCAAAATGCAAGTTGGAATAACGGGGAGAAAATAGATGTGAAAAAAGAACTATTCAACTTTTATATACCATTGAAAACATTATTGGGGTTCGCTGAGGACTTTAATAAAATTATGCTAAATTGTAAGCATGAGCTTATTTTATTACTATCTACCGGACTCGAGTAAACTAAGCATGATAAAGATTATCAAGAGTGGAACAACATTACCATTAGCATTCCGTAGTTGGGACTGTCATTATAATCCTTTACTAACAGTTGGAACTAATCACATTTGGAATGTTAAGCTGGCTGCAAATAGAGAACGCCCTCGTTTTCTATTAATGGTCTTGAACAAAGGAGAAAAATTTATGAATTGTTATTTAAGTAATATAAAAGGTCATTAAAATGCAGAATCATATCCATATGATGATCTAAACCTCGACATTGAAAAGGGCCGTTATGCGACTCTTTATGAGATGTATGCTAAATTTCAAGAAATGTACTACATGAAAGACCCTCAACCTCTATTCACATCAGCAGATTTTATACTCAAAGCTCCAGTTATTGTTATCGACCTTCGTTATCAAAATGAAGGTCTGACAAGCGGACCAATCGACGTTAAGATTGAGTTTGAAACAAAAAGCAATATTCCTGAAAATACTTCGGCATATTGCATACTGATTCGTGATCGTTTAGTTGAGTATACCCCATTGACGGGATTAGTTCGAAAAATTGTTTGAGATGGAGATCGATGCTTTTATTGATATACAAGGATTTATTGCAGAGGATGGCGATTTTGTTCCGAAGGAAGTAGCAATTGTTTTTGATGAGACGAATTTTAAAATAATTATATTTAAACCACCATACCTCCCTCATAAAAGGATTAAACCAAAAACAACAAAATAGTGTTGTCTGGTTGTTAAACAATCATCATGGACTACGCTGTCAACAGGGTGATATCACATTATCAATCCTGAAAGGGATGATGACTGAATATACTTCTGGAAAAGCTGTATGTATGAGAGGCAACACAAAACTTTTATGGATTTTTGATAATTGTGAAGAAATATTTCGCATACACAACACAGAAACATCGAAATATTCACCTTCATTTAAAGAACTAAAAAAAATTATGGCCTAAATCTTAAATTATTTAAAATAATATTATATGTATCCCCAACCAATCATTCAAATAAAGAGAAACTTTGAATTATTTAAAAAAAATTTTTTTTTATTTCATCATAATATCATTTAAAAATTTTAGACACAACCGCTAAGGTTATGAAAAATAATGGGTATCGTGTGGGTGTCTTTAAAATTAATATTGCACCCCTCATGTGCAGGCCCGCGATATTTACCAGTTAAATGGCAATGATCGCGAACTTTGATGGCATCACCACTAAAAGACTTTTTACATATATGACTGTGGAAGCTAAATCAAAATCGCGATTCTGATCAGTTGTTAATTGAGCCATAGGTAGAGGGCAAATAAATACCGTTTCAACATCTTCAGCAAATTGTTCTAATTCGGAAACGAACCATTCAATACAATCCGCGCCGCGATAGCTTTTATAGAACGATAACGTGGAGTCATATGCACACTTAACATAATAGCCCGCACTATGTTATATATGCGTTTGATATGTAATACTCTTTCTAGACTTTGACTTCTTTTCAGAAGTTGGTTCAGCCAAAAGGCATTCCAAATCAGCATATATCACAAATGGGGCCGATACTTTATTTTTATAATTCTTAAAACTAATCATCTTCTCTGCATCCGTAGGCATACAGCTTTGGTAATTTGCAACCAGCATTGGAAGTGATTAAATATTTGGGAAAAAATTTGGTATACAAGTATTTACAAGAACAGAAGTATGACTCATTCGTTTGCGGTCACTTGTGTCTAAAATTTTTATATAATATTGTAATGACATAGCTTAATAAAACAGCTTTTTAGTAAATTTAATATATTTTATTATAAAAAAATAATTGTAATCTTTGTTTTATTACATGTAACAATATATATGTCAGATATTTAACTCGATAATTAATTGATATTCATTTTATATGATTGTTTATAGTTATCGATTCTGATAATTTCAAGGTTAGAGCGAGTATTAGTATCAGATATTAATACTATTTCCACATCTCCATTGCTCAGAAATCGTTCACTTTCATGTTCATAGTATTCGAAGCATGAGATATTGAGGGTCCGTTCTTTATAGTTACTATCGTAGGTGCATCGTATGGTTATTGAATTGTTCTCGTATTCCAGCTTAAAATGTCTGTAGAATGGACGCTCGCTTTCAATTATTCCAGCAATATCATTTTCTTTCTTAATAAGATCTTGCCTGAAACCTTCAATCGCCTCTTCAACTGTAAAAAATTCTCGAGTTTTAACAAGTTGATCTTCTGCGTCTGGCAATGATGTTGTTGTTGTAGTATGATTTTGAGATAGCCATGGTCCCTCCCCCAACGGTATACTTGCTCTCAGTAGATTAAAACTTAAATCGATTTTTATGACATCATTATTCGGTAACATGACTTCAAATTCTACGCTATCATTGTTATTAATACCAGTCAATGCTAATGGTATTGGTGTTGCTATACTCAAAGTATAGCAATAACAAAGAAATATGATATATTTTATTACTATCATTTTATCTGTTATTTTTAATGTGAAGCAGGTCCTTCCAATTTAAAGTATTCCAAATAACTAGTCTTTTATATGAATATCGTCATATATATATATATATAGATAAAATAATCATCATTTAGTTTTATTCATATTCTTGAATGGACAAATTTTTATACTTGATGTTGTTCCATTATATGAGTGTCCAAGTAAAGTTATATGACCACCGCACACATCAATTTCTACATGCTCCCTAGCCTCAAACTCAAAATCTATTACCCTTAAAAAATGTGGTACATTGCGAAAATGTTGATTATCTATAAGATTCTTCTTAAGTCCACCACTAGCTTTGAAATCAATCTTTATTACTGAAGAAAAAGGTGCTATTGCAATAATTTTAAATGATTTCCATGCAAGTTCACAAACACAGTATTTTGAAGACTTTGTTTGATGTATAACAAACATTTCTATAACAACTTAACCACATAACAATTTTAACAATACTAAATCAAATTTGTTTTAAACATTAATTCTTATCGAAATCGGAAAATGGACAATTTAAGTGAAAGTCATTCAATATTTTATTAGGAAACGATCCTCCATGTGAAACACTAATTAAAGTAATTTTTCCCCCATTAACTTCAATTTTAACATGTTCCTTCGCACAAAACTCGAAATTTGTATGATTTAGAAATTCTAATAGATTGCATGATCTATGTATCTCCACCACTGATGTTCTCTGTTTTCCAAAACTTTGAAATCTAATATATAAATTAGGTTTTTGTACATCAATGTCAACTATTTTAAAATATTTCCATGAATCTTGACATATACAATATTTCATATCATCCGATATGTTCTGTATAACAAACATTGTTGCGGTAAGCAAATTCGAGCTTAATCAACTTGTTGTGTATGGTCAGTGATTGTAGAGTAATCTAATTTGTTGTGTAAGGTTAGGAATCAAATTGTTGAATGTGGTTAGGAATTTTATCATAGCTACTTAAAATGGATAACACGTATGTTCTGTGGTTTATGAAAAAGATAATGCTACTTAAATTTGCGGACTCGTGTGTTCTGCGGCTTGCGGTATAAATAATATAAAATTTTTTTCAAAAAAACAAGAGGTGTTAAAGAATTATAATTTATTCAATTTTTTTCCAAATTTTAACAATCTTTTTTTTAATTCTAATAATAAATTGTGTACTATTATTGTGATTGATTTTGTTTTTCTCGTACTTCTCATCTGTTTTTACTATAATATGGAATTCGGCAAAATAACCAAATTTATGAAATCGCGTCATCTCACACGTATGATGTCCAGTAAAGTCTCTAGTTATCATATCATATTGTCCTAGATAATTCGCTATTTCGAAGTTAACAACGTTCATCCCCGAACCCGATCCGAAGTGATCGATCCAGATCGAACCCGATCCAGATCGAAACAGGTTCGGTTAAAACCCCGATCCCGATCCCGATCCGACCCAGGATCTCGGATCCAACCGATCAGAACACTCATCACTAACATCGATATTCATTTAAACAACGCCTAAAATCATGCTACACTTATTGTACTATTTTCTCATGCTATATTTAATAGCGCCATCTTTAGGTTGACAATTGAATATTTAGCAATTATATTATTTAGGCCTACTGACTTGCGCCCAGTGGACCTATGGGACAGACCCTTGGCGGTGGCACAATTTCTCCAGCTCCCCACCGCTAGCTCCAGTGTCACATAGGGGAATTACACATAATTTTGTTTTTTTTATATCTTCCAGGGACTAACGAGTGGAAACAGAAAATCTGTTACAACAACAATGCAGGGGCCGAAACTATAATCATTCGAAAACTCGAAGAATCGTGGTCCGCGTTCGGCCCAAGACTAATTTTTGGAGACCAATTTCATTTGGATCATAGAGTTAAGGATGGTGCAGCTGATATTATTAAGGACGAATTTCAGTCGTGTTATCCAGATGATAAATTAAGACCTGACAAAGTAACTGTTTTACAGAGACTCGCTCATTTGCGAGAAAATTCGGAAAGCCAAATTTCTCGCCTACTATTTCCAAAGTTGCCATAACACAAACTATTAGAATTACATCTTCCGAAACGAGACGAAGTATTTGACATAGGATCTCTTGCTGTAGAGCCCCCTGTGAAACCAAACGTATACAGGTCGTATGCGTCGATTTTACAAACTGAATAAAATTTGCCAGAAGTTATTTGTATCTTGCATAAGTCCAAACCCACAATATATGAGATATTACGCTAAAGTTTCTTTTCTTAGATGTATCGAATATGGCCATTTAGATACCGGTGCGAACATTACTTTCATTGGGGCAGACTTGGCATTAGACGACTTTTAAAAATGTCACTCCAGCTAGTGGTCACTTCAATAGTTGTTACGATTGACCACTATAAATCCCACGTGCAAGATAACCCAAGAACTTGACCAGGAAATGGAAACATTTTTTCCACTAATCGATCAGCAACGACAGCAGTTGAATGCTGTAATATACAGTTTTCCCAACTTAAAATGCAAGGCCTTGGTAGAACAGAGCCTACAAAGCATTTTTTTGATGTCGGTGACGCTGTTCCCATAAAACAATGATTCTACCCCGTTTCCTGCGATCAAAGTATTCCCCTGCGATCAAAGTATTGAAAAATGAAAGGCAAATTGATCGCATACTAGATCTAGGAGTAATCGAATTTGGTAAATCAGCATGGAGCTCTCCTATGAGGCTGGTAGTAAAACCGAATAAAGTTCGGCTATGCCTAGATGCTTGAAGACTAACTGCAGTAACTAAAAAGGATTCATGGCCGTTATCCAATATCGAAGGCATATTTTCTAGGCTTCCGCCTTCGAATATAGTTTCAAAATTAGATATGAAAGACGCCTTTTGGCAATTTTAACAAGGTGAAAAATCGAATGCGTTAACCGCCTTTACTGTGCCGGGGATGCCATTATACACATTTGGGTAATGCCCTTCTGACTTAGTAATAACCCAAACACGGGCCGGTGAATGGATGAAATTATACCACTTGATCTTCGTCACTCCGTCTTCGGATATTTGGATGACCTCTGTATCGTCTCGGAGGACTTTCTAACTCATTTCGAAGCTACTATTCGAATTTCATCCCGATTTCGAGACTCATATTTGACGTTAAATGACAATAAGAGTAAATTTTGTGTGACTTATGTTTGCTATATACGATATATACGGGGGAATAACGACCGATCCCGAGAAGATAACGGCAAAGGAACCTAAAGCAAGGTTAACCGGATGGTACAAAATGTTTGCCATTACTTACTTTCTTACTTATCCGGTCTCGAACAACACCGGGGGGATCAGTGACCTTACTAAACGAAGATAACTTATTTCGCCAACCAGTTCGATTTTTGCTTTATTTCTCCAGTTGGCAATACCAAGTGTACGCAGGGATTCGTCAACCGGATACCTCCAGCGGAGTCTGGATCTTCCTATTTTTCATCTTGCTTCGAGTTTGGTTTCGAATCCCCTCCGTGCTGGTCTTCATCAATTCTACTGACATGGCCTAGCCAGCGTAATCACGTTTCGCTGATCCGTTTAACTATGTCAATGTCGTGATATAGTTCATACAGTTCATGGTTCAGCGTTGCCGATACTGGCCGTTGTGCATTATAGGGCCATCAATTTATTTTTCTCCCGAAAACTCCTACAGATGTTTCGCCTGCTTGCGATAAGACGCAGGATTCTGCGCCGTAAAGCAAGACAGGTTGTATGAGAGTCTGGTACAGCTGGACTTTTGTTACTCGAGGCAGAGCTTTAGATATCTCTAAAGTGTTTGCTTAGCCCAAAATAACATCTATTCACAAACACAATTCTCCGCTTGATCTCAAGGCTGACGTTTTTGATTTCGTTTACGGCAAATCCGTGGTATATAAGTTCGTCGACCACTTCGAAATTATAATGGTTTTCAACGTCCAGCCTTTGGTCTAATCGCGTGGGTGACCTGTTCGTTGCAACCATCATTTTTGTCGTTGCCCCAACCACAGTAACTTCTCTAATTCGGCGCCCGATGATATCCATATCATCAGCCTACGCAAGCGGCATGTGACTTTTGCTGCTGTTGGTTTTATTAACGTTAACTGATCTTTTCTCATAAGAGCTTAGTTTCGAAAGGTTCGGTAACATCCTTTTCAACTTTCACTGCGGATTTGGTGTTCGTCAAGGCCATCCTGTAAAGGCTGATGAGTTTTGCAGAAATATCAATCTCAGACATCGCTCCGTAGAGTTTCTTCCGTATCGGGCTATCGAAGGCCGCCTTATAATAGATGATAGGTGTCGATTTGTTTTTCTTCAGGATTTCGCGTAGCATGAAAATCTGGTCAGTTGTCGATTTTCCAGGCTTAAAGCTACACTGGTATAGTCCAATTATGTCCGCGATAATTGCTTATAAATGATAGAATCTTATACGCTATGGATAAAAGGCTTATTCCACGGTAGTTGGCACAGAGACTCGCGTCACCTTCTTTAAATATGGGACATAGTACACTGAGACTGCAATCGCTGGGAATGCATTCATCTAACCAACTTTTTCTAATGAGCGTATGCATGCATATTACCAGTTCATAGCCGCCTTGAACAGCTCCGCCGGTAATCCATCGGCTCCTGCGGCTTTGTTGTTCTTAAGCCGGGCAATAGCTGTTCTGACCTCGTCTTGGTTAGGAGGTGGGCAATCGACGTCGTCGTCCAAATTGTGATCGATTGACCCATCGTCATTGGATATCTTAGGTGCCAGGAGAACGGAGAAATGATCTCTCCATATTGCCAACTCCCTGTACGGCCAGTTGCTGGTCGCGTTGAAATTGACTGAATCATTGCCATACCCAACGAAGCGAAAGCACATTGGATGGTCACGAGAACAAATTAAATTTATAAAACTGTACAAATGCAATATAGATGTTTATTAAATATATTAATATATTAAAATTATTAAATTGCTATTGTTTATTAAGGTACTAAATTTTTTATAATTACTTGAACTCAGTAAACGTTCTGAATCAAAAATAATTATTCACGAGTTTGTTTTTGTTAAAAAATAATGATTTTCGGGTGATTTTTTTAATATTACTCAAATTTAATCATTACCATTGAAACAAATCCTTAAAAGTAATAATATAATCATAAGTATATAATTTTTATAATAAAACTCATAATGATTACTGTCCCTGACTTGTGTGGATGAAGGAACTACTGAGGACGACTGTTTCTGAGATAAGAAAAGACTGTCCAAATTATCCAAGTTAGGAGTTACAGGTACAATTAAATTACGATCACTTGAAGCTTCTATTCTGGTTGGAGGACGAGATGTCCTCATGACATTTAAAAGTATCAAACATACCCCCCAACGATTTAAGTTCCGAACTGAGAGGCAAAATCTTTCCCACACACTCCATTGGCATATTATGTCTAAAGGTATGCATTAAAATAAAATAACAAAACGAATTTGTACAACTTTCAAACACTGAACCATGAAATCCTAAAAGTATGCATGCATAATACTAGGTTGTATACTGGGTTATAGCATAATACGGTTAAAAAACGATGTTTAAATTTTTTTCATTTAGCCCCCATCCCGCAACGGGCGGTAAGGAACTTCGTTCCAATATTTTTGATATAAAAATGTTCAACATACTAGGTTCAACGTATTTAAGTATTCACATAACCTAAATTTTTCACACTTTGTAATCGAAAAAAAGGTTAATTGTTTCAGAAGATTTCTTCTGGATAACGCCTCTAAAACTTCGTATTGCGTTTTGTTGCATATTCTGGTTCGCGGGGTCCACAATTGAAAATGTTCTAGTATTGCAAGCTATAGACAGATTCTTGAAACGTTGATTGCTTGTTTTTAAACGAAGTTTCTCCGACGGCGTTATGAAAAATTTCATAAAACTTAGAAAAACTTCTCGCAATTTTCACTTCCTCAAGTGACTATATTTGCATGCGCCTAGATCTTTCCCATTTACTTTTACTTTTATTGTCTATATTACAACCTCATGAGGTCAGACGTCTTGCACATATTAATTAAACAAACAAATTAAACAAATTTCAACATATTCTTCCAACTGGCTCTATCCTTCGCCTTTTCTCGCCAGTTGGTAACACCAAGGATACGGAGGGATTCTTCCGCCCGGTCTTTCCAGCGGAGTCTTGGTCGTTCTCTTTTCCTGCTTCCATCGGGTACGTTATCAAAAACCTTTCGCGCTGACTCATCTTCATCCTTTCTGATAACATGGCCTAGCCAACGCAATTGGCGCACTTTGACTCGCCTAGCTATGCCCACGTCAGAGTATAGATTATATAGCTCTGCGTTCCGGCGACGTCGGTACTCACCGTTTTCCATAACAGGACCATATATTTTACCGAGAATTTTTCTCTCGAAAACTCCCAGGTGTTTTTCATCCGCTTGCGATATGACCCAAGTTTCGGAGCCATATGTCAAGACAGGTAAAATGAGAGTCTGATACAGCTGGACTTTTGTCCGTCGAGAGACGGCTTTGCTCCTAAACTGTTTGCTGAGCCCAAAATAACATCTATTTGCAAGCACAATTCTCCTATCTATCTTCAGGCTGACGTTGTTGTCCTTGTTCACGGCGGATCCAAGGTAGACAAATTCATCTACCACTTTAAAATTAAATCGGTTGTCAACGTTCAAGTGCGGACCAAGTAGAGAGGTTTCTTTAGTCGTTGACACCATCAAGTTTGTCTTGCCCTCATTAACAGCAAGACCCACCTTCGCTGATTCCTTTTCGATTTTTAAAAAGTCTGCAGTAACCTCTCGCAAAATTTCGCCCAATCATGTCTATGTCGTCAGCATACGCCAGCAACATATGTCTTTTCGTGTTAATGGTCTTGTTCGTATTTACTGCAGCCTTTCTCATTATTATCTCCATTAAGATGTTGAAGAGATTGCACGAAAGTGTGTCGACTTGTCTAAGTCCTCGCTTGGTACAGAATGGTTCAGTGAGGTCTTTCCCCACTTTCACTGCTGATTTGGTGTTTCTGTTTAATTCCTGTTTCTGTTTCTGTTTAATTCCGCGTCCAATAGTGTTTTAAATTCTTATCCGTGTCAATCAGTGTGGAAATCCGTGTTAAACTAAATAAGAAAAATAAATAAATAAAAATTAATAAATAACCGTCAACAAACCAAACAAAGCTCAACAAACCAAACTAATTAACTTTACAAAATCGAGACAATAAAATTGAAAAATACCTATACGATAATACAAATAATAAACAAAACAACAAAATGTGCAAAACGAAAAGAAGGAAACAATAACAACATCAACTAAGGCTGTTTACGTCAACCACACGAAGGACTTTTATGCCCCTCTCTGTGTGGAGCATTTGTTGTCCCCCGCTCCCTCTCCTATACAGTACAGCATAGACTGTGTTTTCTTCGTCTTCTCGTTGCTGCTCAGTTATTAAGGCATAACACTAAGCATTGTGTGGATATCAGCGGGAAGGCGGGGGACTCACTGTTTGTGTTTACTGCTGTGAATTTGTTCTGTGTGTTTGTATGTCGTAATTTTGTTATACATTATGGTAACATACGAGGGTTGAGAACGATTTTTTTCGGTGTGTACTCTCATATTAATATTCATCGGCCTGATATTCTTGCTCTATGTGAAACCCAGGTGCGCGAGGATTCTGATCCACAGGATTTTCACGTTCCTGGGTACCACACTCTATCCCTTTTTATTTCCCACAGAGGCCTTGTGGTTTATGTAAAAAATGGCATAGTGTTTCAGAGTCAGCGACATTTCGACTCACAAGATCCAGAATTTAACTCTCTTTGGGTAAAATTCAAGATTGGAACACATGTCCTACATTTCGGATTTCTTTATAGAAGTCCTAATGCGGGAAGTGAGGCATCCTTTAATGGCTTTGACACCCTTTCCGATTCCATTTCTGAGATATTGGGGAATTATCCAGACAGTGAAATCGTTGTTGCTGGTGATTTCAATGTCCATAATTCCTCCTGGTTAACGCATTCGAGCCATACAACTACGGAGGGCCAATACGCTGAGCTCTTCGCCACTCATAATAACTTAACGCAATTGGTGAATGAACCGACGCACATTCCGTGTGTTCAAGGGCACAACCAAAATTTACTTGACCTCTTCTTAACTTCGCACCCTGAAAAGTACGAAGTTAACACGCTTGCACCTCTGGGTAATTCGGATCACTGTATAATTTCAGCGTCCTTTTCGTATTCAGCTCTTCGTCTCGCTTCAAACACAGTCCCGAAGCGAACAATTTTTATCTATGAAGATGCACGTTGGGCTGAGCTCAACAACTTTTATCAGCATTTTAACTGGAAGCTTTGTTTTCTGGACAATGACATAGATGCTGCTGCTGAAATGATCGAGAAGATAATTTTGATTGGTATGAATTCATTCATTCCGACGAAAATTATTTCGGTTAAACCATCGGAAAAAAGTTGGTGTAACCAGACATGCAAGAATGCTGTCAGATTCAAAGAGGACGCGTTCAGAGACTGGCGTTCTAATAAAAACGTTGATACTGAACTGCTACGCAAACAGGCAAGATCCAAGTGTGCCAAAGTACTTCGACGCGAAAAGTTTCTTCACGAACAGCGCATTCGTGCTAAAGTCCTTTCTTTTCCTAGGGGAAATAAGAACTTTTGGTCATTTGCAAGAAGGATAAAGGATAGTTCTTCCTCTATCCCAACTCTTCTTAAAGATGACATAACATTCACTGAACCGGTTGATAAGCTAACCTCTTGGCTGAAATGTTTGCAAGGAACTCTTCCTTGCCGGATAGCAATCAACCACTCCCCGTGATCAATTACGTATCTTGTTCCATGCACAAGATATTTTTTCGAACGCGAGGAGTTAAAAAGGTTCTTGCGAATCTCGTCGTAGGTAAATCCCCGGGCCCGGATGGCATATCTGCACTGGTCTTGAGTAGGTGCTCTTCGATACAGGCGTGTCCATTGCGCAATCTTTTCAACCTTGCATACCGTGCCGGAGTCTTCCCGGCGCGTTGGAAGATTGCTAATGTCCAGCCAATCCCTAAAAAAGGTGATGCAAGTAACCCTGCAAATTACCGCCCTATTGCAATTTGTTCTGCGCTCTCGAAGGTTGAAAGCATGGTTAACCACCATCTAGTGAAGTATCTTGAGTCCAATGACCTTCTTAATGATCGGCAGTATGGCTTCCATAGAATGAGATCTACTGGAGACCTGATGGCGTTCCTTTCGGAACAGTGGAGCCGATCCATCCACCGGCTTGGTGAGAGTAAGGTAGTGGATCTTGATATTTCCAAGGCCTTTGACAGAGTATGGCACGATGCACTCTTCTCAAAGCTCGCTGCTTTTGGTGTCGGTGATAACTTCACTCGATTTATATCGAGTTTTCACAGAGATCGCACTATACGAGTTGTTGTAGATGGGGTTTCATCCGACGAGCATAAATTGACTGCAGGTGTACCACAGGGCTCTGCTCTTTCTCCTTCTCTTTTTCTTATTTTCATTGACGATCTCCTGGGTCAGACTGTGAATCCAATCTACTCTTTTGCCGATGACAGTAATCTCTGCCATTCTTATTCATTCGATCGTAGGCCAAGTCTTCAAGAGATTGAAGTCAAACGCCGGACGATGAATGAAACACTCGACCGCGATCTGGTGTCCATTGTTGAATGGGGTCGAAGGAATAGAGTAGATTTTAATGCGAGTAAGACCCAGTGTTGTTTGTTGTCGCATAAACGTATTGCTGACCCAGGTGTGTCGTCATTGTCTATGAACATTGTGGATATTGATGAATCAGACGCTCTTGATGTTCTGGGCATGAAAATACAATGTGATGTCCGTTGGGCAAAACATGTATTTGAAGTGTCGAAAGATGCATTCAAGTGTCTAGGCTTTTTAAAGCGGTGCAAGAAATACTTCGCTCCATCTGATCTTCTCAATATCTACACCATCTACATCAGGCCAAAGATGGAGTATAACTCTCATATATGGGCAGGTGCTCCTAGGACTTCTTTGGAGCTTCTCGACCGTGTCCAGAGGAGAGCGGCGGTGTTAATAGGGGACAGTAGGGTATCCTACTGGCGTTTAGCGGGTCCCATCAAATCCTGGTGTAATATTCCCTGATTGGGATGTTTCCGTGACTATTTTTGGATTAATATTTTTGGTCCCCGTGGGAACCACAATTATTATTGTAGTACGTATAGTATTGCGAATGTAATTGTAAGTAGTTCTTTAACAATTTATAAATAACCCACTTTCGCTGTTCACATTTATCCACTGCCGATTCCTTCAAAGTAGGCAAACAATTAAGGATATTCCGAAGGAAATGTGTAAGAGCCTCTACTGCTCTGTTCACAACAGCACAAAGTCAGTACACAAAGTATATATGAGACAAGAAATTGTATAAGTATAATAAGACAAATGTAGTTAGAATTGGCAATTTCGACATAAATTTAATAAGAAAGCATATACTACGCTGTACAACAAACTATGAAAATAATTTAATAATGGCTTCCTACTGCACAAATGCAAAATATTGAGGAATGGGTTCGTCCCACCCGAGGCGTTTATATACCTGGACAAACAAAAATATATCGAGGATACAAATGGGATTCCCGTCATATATCATATATACAGACGCGCAAATAATAAATCAGTAAAGTGTACAACGTAAAATGTCGGTGATTTTAGACACAATACTAACATATCGCATAAAGAAAAAAATTTTGGTGGCTATCTTAAAATTATTGTTTTATAAAAAAAATTTTGATTTAATGAAAGCATAGATTTTAAAATTCATCAGGGATGATTTTTATTTATTCGGCCTTTTTGTTGGATCTATTTAATTTTATTTTTCCAGCTCGAGGCTATTCTATATCTCTTTTAATATAGATTCTGACAAACCGTATAGCTATTTCAGATCTCTCTATTAATAGAGATATATTTTTTTTCAATTCAAATGAGATTTCGTTTGCGTTTAGTTTGATGAATTTTTCAATAGCACCATTCCAAACAACCGCTGATGAAGATCTGTGGCTATATTCAACTATATCAAATTAGTTGATATATATTCAACCATATTTTTTTTTGGTCTTTTGCTTTCTCTGTAGCATTTCTGAAAAAACAATTGAAATCTATATATATAAAATTAAGTGGCAAAACTTCCTGTTCGCATACTCCTCCTAGACGGCTTGCCCGATTTCAATGAAATTTTCAGGGGTGATTGGGGTCTGTGTGGAGGGTGCACATAAGAAATTTCATGTGTGTATCTTTGCACGTTTTGCAAAAACAAAACAAAAATACATTAATTCTGTTTGGCTTTAAGTGTTTTTTTTCGGATTTTTATCATTCCTAGATGGCTGGCCCGATTTCAATGAAATTTTTTTTGAAGTCTGTGTAGAGGGTGCACATAAGAAATTTCATGTGTGTATCTTTGCACGTTTTGCAAAGCCAAAAAAAAATACATTAATTCTGTTTGGCTTTACGTGTTTTTGTCGGACTTTTATCATTCCTAGACGGCTTTCCCGATTTCAATGAAATTTTCAGGGGTGATTGGGGTCTGTGTGGAGGGTGCACATAAAATGAAATTTTCAGAAGTGATTGGGGTCTGTGTGGATGGTGCACATAAGAAATTTAATGTGTGTATCATTGCACGTTTTGCAATTAATTCTGTTTGGCTTTACGTGTTTTTTGGGATTTTTATTATTGTTTTGCCGCAAGATTGGCAGTCCTGCCTTTACTAATAAATAAACAGAAACAGCTGGCGAATGCTTACAATTATTAAAAAACATTGACATCGCAACATTGTGTGTTTTTTCCACATTTAATTCAATCTTCAAATCTTCAATCACTTCGAAATTATAATGGTTTTCAACGTCCAGCCTTTGGTCTAATCGCGTGGGTGACCTGTTCGTTGCAACCATCATTTTTGTCGTTGCCCCAACCACAGTAACTTCTCTAATTCTGCGCCCGATGATATCCATATCATCAGCCTACGCAAGCGGCATGTGACTTTTGCTGCTGTTGGTTTTATTAACGTTAACTGATCTTTTCTCATAAGAGCTTAGTTTCGAAAGGTTCGGTAACATCCTTTTCAACTTTCACTGCGGATTTGGTGTTCGTCAAGGCCATCCTGTAAAGGCTGATGAGTTTTGCAGAAATATCAATCTCAGACATCGCTCCGTAGAGTTTCTTCCGTATCGGGCTATCGAAGGCCGCCTTATAATAGATGATAGGTGTCGATTTGTTTTTCTTCAGGATTTCGCGTAGCATGAAAATCTGGTCAGTTGTCGATTTTCCAGGCTTAAAGCTACACTGGTATAGTCCAATTATGTCAGCGATAATTGCTTATAAATGATAGAATCTTATACGCTATGGATAAAAGGCTTATTCCACGGTAGTTGGCACAGAGACTCGCGTCACCTTCTTTAAATATGGGACATAGTACACTGAGACTGCAATCGCTGGGAATGCATTCATCTAACCAACTTTTTCTAATGAGCGTATGCATGCATATTACCAGTTCATAGCCGCCTTGAACAGCTCCGCCGGTAATCCATCGGCTCCTGCGGCTTTGTTGTTCTTAAGCCGGGCAATAGCTGTTCTGACCTCGTCTTGGTTAGGAGGTGGGCAATCGACGTCGTCGTCCAAATTGTGATCGATTGACCCATCGTCATTGGATATCTTAGGTGCCAGGAGAACGGAGAAATGATCTCTCCATATTGCCAACTCCCTGTACGGCCAGTTGCTGGTCGCGTTGAAATTGACTGAATCATTGCCATACCCAACGAAGCGAAAGCACATTGGATGGTCACGAGAACAAATTAAATTTATAAAACTGTACAAATGCAATATAGATGTTTATTAAATATATTAATATATTAAAATTATTAAATTGCTATTGTTTATTAAGGTACTAAATTTTTTATAATTACTTGAACTCAGTAAACGTTCTGAATCAAAAATAATTATTCACGAGTTTGTTTTTGTTAAAAAATAATGATTTTCGGGTGATTTTTTTAATATTACTCAAATTTAATCATTACCATTGAAACAAATCCTTAAAAGTAATAATATAATCATAAGTATATAATTTTTTTAATAAAACTCATAATGATTACTGTCCCTGACTTGTGTGGATGAAGGAACTACAGAGGACGACTGTTTCTGAGATAAGAAAAGACTGTCCAAATTATCCAAGTTAGGAGTTACAGGTACAATTAAATTACGATCACTTGAAGCTTATATTCTGGTTGGAGGACGAGATGTCCTCAGGACATTTAAAAGTATCAAACATACCCCCCAACGATTTAAGTTCCGAACTGAGAGGCAAAATCTTTCCCACACACTCCATTGGCATATTATGTCTAAAGGTATGCATTAAAATAAAATAACAAAACGAATTTGTACAACTTTCAAACACTGAACCATGAAATCCTAAAAGTATGCATGCATAATACTAGGTTGTATACTGGGTTATAGCATAATACGGTTAAAAAACGATGTTTAAATTTTTTTCATTTAGCCCCCATCCCGCAACGGGCGGTAAGGAACTTCGTTCCAATATTTTTGATATAAAAATGTTCAACATACTAGGTTCAACGTATTTAAGTATTCACATAACCTAAATTTTTCACACTTTGTAATCGAAAAAAAGGTTAATTGTTTCAGAAGATTTCTTCTGGATAACGCCTCTAAAACTTCGTATTGCGTTTTGTTGCATATTCTGGTTCGCGGGGTCCACAATTGAAAATGTTCTAGTATTGCAAGCTATAGACAGATTCTTGAATCGTTGATTGCTTGTTTTTAAACGAAGTTTCTCCGACGGCGTCATGAAAAATTTCATAAAACTTAGAAAAACTTCTCGCAATTTTCACTTCCTCAAGTGACTATATTTGCATGCGCCTAGATCTTTCCCATTTACTTTTACTTTTATTGTCTATATTACAACCTCATGAGGTCAGACGTCTTGCACATATTAATTAAACAAACAAATTAAACAAATTTCAACATATTCTTCCAACTGGCTCTATCCTTCGCCTTTTCTCGCCAGTTGGTAACACCAAGGATACGGAGGGATTCTTCCGCCCGGTCTTTCCAGCGGAGTCTTGGTCGTTCTCTTTTCCTGCTTCCATCGGGTACGTTATCAAAAACCTTTCGCGCTGACTCATCTTCATCCTTTCTGATAACATGGCCTAGCCAACGCAATTGGCGCACTTTGACTCGCCTAGCTATGCCCACGTCAGAGTATAGATTATATAGCTCTGCGTTCCGGCGACGTCGGTACTCACCGTTTTCCATAACAGGACCATATATTTTACCGAGAATTTTTCTCTCGAAAACTCCCAGGTGTTTTTCATCCGCTTGCGATATGACCCAAGTTTCGGAGCCATATGTCAAGACAGGTAAAATGAGAGTCTGATACAGCTGGACTTTTGTCCGTCGAGAGACGGCTTTGCTCCTAAACTGTTTGCTGAGCCCAAAATAACATCTATTTGCAAGCACAATTCTCCTATCTATCTTCAGGCTGACGTTGTTGTCCTTGTTCACGGCGGATCCAAGGTAGACAAATTCATCTACCACTTTAAAATTAAATCGGTTGTCAACGTTCAAGTGCGGACCAAGTAGAGAGGTTTCTTTAGTCGTTGACGTTCGCTGATTCCTTTTCGATTTTTAAAAAGTCTGCAGTAACCTCTCGCAAAATTTCGCCCAATCATGTCTATGTCGTCTGCATACGCCAGCAACATATGTCTTTTCGTGTTAATGGTCTTGTTCGTATTTACTGCAGCCTTTCTCATTATTATCTCCATTAAGATGTTGAAGGGATTGCACGAAAGTGTGTCGACTTGTCTAAGTCCTCGCTTGGTACAGAATGGTTCAGTGAGGTCTTTCCCCACTTTCACTGCTGATTTGGTGTTGGTCAGCGTCATTCTACAGAGTTTTGCCGGAATACCAAGTTCAGATATAGTTTCGTACAGTTTTCCCCGTATGGGGCTATCGAAAGCAGCTTTGTAATCGACAAAAAGGTGGTATGTATCGATTTGCTTCTCGTGGGCCTTTTCCAGGATTTGGCGTAGCGTGAATAGTTGGTCAGTTGTGGACTTGCCTGGTCTAAAACCACACTGATACGTCCGTCAGGTTTTCAATAATTGGCTTTAGTCTTTCACGAATTGGTGTCTCTCTGCCGTCCGTACGGACAGGTTTCTGTTTAATTCCGCGTCCAATAGTGTTTTAAATTCTTATCCGTGTCAATCCGTGTGGAAATCCGTGTTAAACTAAATAAGAAAAATAAATAAATAAAAATTAATAAATAACCGTCAACAAACCAAACAAAGCTCAACAAACCAAACTAATTAACTTTACAAAATCGAGACAATAAAATTGAAAAATACCTATACGATAATACAAATAATAAACAAAACAACAAAATGTGCAAAACGAAAAGAAGGAAACAATAACAACATCAACTAAGGCTGTTTACGTCAACCACACGAAGGACTTTTATGCCCCTCTCTGTGTGGTGCATTTGTTGTCCCCCGCTCCCTCTCCTATACAGTACAGCATAGACTGTGTTTTCTTCGTCTTCTCGTTGCTGCTCAGTTCTTAAGGCATAACACTAAGCATTGTGTGGATATCAGCGGGAAGGCGGGGGACTCACTGTTTGTGTTTACTGCTGTGAATTTGTTCTGTGTGTTTGTATGTCGCAATGGTGCGTAATTTTGTTATACATTATGGTAACATACGAGGGTTGAGAACGATTTTTTTCGGTGTGTACTCTCATATTAATATTTATCGGCCTGATGTTCTTGCTCTATGTGAAACCCAGGTGCGCGAGGATTCTGATCCACAGGATTTTCACGTTCCTGGGTACCACACTCTATCCCTTTTTATTTCCCACAGAGGCCTTGTGGTTTATGTAAAAAATGGCATAGTGTTTCAGAGTCAGCGACATTTCGACTCACAAGATCCAGAATTTAACTCTCTTTGGGTAAAATTCAAGATTGGAACACATGTCCTACATTTCGGATTTCTTTATAGAAGTCCTAATGCGGGAAGTGAGGCATCCTTTAATGGCTTTGACACCCTTTCCGATTCCATTTCTGAGATATTGGGGAATTATCCAGACAGTGAAATCGTTGTTGCTGGTGATTTCAATGTCCATAATTCCTCCTGGTTAACGCATTCGAGCCATACAACTACGGAGGGCCAATACGCTGAGCTCTTCGCCACTCATAATAACTTAACGCAATTGGTGAATGAACCGACGCACATTCCGTGTGTTCAAGGGCACAACCAAAATTTACTTGACCTCTTCTTAACTTCGCACCCTGAAAAGTACGAAGTTAACACGCTTGCACCTCTGGGTAATTCGGATCACTGTAACATTTCAGCGTCCTTTTCGTATTCAGCTCTTCGTCTCGCTTCAAACACAGTCCCGAAGCGAACAATTTTTATCTACGAAGATGCACGTTGGGCTGAGCTCAACAACTTTTATCAGCATTTTAACTGGAAGCTTTGTTTTCTGGACAATGACATAGATGCTGCTGCTGAAATGATCGAGAAGATAATTTTGATTGGTATGAATTCATTCATTCCGACGAAAATTATCTCCGTTAAACCATCGGAAAAAATTTGGTGTAACCAGACATGCAAGAATGCTGTCATATTCAAAGAGGACGCGTTCAGAGACTGGCGTTCTAATAAAAACGTTGATACTGAACTGCTACGCAAACAGGCAAGATCCAAGTGTGCCAAAGTACTTCGACGCGAAAAGTTTCTTCACGAACAGCGTATTCGTGCTAAAGTCCTTTCTTTTCCTAGGGGAAATAAGAACTTTTTGTCATTTGCAAGAAGGATAAAGGATAGTTCTTCCTCTATCCCAACTCTTCTTAAAGATGACATAACATTCACTGAACCGGTTGATAAGCTAACCTCTTGGCTGAAATGTTTGCAAGGAACTCTTCCTTGCCGGATAGCAATCAACCACTCCCCGTGATCAATTACGTATCTTGTTCCATGCACAAGATATTTTTTCGAACGCGAGGAGTTAAAAAGGTTCTTGCGAATCTCGTCGTAGGTAAATCGCCGGGCCCGGATGGCATATCTGCACTGGTCTTGAGTAGGTGCTCTTCGATACTGGCGTGTCCATTGCCCAATCTTTTCAACCTTGCATACCGTGCCGGAGTCTTCCCGGCGCGTTGGAAGATTGCTAATGTCCAGCCAATCCCTAAAAATGGTGATGCAAGTAACCCTGCAAATTACCGCCCTATTGCAATTTGTTCTGCGCTCTCGAAGGTTATGGAAAGCATGGTTAACCACCATCTAGTGAAGTATCTTGAGTCCAATGACCTTCTTAATGATCGGCAGTATGGCTTCCATAGAATGAGATCTACTGGAGACCTGATGGCGTTCCTTTCGGAACAGTGGAGCCGATCCATCCACCGGCTTGGTGAGAGTAAGGTAGTGGATCTTGATATTTCCAAGGCCTTTGACAGAGTATGGCACGATGCACTCTTCTCAAAACTCGCTGCTTTTGGTGTCGGTGATAACTTCACTCGATTTATATCGAGTTTTCACAGAGATCGCACTATACGAGTTGTTGTAGATGGGGTTTCATCCGACGAGCATAAATTGTCTGCAGGTGTACCACAGGGCTCTGTTCTTTCTCCTTCTCTTTTTCTTATTTTCATTGACGATCTCCTGGGTCAGACTGTGAATCCAATCTACTCTTTTGCCGATGACAGTAATCTCTGCCATTCTTATTCATTCGATCGTAGGCCAAGTCTTCAAGAGATTGAAGTCAAACGCCGGACGATGAATGAAACACTCGACCGCGATCTGGTGTCCATTGTTGAATGGGGTCGAAGGAATAGAGTAGATTTTAATGCGAGTAAGACCCAGTGTTGTTTGTTGTCGCATAAACGTATTGCTGACCCAGGTGTGTCGTCATTGTCTATGAACGGTGTGGATATTGATGAATCAGACGCTCTTGATGTTCTGGGTATGAAAATACAATGTGATGTCCGTTGGGCAAAACATGTATTTGAAGTGTCGAAAGATGCATTCAAGTGTCTAGGCTTTTTAAAGCGGTGCAAGAAATACTTCACTCCATCTGATCTTCTCAATATCTACACCACCTACATCAGGCCAAAGATGGAGTATAACTCTCATATATGGGCAGGTGCTCCTAGGACTTCTTTGGAGCTTCTCGACCGTGTCCAGAGGAGAGCGGCGGTGTTAATAGGGGACAGTAGGGTATCCAACTCTATTGCCTCCCTTGAGCATCGTCGAAATGTGGGTTGCGTGTCACTGTTCTATCGATATTTCCACGGTATGTGTTCCTCGGACATCCGTCAACTTATGCCGGACGTGAGGATATTTAGCCGAAGTACGCCGCTTTCCAGGAACTCTCATCCGTTTTTTATCGAGTGGCCGATTGACCGCACTACACACTATAGAGAAAATTCGTTCTTCAGCCGTACAGTCCGTATGTGGAATAAATTTCCGGGTAGTGTATTTCCCACCAATTGTGACATACAAACATTCAAGGCAAATATCAACAGACACTACTCCCTTTTTCCACCCTCTACTACCACAATTTTCCTTCGCCAACACAATGCACTGCATTTATAGGGGGCATCCCCTGAGTGTTGGTTTGATAAAAAAAAAAAAAAATATAATACCATTAGCTTTGGCGTTTAGCGGGTCCCATCAAATCCTGGTGTAATATTCCCTGATTGGGATGTTTCCGTGACTATTTTTGGATTAATATTTTTGGTCCCCGTGGGAACCACAATTATTATTGTAGTACGTATAATAGATTTTCCTCAGTATTGCGAATGTAATTGTAAGTAGTTCTTTAACAATTTATAAATAACCCACTTTCGCTGTTCACATTTATCCACTGCCGATTCCTTCAAAGTAGGCAAACAATTAAGGATATTCCGAAGGAAATGTGTAAGAGCCTCTACTGCTCTGTTCAGAACAGCACAAAGTCAGTACACAAAGTATATATGAGACAAGAAATTGTATAAGTATAATAAGACAAATGTAGTTAGAATTGGCAATTTCGACATAAATTTAATAAGAAAGCATATACTACGCTGTACAACAAAGTATGAAAATAATTTAATAATGGCTTCCTAGTGCACAAATGCAAAATATTGAGGAATGGGTTCGTCCCACCCGAGGCGTTTATATACCTGGACAAACAAAAATATATCGAGGATACAAATGGGATTCCCGTCATATATCATATATACAGACGCGCAAATATTAAAACAGTAAAGTGTACAACGTAAAATGTCGGTGATTTTAGACACAATACTAATATATCGCATAAAGAAAAAAATTTTGGTGGCTATCTTAAAATTATTGTTTTATAAAAAAAATTTAGATTTAATGAAAGCATAGATTTTAAAATTCATCAGGGATGATTTTTATTTATTCGGCCTTTTTATTGGATCTATTTAATTTTATTTTTCCAGCTCGAGGCTATTCTATATCTCTTTTAATATAGATATAGTTTTTTTAAAAACGAATTTTGCATACGTATTCTTATGATTCCTGGCAAACCGTATAGCTATTTCAGATCTCTCTATTAATAGAGATATATTTTTTTTCAATTCAAATGAGATTTCGTTTGCGTTTAGTTTGATGAATTTTTCAATAGCACCATTCCAAACAACCGCTGATGAAGATCTGTGGCTATATTCAACTATATCAAATTAGTTGATATATATTCAACTATATTTTCTTTTTGCTCTTTTGCTTTCTCTGTAACATTTCTGAAAAAACAATTGAAATCTATATATATAAAATTAGGTGGCAAAACTTCCTGTTCGCATACTCCTCCTAGACGGCTTGCCCGATTTCAATGAAATTTTCAGGGGTGATTGGGGTCTGTGTGGAGGGTGCACATAAGAAATTTCATGTGTGTATCTTTGCACGTTTTGCAAAAACAAAACAAAAATACATTAATTCTGTTTGGCTTTAAGTGTTTTTTTTCGGATTTTTATCACTCCTAGATGGCTGGCCCGATTTCAATGAAATTTTTTTTGAAGTCTGTGTAGAGGGTGCACATAAGAAATTTCATGTGTGTATCTTTGCACGTTTTGCAAAGCCAAAAAAAAATACATTAATTCTGTTTGGCTTTACGTGTTTTTGTCGGACTTTTATAATTCCTAGACGGCTTGCCCGATTTCAATGAAATTTTCAGAAGTGATTGGGGTCTGTGTGGAGGGTGCACATAAGAAATTTAATGTGTGTATCATTGCACGTTTTGCAATTAATTCTGTTTGGCTTTACGTGTTTTTTGGGATTTTTATTATTGTTTTGCCGCAAGATTGGCAGTCCTGCCTTTACTAATAAATAAACAGAAACAGCTGGCGAATGTTTACAATTATTAAAAAACATTGACATCGCAACATTGTGTGTTTTTTCCACATTTAATTCAATCGATTTGCTACATTTATTCGAAAAGAATACTTTAGAAAATGCCTCCATTACGCAGACGTAATACGGTTGGCAGGCATACGCGTGATTCACATCGAATGTCAATATGGAGAACAAATCAAAGCGAAGAGCAACGCGCTCAAGTGAATGCCCGAGGTAGAGCGGTGTACAGAGAGCGGCGTGCTTCGCTTCGTCTTCGCGATCAAATGGAACATGTTGGCTTTCACTACGATCCTGACTGCGACTATAGCCTGCATGGTTCCATTGGAGCAATGGATATTATTTGTACGCATTGCAATGCAGCGAAGTTTCGAGGAGAAACAGCTGGCATGTGCTGCTCCGGTGGCAAGTGAAACTGCCTGCATTGGAACCGCCACCAGAACCATTACATTCCCTGCTCACTGGAGAATCGCCGACATCTAAGCATTTTTTGCAGAACATTCAAGCATACAATTCATGTTTTCAAATGACTTCTCCAATCATTCATCAAACTTTATTGCACAAACATTATAGATTCAGGGACAAATATACCAGCGAGCAGGCTCGCTATTACCATTTGCCAATGATGACTATAAATTTTTGCAAATATATTTTATTGGTAATGATACTGACCATCTCAATCAACGGTGTACAATTGGGACCGGCACATGGCGAGAAATCGAACTGAATTTGCAAAGATTTCTCCATGAACACAATGAATTGATTCGATTGTTCAAAATCGCATTGGACCGCATGCCGTCTGATAACCATCGAATCGTCATCAGAGCAGACAAAATGCCGATGGGGCAGCATGCCAGACGATTCAACGCACCAACAGTCGATGAGGTGGCAATCGTCATTGTAGGCGAACAGTTTGAATCGCGAGATATTGTACTGCACCGTAGAAACGAACAACTTCAGCGTGTTTCCGAGCTACACCGTGGTTATGATGCATTACGGTATCCGATATTATTCTGGAGAGGTGATGACGGCTATCACATCAATATGCGATTGATAAATCCAACTACTGGTAAATAATCATTAAATTTAAAAAGTACATTTCCTTACATTTTACAACATCATTTATAGGCCAAGAAACACCGAAAAAACTCAGTGCGATGAACTTATATTCGTACAGAATAATGATTCGTCCGCAAGAAGACAACTACATTTTGAAATGTCGCAAGCTTTTCCATCAGTATTTGGTTGACATGTATGCGAAGATCGAGACCGAACGTGTCAACTTTTTTCGATTCAACCACGCGAAATTGCGATCTGAAGAGTACATCCATTTGAGAGATGCCGTAATGAATGATGCAAATGTGAATAACATTGGACGTCTGACAATATTGCCAGCAACACACATCGGCATTCCGCGCCATATGCACGAGTATGCGCAAGATGCGATGTCGTATGTGCGCCATTACGGCAGACCGGATCTATGCATAACGTTCACGTGCAATCCTCAGTGGAATGACATCAAAGACCATTTGTTCCCCGGTCAATCAACAACTGATCGTCACGACATATCAGCACGTGTATTCAGGGAAAAGCAAAAAGCATTGATGAATTTAATTGTGAAACTTCGTGTTATTGGAGAAGTTCGATGCTGGATGTACTCTATCGAATGGAAAAAAAGAGGATTAGCGCATGCACACATCTTGATTTGGTTAGTTCGCAAAATACGACCAGATCAGATTGATAAAGTCATCTCAGCGGAAATTCCAGATGAAGCAATCGACCCACAATTGTTCGGCGTTGTAACAACAAATATGATCCACGGTCCTTGCGGCGCTATTAATCCAACGTCACCATGCATGATTGACAATAAGTGTTCAAAGCGCTATCCAAGAACTTTAGTTGCTGATACAATCACTGGAAATGACGGATATCCATTATATCGGCGTCGATCCGCTGAAGATGGCGGTAATTCAACGGTCATAAATGTTCGAAATCAAGACGTTGATGTTGATAATCGTTGGGTCGTGCCGTATTCATCATTGTTGTCATAAATTTTCGAAGCGCACATCAACGTAGAATATTGCAACTCTGTCAAATCGATCAAATACATCTGCAAATACATAAATAAGGGCAGTGATACGGCAGTTTTCGGGGTGGCTGATTATCAGAATATCGATGAAATTCAGCAAGACCAAATGGGCCGTTATATAAGCAGCAACGAAGCTGTATGGCGCATTTTATCGTTCCCAATACACGACCGGTATCCCGTTGTTGTTCATTTGGCAGTTCATCTCGGAAATGGTCAACGCGTTTATTTCACTGCAGAAAATGCACAACAGAGAGCAGCACGACCACCGGGGACAACACTAACTGCCTTCTTCGAGTTGTGTGAAAACGATGAATTTGCAAGAACATTGCTATATTCCGAAATACCAAAATATTTCACTTGGAATTCATCATCGAAAATTTTTCAACGACGAAAGCAAGGGGAGCGCGTTGACGGTTATCCAAATATCCGTAAAACCGATGCCATAGGACGCATTTACAACATCCATCCGAACAACGCCGAATGTTTCTATTTGCGTCTGCTATTAGTCAACGTGTGCGGACGAAGATCATTTGATGATTTGAAAACTGAAAACTGAAAACTGTATCGTGAAGCATGTCAGCGATTGCATTTGTTGGAAGATGATATGCATTGGGACACCGCACTTCATGACGCATCAGTCACATCTCATCCAAAACAAATACGCGTACTATTCGCCATAATAATATCTACATGCCTTCCGTCAAATCCGCTAGAACTGGGGAATAAGTACAAAGACTACATGACCGAGGATTTATTGATTTTGGCGCGTAATGGAGCATCGGAAGCAGACTTGCTATATCTATATATATAAAATTAAGTGGCAAAACTTCCTGTTCGTATACTCCTCCTAGACGGCTTGCCCGATTTCAATGAAATTTTCAGGGGTGATTGGGGTCTGTGTGGAGGGTGCACATAAAATGAAATTTTCAGAAGTGATTGGGGTCTCTGTGGAGGGTGCACATAAGAAATTTCATGTGTGTATCGTTGCACGTTTTGCAAAAACAAAAAAAAAATACATTAATTCTGTTTGGCTTTACGTGTTTTTTTTCGGATTTTTATCATTCCTAGACGGGTTACCCGATTTCAATGAAATGTTCAGGGGTGATTGGGGTCTGTGTGGAGGGTGCACATAAAATGAAATTTTCAGAAGTGATTGGGGTCTGTGTGGAGGGTGCACATAAGAAATTTAATGTGTGTATCATTGCACGTTTTGCAATTAATTCTGTTTGGCTTTACGTGTTTTTTGGGATTTTTATTATTGTTTTGCCGCAAGATTGGCAGTCCTGCCTTTTACTAATAAATAATCAGAAACAGCTGGCGAATGTTTACAATTAATAAAAAACATTCACATCGCAACATTGTGTGTTTTTTCCACATTTAATTCAATCGATTTCCTACATTTATTCGAAAAGAATACTTTAGAAAATGCCTCCACTACGCAGACGTAATGCGGTTGTCAGGCATACGCGTGATTCACATCGAATGTCAATATGGAGCAAATCAGCAAATCAAAGCGAAGAGCAACGCGCTCAAGTGAATGCCCGAGGTAGGGCGGTGTACAGAGAGCGGCGTGCACAGTTTAGAGCTGAATCCGCAGACAATCAACGGCCAAATTATCGCCAAGGCTGAGTTCCGCTTCGTCTTCGCGATCAAATGGAACATGTTGGCTTTCACTACGATCCTGACTGCGACTACAGCCTGCATGGTTCCATTGGAGCAATGGATATTATTTGTACGCATTGCAATGCAGCGAAGTTTCGAGGAGAAACAGCTGGCATGTGCTTCTCCGGTGGCAAAGTGAAACTGCCTGCATTGGAACCGCCACCAGAACCATTACATTCCTTGCTCACTGGAGAATCGCCGACATCTAAGCATTTTTTGCAGAACAATCAAGCATACAATTCATGTTTTCAAATGACTTAATGTGGTGCCACAATGATCATTAGAGATACATTTATGCCGACATTCAAGGTGATTACTTTGCATCGAATTTCTAGTGAAACATTTGACATTTTTAAATATTCCAATCATTCATCCAATTTTATTGCACAAACATTATAGATTCAGGGACAAATATACCATCGAGCAGGCTCGCTATTACCATTTGCCAATGATGTCTATAAATTTTTGCAAATATATTTTATCGGTAATGAAACTGACCATCTCAATCAACGGTGTACAATTGGGACCGGCACAAGGCGAGAAATCGTACTGAATTTGCAAAGATTTCTCCATGAACACAATGAATTGATTCGATTGTTCAAAATCGCATTGGACCGCATGCCGTCTGATAACCATCGAATCGTCATCAGAGCAGACAAAATGCCGATGGGGCAGCATGCCAGACGATTCAACGCACCAACAATCGATGAGGTGGCAATCGTCATTGTAGGCGAACAGTTTGAATCGCGAGATATTGTACTGCACCGTAGAAACGAACAACTTCAGCATTAGAGATACATTTATGCCAACATTCAAGGTGATTACTTTGCATTGAATTTCCAGTAAAACATTTGACATTTTTAAATATTCCAATCATTCATCCAATTTTATTGCACAAACATTATAGATTCAGTGACAAATATACCGTCGAGCAGGCTCGCTATTACCATTTGCCAATGATGACTATAAATTTTTGCAAATATATTTTATCGGTAATGAAACTGACCAACTCAATCAACGGTGTACAATTGGGACCGGCACAAGGCGAGAAATCGTACTGAATTTGCAAAGATTTCTCCATGAACACAATGAATTGATTCGATTGTTCAAAATCGCATTGGACCGCATGCCGTCTGATAACCATCGAATCGTCATCAGAGCAGACAAAATGCCGATGGGACAGCATGCCAGACGATTCAACGCACCA
The DNA here is from genome assembly GCA_963931995.1 of Phaonia tiefii. Taxonomy (NCBI): domain Eukaryota; kingdom Metazoa; phylum Arthropoda; class Insecta; order Diptera; family Muscidae; genus Phaonia; species Phaonia tiefii. The sequence goes on along the minus strand of OZ008368.1, from coordinate 109,830,476 downwards.
ACAATCGATGAGGTGGCAATCGTCATTGTAGGCGAACAGTTTGAATCGCGAGATAGAAACGAACAACTTCAGCGTGTTTCCGAGCTACACCGTAGTTATGATGCATTACAGTATCCGATATTATTCTGGAGAGGTGATGACGGCTATCACATCAATATGCGATTGATAAATCCAACTACTGGTAAATAATCATTAAATTCACAAAGTACATTTTCTTACGATTCAACATTTTGCTTATTGTATTGTTCATTTATAGGCCAAGAAACACCGAAAAAACTCAGTGCGATGAACTTATATTCGTACAGAATAATGATTCGTCCGCAAGAAGACAACTTCAACTTGAAATGTCGCAAGCTTTTCCATCAGTATTTGGTTGACATGTATGCGAAGATCGAGACCGAACGTGTCAACTTTATTCGATTCAACCACGCGAAATTGCGATCTGAAGAGTACCTCCATTTGAGAGATGCCGTAATTAATGATGCAAATGTGAATAACATTGGACGTCTGACAATATTGCCAGCAACATACATCGGCAGTCCGCGCCATATGCACGAGTATGCGCAAGATACGATGTCGTATGTGCGCCATTACGGCAGACCGGATCTGTTCATATCATTCACGTGCAATCCTCAGTGGACTGACATCAAAGACCATTTGTTCCCTGATCAATCAACAACTGATCGTCACGACATATAAGCACGTGCATTCAGGGAAAAGCAAAAAGCATTGATGAATTTAATTGTGAAACTTCGTGTTTTTGGAGAAGTTCGATGCTGGATGTACTCTATCGAATGGCAAAAAAGAGGATTAGCGCATGCACACATCTTGATTTGGTTAGTTCGCAAAATACGACCAGATCAGATTGATAAAGTCATCTCAGCGGAAATTCCAGATGAAGCAATCGACCCACAATTGTTCGGCGTTGTAACAAAAAATATGATCCACGGTCTTTGCGGCGCTATTAATCCAACGTCACCATGCATGATTGACAATAAGTGTTCAAAGCGCTATCCAAGCACTTTAGTTGCTGATACAATCACTGGAAATGACGGATATCCATTATATCGGCGTCGATCCGCTGAAGATGGCTGTAATTCAACGGTCATAAAAGGTCGAAATCAAGACGTTGATGTTGATAATCGTTGGGTCGTGCCGTATTCACCATTGTTGTCAAAAATTTTCGAAGCGCACATCAACGTTGAATATTGCAAATCTGTCAAATCGATCAAATACATCTGCAAATACGTAAATAAGGGCAGTGATATGGCAGTTTTCGGGGTGGCTGATTATCAGAATATCGACGAAATTCAGCAAGACCAAATGGACCATTATATAAGCAGCAACGAAGCTGTATGGCGCATTTTATCGTTCCCAATACACGACCGGTATCCCGTTGTTGTTCATTTGGCAGTTCATCTCGAAAATGGTCAACGCGTTTATTTCACTGCAGAAAATGTACAACAGAGAGCAGCACGACCACCGGGGACAACACTAACTGCCTTCTTCGAGTTGTGTGAAAACGATGAATTTGCAAGAACATTGCTATATTCCGAAATACCAAAATATTTCACTTGGAATTCATCATCGAAAATTTTTCAACGACGAAAGCAAGGGGAGCGCGTTGACGGTTATCCAAATATCCGTAAAACCGATGCCATAGGACGCATTTACAACATCCATCCGAACAACGCCGAATGTTTCTATTTGCGTCTGCTATTAGTCAACGTGTGCGGACGAAGATCATTTGATGATTTGAAAACTGAAAACTGAAAACTGTATCGTGAAGCATGTCAGCGATTGCATTTGTTGGAAGATGATATGCATTGGGACACCGCACTTCATGACGCATCAGTCACATCTCATCCAAAACAAATACGCGTACTATTCGCCATAATAATATCTACATGCCTTCCGTCAAATCCGCTAGAACTGGGGAATAAGTACAAAGACTACATGACCGAGGATTTATTGATTTTGGCGCGTAATGGAGCATCGGAAGCAGACTTGCTATATCTATATATATAAAATTAAGTGGCAAAACTTCCTGTTCGTATACTCCTCCTAGACGGCTTGCCCGATTTCAATGAAATTTTCAGGGGTGATAGGGGTCTGTGTGGAGGGTGAACATAAGAAATTTCATGTGTGTATCTTTGCACGTTTTGCAAAAACAAAAAAAAATACATTAATTCTGTTTGGCTTTACGTTTTTTTTTCGGATTTGTATCATTCCTAGACGGCTTGCCCGATTTCAATGAAATTTTCAGGGGTGATTGGGGTCTGTGTGGAGGGTGCACATAAAATGAAATTTTCAGAAGTGATTGGGGTCTCTGTGGAGGGTGCACATAAGAAATTTCATGTGTGTATCGTTGCACGTTTTGCAAAAACAAAAAAAAAATACATTAATTCTGTTTGGCTTTACGTGTTTTTTTTCGGATTTTTATCATTCCTAGACGGGTTACCCGATTTCAATGAAATGTTCAGGGGTGATTGGGGTCTGTGTGGAGGGTGCACATAAAATGAAATTTTCAGAAGTGATTGGGGTCTGTGTGGAGGGTGCACATAAGAAATTTAATGTGTGTATCATTGCACGTTTTGCAATTAATTCTGTTTGGCTTTACGTGTTTTTTGGGATTTTTATTATTGTTTTGCCGCAAGATTGGCAGTCCTGCCTTTTACTAATAAATAATCAGAAACAGCTGGCGAATGTTTACAATTAATAAAAAACATTCACATCGCAACATTGTGTGTTTTTTCCACATTTAATTCAATCGATTTCCTACATTTATTCGAAAAGAATACTTTAGAAAATGCCTCCACTACGCAGACGTAATGCGGTTGTCAGGCATACGCGTGATTCACATCGAATGTCAATATGGAGCAAATCAGCAAATCAAAGCGAAGAGCAACGCGCTCAAGTGAATGCCCGAGGTAGGGCGGTGTACAGAGAGCGGCGTGCACAGTTTAGAGCTGAATCCGCAGACAATCAACGGCCAAATTATCGCCAAGGCTGAGTTCCGCTTCGTCTTCGCGATCAAATGGAACATGTTGGCTTTCACTACGATCCTGACTGCGACTACAGCCTGCATGGTTCCATTGGAGCAATGGATATTATTTGTACGCATTGCAATGCAGCGAAGTTTCGAGGAGAAACAGCTGGCATGTGCTTCTCCGGTGGCAAAGTGAAACTGCCTGCATTGGAACCGCCACCAGAACCATTACATTCCTTGCTCACTGGAGAATCGCCGACATCTAAGCATTTTTTGCAGAACAATCAAGCATACAATTCATGTTTTCAAATGACTTAATGTGGTGCCACAATGATCATTAGAGATACATTTATGCCGACATTCAAGGTGATTACTTTGCATCGAATTTCTAGTGAAACATTTGACATTTTTAAATATTCCAATCATTCATCCAATTTTATTGCACAAACATTATAGATTCAGGGACAAATATACCATCGAGCAGGCTCGCTATTACCATTTGCCAATGATGTCTATAAATTTTTGCAAATATATTTTATCGGTAATGAAACTGACCATCTCAATCAACGGTGTACAATTGGGACCGGCACAAGGCGAGAAATCGTACTGAATTTGCAAAGATTTCTCCATGAACACAATGAATTGATTCGATTGTTCAAAATCGCATTGGACCGCATGCCGTCTGATAACCATCGAATCGTCATCAGAGCAGACAAAATGCCGATGGGGCAGCATGCCAGACGATTCAACGCACCAACAATCGATGAGGTGGCAATCGTCATTGTAGGCGAACAGTTTGAATCGCGAGATATTGTACTGCACCGTAGAAACGAACAACTTCAGCATTAGAGATACATTTATGCCAACATTCAAGGTGATTACTTTGCATTGAATTTCCAGTAAAACATTTGACATTTTTAAATATTCCAATCATTCATCCAATTTTATTGCACAAACATTATAGATTCAGTGACAAATATACCGTCGAGCAGGCTCGCTATTACCATTTGCCAATGATGACTATAAATTTTTGCAAATATATTTTATCGGTAATGAAACTGACCAACTCAATCAACGGTGTACAATTGGGACCGGCACAAGGCGAGAAATCGTACTGAATTTGCAAAGATTTCTCCATGAACACAATGAATTGATTCGATTGTTCAAAATCGCATTGGACCGCATGCCGTCTGATAACCATCGAATCGTCATCAGAGCAGACAAAATGCCGATGGGACAGCATGCCAGACGATTCAACGCACCAACAATCGATGAGGTGGCAATCGTCATTGTAGGCGAACAGTTTGAATCGCGAGATAGAAACGAACAACTTCAGCGTGTTTCCGAGCTACACCGTAGTTATGATGCATTACAGTATCCGATATTATTCTGGAGAGGTGATGACGGCTATCACATCAATATGCGATTGATAAATCCAACTACTGGTAAATAATCATTAAATTCACAAAGTACATTTTCTTACGATTCAACATTTTGCTTATTGTATTGTTCATTTATAGGCCAAGAAACACCGAAAAAACTCAGTGCGATGAACTTATATTCGTACAGAATAATGATTCGTCCGCAAGAAGACAACTTCAACTTGAAATGTCGCAAGCTTTTCCATCAGTATTTGGTTGACATGTATGCGAAGATCGAGACCGAACGTGTCAACTTTATTCGATTCAACCACGCGAAATTGCGATCTGAAGAGTACCTCCATTTGAGAGATGCCGTAATTAATGATGCAAATGTGAATAACATTGGACGTCTGACAATATTGCCAGCAACATACATCGGCAGTCCGCGCCATATGCACGAGTATGCGCAAGATACGATGTCGTATGTGCGCCATTACGGCAGACCGGATCTGTTCATATCATTCACGTGCAATCCTCAGTGGACTGACATCAAAGACCATTTGTTCCCTGATCAATCAGCAACTGATCGTCACGACATATAAGCACGTGCATTCAGGGAAAAGCAAAAAGCATTGATGAATTTAATTGTGAAACTTCGTGTTTTTGGAGAAGTTCGATGCTGGATGTACTCTATCGAATGGCAAAAAAGAGGATTAGCGCATGCACACATCTTGATTTGGTTAGTTCGCAAAATACGACCAGATCAGATTGATAAAGTCATCTCAGCGGAAATTCCAGATGAAGCAATCGACCCACAATTGTTCGGCGTTGTAACAAAAAATATGATCCACGGTCTTTGCGGCGCTATTAATCCAACGTCACCATGCATGATTGACAATAAGTGTTCAAAGCGCTATCCAAGCACTTTAGTTGCTGATACAATCACTGGAAATGACGGATATCCATTATATCGGCGTCGATCCGCTGAAGATGGCTGTAATTCAACGGTCATAAAAGGTCGAAATCAAGACGTTGATGTTGATAATCGTTGGGTCGTGCCGTATTCACCATTGTTGTCAAAAATTTTCGAAGCGCACATCAACGTTGAATATTGCAAATCTGTCAAATCGATCAAATACATCTGCAAATACGTAAATAAGGGCAGTGATATGGCAGTTTTCGGGGTGGCTGATTATCAGAATATCGACGAAATTCAGCAAGACCAAATGGACCATTATATAAGCAGCAACGAAGCTGTATGGCGCATTTTATCGTTCCCAATACACGACCGGTATCCCGTTGTTGTTCATTTGGCAGTTCATCTCGAAAATGGTCAACGCGTTTATTTCACTGCAGAAAATGTACAACAGAGAGCAGCACGACCACCGGGGACAACACTAACTGCCTTCTTCGAGTTGTGTGAAAACGATGAATTTGCAAGAACATTGCTATATTCCGAAATACCAAAATATTTCACTTGGAATTCATCATCGAAAATATTTCAACGACGAAAGCAAGGGGAGCGTGTTGACGGTTATCCAAATATCCGTAAAACCGATGCCATAGGACGCATTTACAACATCCATCCGAACAACGCCGAATGTTTCTATTTGCGTCTGCTATTAGTCAACGTGCGCGGACCAAGATCATTTGATGATTTGAAAACTGTTGACGGTCAGTTGTGTGCGACGTATCGTGAAGCATGTCAGCGATTGCATTTGTTGGAAGATGTTATGCATTGGGAAACCGCACTTCATGACGCATCAGTCACATCTCAACCAAAACAAATACGCGTACTATTCGCCATAATAATATCTACATGCCTTCCGTCAAATCCGCAAGAACTGTGGAATAAGTACAAAGACTACATGACCGAGGATTTATTGATTTTGGCGCGTAATCGAGCATCGGAAGCAGATTTGCTATATCTATATATATAAAATTTAGTAGCAAAACTTCCTGTTCGCATACTCCTCCTAGACGGCTTGCCCGATTTCAATGAAATTTTCAGGGGTGATTGGGGTCTCTGTGGAGGGTGCACATAAGAAATTTCATGTGTGTATCTTTGCACGTTTTGCAAAAACAAAAAAAAATACATTAATTCTGTTTGGCTTTACGTTTTTTTTTCGGATTTTTATCATTCCTAGACGGCTTGCCCGATTTCAAAGAAATTTTTTTTGGGGTCTGTGTGGAGGGTGCACATAAGAAATTTCATGTGTGTATCTTTGCACGTTTTGCAAAAACAAAAAAAAATACATTAATTCTGTTTGGCTTTACGTGTTTTTTTCGGATTTTTATCATTCCTAGACGGCTTGCCCGATTTCAATGAAATTTTCAGTGGTGATTGGGGTCTGTGTGGAGGGTGCACATAAAATAAAACTTTCAGAAGTGATTGATGTCTGTGTGGAGGGTGCACATAAGAAATTTAATGTGTGTATCATTGCACGTTTGGCAATTAATTCTGTTTGGCTTTACGTGTTTTTTGGGATTTTTATTATTGTTTTGCCGCAAGATTGGCAGTCCTGCCTTTTACTAATAAATAAACAGAAACAGCTGGCGAATGTTTACAATTATTAAAAAACATTGACATCGCAACATTGTGTGTTTTTTCCACATTTAATTCAATCGATTTCCTACATTTATTCGAAAAGAATACTTTAGAAAATGCCTCCACTACGCAGACGTAATACGGTTGGCAGGCATACGCGTGATTCACATCGAATGTCAATATGGAGAACAAATCAAAGCGAAGAGCAACGCGCTCAAGTGAATGCCCGAGGTAGAGCGGTGTACAGAGAGCGGCGTGCACAGTTTAGAGCTGAATCCGCAGACAATCAACGGCCAAATTATCGCCAAGCCAGAGTTCCGCTTCGTCTTCGCGATCAAATGGAACATGTTGGCTTTCACTACGATCCTGACTGCGACTACAGCCTGCATGGTTCCATTGGAGCAATGGATATTATTTGTACGCATTGCAATGCAGCGAAGAAACTGCCTGCATTGGAACCGCCACCAGAACCATTACATTCCTTGCTCACTGGAGAATCGCCGACATCTAAGCATTTTTTGCAGAACATTCAAGCATACAATTCATGTTTTCAAATGACTTCTTTTGGTGCCACAATGATCATTAGAGATGCATTTATGCCGACATTCAAGGTGATTACTTTTCATTGAATTTCCAGTGAAACATTTGACATTTTTAAATATTCCAATCATTCATCCAATTTTATTGCACAAACATTATAGATTCAGTGACAAATATACCATCGAGCAGGCTCGCTATTACCATTTGCCAATGATGACTATAAATTTTTGCAAATATATTTTATCGGTAATGAAACTGACCAACTCAATCAACGGTGTACAATTGGGACCGACACAAGGCGAGAAATCGTACTGAATTTGCAAAGATTTCTCCATGAACACAATGAATTGATTCGATTGTTCAAAATCGCATTGGACCGCATGCCGTCTGATAACCATCGAATCGTCATCAGAGCAGACAAAATGCCGATGGGGCAGCATGCCAGACGATTCAACGCACCAACAATCGATGAGGTGGCAATCGTCATTGTAGGCGAACAGTTTGAATCGCGAGATATTGTACTGCACCGTAGAAACGAACAACTTCAGCATTAGAGATACATTTATGCCAACATTCAAGGTGATTACTTTGCATTGAATTTCCAGTGACACATTTGACATTTTTAAATATTCCAATCATTCATCCAATTTTATTGCACAAACATTATAGATTCAGTGACAAATATACCATCGAGCAGGCTCGCTATTACCATTTGCCAATGATGACTATAAATTTTTGCAAATATATTTTATCGGTAATGAAACTTACCAACTCAATCAACGGTGTACAATTGGGACCGGCACAAGGCGAGAAATCGTACTGAATTTGCAAAGATTTCTCCATGAACACAATGAATTCATTCGATTGTTCAAAATCGCATTCGACCGCATGCCGTCTGATAACCATCGAATCGTCATCAGAGCAGACAAAATGCCGATGTGGCAGCATGCCAGACGATTCAACGCACCAACAATCGATGAGGTGGCACTCGTCATTGTAGGCGAACAGTTTGAATCCCGAGATATTGTACTGCACCGTAGAAACGAACAACTTCAGCGTGTTTCCGAGCTACACCGTAGTTATGATGCATTACAGTATCCGATATTATTCTGGAGAGGTGATGACGGCTATCACATCAATATGCGATTGATAAATCCAACTACTGGTAAATAATCATTAAATTTAAAAAGCACATTTTCTTACGATTCAACATTTTACGTATCGTTCATTTATATGCCAAGAAACACCGAAACAACTCAGTGCGATGAACTTATATTCGTACAGAATAATGATTCGTCCGCAAGAAGACAACTACATCTTGAAATATCGCAAGCTTTTCCATCAGTATTTGGTTGACATGTATGCGAAGATCGAGACCGAACGTGTCAACTTTATTCGATTCAACTACGCGAAATTGCGATCTGAAGAGTACATCCATTTGAGAGATGCCGTAATGAATGATGCAAATGTGAATAACATTGGATGTCTGACAATATTGCCAGCAACATACATCGGCAGTCCGCGCCATATGCACGAGTATGCGCAAGATACGATGTCGTATGTGCGCCATTACGGCAGACCGGATCTGTTCATAACGTTTGTTTATGTATTTATTTACTCCGCTACAAATAAGTCCAGCTGGAGATGGAATAATTTTTTCAAAATTCATCTTAAACTAAAATTTACAAATAAAAATATCTTATAAATACAATATATAAATACAATTACAAAGAAGAAAAGAAAATAAAAAATTTAAATAAAATTTTAAACATTGAGCAGGAAAAAATGTGTTGTTTAGCATAAAAAAAAAAACTTAAAAAATAACAAAATTTATATAATAAAAATTTAAAATAAGGAAACAAGTAACAGCACATACATTCACGTGCAATCCTCAGTGGAATCCTCAGTGGAATGACATCGAAGACCATTTGTTCCCCGGTCAATCAACAACTGATCGTCACGACATGTCAGCACGTGTATTCAGGGAAAAGCAAAAAGCATTGATGAAGTTAATTGTGAAACTTCGTGTTTTTGGAGAAGTTCGATACTGGATGTACTCTATCGAATGGCAAAAAAGAGGATTAGCGCATGCACACATCTTGATTTGGTTAGTTCGCAAAATACGACCAGATCAGATTGATAAAGTCATCTCAGCGGAAATTCCAGATGAAGCAATCGACCCATAATTGTTCGGCGTTGTGAAAAAAAATATGATCCACGGTTCTTGCGGCGCTATTAATCCAACGTCACCATGCATGATTGACAATAAGTGTTCAAAGCGCTATCCAAGAACTTTAGTTGCTGATACAATCACTGGAAATGACGGATATCCATTATATCGGCGTCGATCCGCTGAAGATGGCGGTAATTCAACGGTCATAAAAGTTCGAAATCAAGACGTTGATGTTGATAATCGTTGGGTCGTGCCGTATTCACCATTGTTGTCAAAAATTTTCGAAGCGCACATCAACGTAGAATATTGCAACTCTGTCAAATCGATCAAATACATCTGCAAATACGGAAATAAGGGCAGTGATATGGCAGTTTTCGGGGTGGCTGATTATCAGTATATTGATGAAATTCAGCAAGACCAAATGGGCCGTTATATACGCAGCAACGAAGCGGTATAGCGCATTTTATCGTTCCTAATACACGACCGGTGTCCCGTTGGTGTTCATTTGGCAGTTTATCTCGAAAATGGTCAACGCGTTTATTTCACTGCAGAAAATGTACAACAGAGAGCAGCACGACCACCGGGGACAACACTAACTGCCTTCTTCGAGTTGTGTGAATACGATGAATTTGCAAGAACATTGCTATATTCCGAAATACCAAAATATTTCACTTGGAATTCATCATCGAAAATATTTCAACGACGAAAGCAAGGGGAGCGTGTTGACGGTTATCCAAATATCCGTAAAACCGATGCCATAGGACGCATTTACAACATCTATCCGAACAAGATCGGATAGACCAAGATCATTTGATGATTTGAAAACTGTTGACGGTCAGTTGTGTGCGACGTATCGTGAAGCATGTCAGCGATTGCATTTGTTGGAAGATGATATGCATTGGGAAACCGCACTTCATGACGCATCAGTCACATCTCATCCAAAACAAATACGCGTACTATTCGCCATAATAATATCTACATGCCTTCCGTCAAATCCGCAAGAACTGTGGAATAAGTACAAAGACTACATGACCGAGGATTTATTGATTTTGGCGCGTAATGGAGCATCGGAAGCAGACTTGCTATATCTATATATATAAAATTAAGTGGCAAAACTTCCTGTTCGCATACTCCTCCTAGACGGCTTGCCCGATTTCAATGAAATTTTCAGGGGTGATTGGGGTCTGTGTGGAGGGTGCACATAAAATGAAATTTTCAGAAGTGATTGGGGTCTGTGTGGAGGGTGCACATACGAAATTTAATGTGTGTATCATTGCACGTTTTGCAATTAATTCTGTTTGGATTTACGTGTTTTTTGGGATTTTTATTATTGTTTTGCCGCAAGATTGGCAGTCCTGCCTTTTACTAATAAATAACCAGAAACAGGTGGCGAATATTTACAATTATTAAAAAACATTCACATCGCAACATTGTGTTTTTTTTCCACATTTAGTTCAATCGATTTGCTACATTTATTCGAAAGGAATGCTTTAGAAAATGCCTCCGCTACGCAGACGTAATACGGTTGGCAGGCATACGCGTGATTCACATCTAATGTCAATATGGAGAACAAATCAAAGCGAAGAGCAACGCGCTCAAGTGAATGCCCGAGGTACAGCGGTGTACAGAGAGCGGCGTGCACACCTTAGAGCTGAATCCGCAGACAATCAACGGCCAAATTATCGCCAAGGCAGAGTTTCGCTTCGTCTTTGCGATCAAATGCAACATGTTGGCTTTCACTACGATCCTGACTGCGACTACAGCCTGCATGGTTCCATTGGAGCAATGGGTATTATTCGTACGCATTGCAATGCAGCGAAGTTTCGAGGAGAAACAGCTGGCATGTGCTGCTCCGGTGGCAAAGTGAAACTGCCTGCATTGGAACCGCCACCAGAACCATTACATTCCTTGCTCACTGGAGAATCGCCGACATATAAGCATTTTTTGCAGAACATTCAAGCATACAATTCATGTTTTCAAATGACTTCTTTTGGTGCCACAATGATCATTAGAGATACATTTATGCCAACATTCAAGGTGATTACTTTGCATTGAATTTCCAGTAAAACATTTGACATTTTTAAATATTCCAATCATTCATCCAATTTTATTGCACAAACATTATAGATTCAGTGACAAATATACCGTCGAGCAGGCTCGCTATTACCATTTGCCAATGATGACTATAAATTTTTGCAAATATATTTTATCGGTAATGAAACTGACCAACTCAATCAACGGTGTACAATTGGGACCGGCACAAGGCGAGAAATCGTACTGAATTTGCAAAGATTTCTCCATGAACACAATGAATTGATTCGATTGTTCAAAATCGCATTGGACCGCATGCCGTCTGATAACCATCGAATCGTCATCAGAGCAGACAAAATGCCGATGGGACAGCATGCCAGACGATTCAACGCACCAACAATCGATGAGGTGGCAATCGTCATTGTAGGCGAACAGTTTGAATCGCGAGATAGAAACGAACAACTTCAGCGTGTTTCCGAGCTACACCGTAGTTATGATGCATTACAGTATCCGATATTATTCTGGAGAGGTGATGACGGCTATCACATCAATATGCGATTGATAAATCCAACTACTGGTAAATAATCATTAAATTCACAAAGTACATTTTCTTACGATTCAACATTTTGCTTATTGTATTGTTCATTTATAGGCCAAGAAACACCGAAAAAACTCAGTGCGATGAACTTATATTCGTACAGAATAATGATTCGTCCGCAAGAAGACAACTTCAACTTGAAATGTCGCAAGCTTTTCCATCAGTATTTGGTTGACATGTATGCGAAGATCGAGACCGAACGTGTCAACTTTATTCGATTCAACCACGCGAAATTGCGATCTGAAGAGTACCTCCATTTGAGAGATGCCGTAATTAATGATGCAAATGTGAATAACATTGGACGTCTGACAATATTGCCAGCAACATACATCGGCAGTCCGCGCCATATGCACGAGTATGCGCAAGATACGATGTCGTATGTGCGCCATTACGGCAGACCGGATCTGTTCATATCATTCACGTGCAATCCTCAGTGGACTGACATCAAAGACCATTTGTTCCCTGATCAATCAACAACTGATCGTCACGACATATAAGCACGTGCATTCAGGGAAAAGCATTGATGAATATAATTGTGAAACTTCGTGTTTTTGGAGAAGTTCGATGCTGGATGTACTCTATCGAATGGCAAAAAAGAGGATTAGCGCATGCACACATCTTGATTTGGTTAGTTCGCAAAATACGACCAGATCAGATTGATAAAGTCATCTCAGCGGAAATTCCAGATGAAGCAATCGACCCACAATTGTTCGGCGTTGTAACAAAAAATATGATCCACGGTCTTTGCGGCGCTATTAATCCAACGTCACCATGCATGATTGACAATAAGTGTTCAAAGCGCTATCCAAGCACTTTAGTTTCTGATACAATCACTGGAAATGACGGATATCCATTATATCGGCGTCGATCCGCTGAAGATGGCTGTAATTCAACGGTCATAAAAGGTCGAAATCAAGACGTTGATGTTGATAATCGTTGGGTCGTGCCATATTCACCATTGTTGTCAAAAATTTTCGAAGCGCACATCAACGTAGAATATTGCAAATCTGTCAAATCGATCAAATACATCTGCAAATACGTAAATAAGGGCAGTGATATGGCAGTTTTCGGGGTGGCTGATTATCAGAATATCGATGAAATTCAGCAAGACCAAATGGACCATTATATAAGCAGCAACGATGCTGTATGGCGCATTTTATCGTTCCCAATACACGACCGGTATCCCGTTGTTGTTCATTTGGCAGTTCATCTCGAAAATGGTCAACGCGTTTATTTCACTGCAGAAAATGTACAACAGAGAGCAGCACGACCACCGGGGACAACACTAACTGCCTTCTTCGAGTTGTGTGAAAACGATGAATTTGCAAGAACATTGCTATATTCCGAAATACCAAAATATTTCACTTGGAATTCATCATCGAAAATATTTCAACGACGAAAGCAAGAGGAGCGTGTTGACGGTTATCCAAATATCCGTAAAACCGATGCCATAGGACGCATTTACAACATCCATCCGAACAACGCCGAATGTTTCTATTTGCGTCTGCTATTAGTCAACGTGCGCGGACCAAGATCATTTGATGATTTGAAAACTGTTGACGGTCAGTTGTGTGCGACGTATCGTGAAGCATGTCAGCGATTGCATTTGTTGGAAGATGTTATGCATTGGGAAACCGCACTTCATGACGCATCAGTCACATCTCATCCAAAACAAATACGCGTACTATTCGCCATAATAATATCTACATGCCTTCCGTCAAATCCGCAAGAACTGTGGAATAAGTACAAAGACTACATGACCGAGGATTTATTGATTTTGGCGCGTAATCGAGCATCGGAAGCAGATTTGCTATATCTATATATATAAAATTAAGTAGCAAAACTTCCTGTTCGCATACTCCTCCTAGACGGCTTGCCCGATTTCAATGAAATTTTCAGGGGTGATTGGGGTCTCTGTGGAGGGTGCACATAAGAAATTTCATGTGTGTATCTTTGCACGTTTTGCAAAAACAAAAAAAAAATACATTAATTCTGTTTGGCTTTACGTTTTTTTTTTTCGGATTTTTATCATTCCTAGACGGCTTGCCCGATTTCAAAGAAATTTTTTTTGGGGTCTGTGTGGAGGGTGCACATAAGAAATTTCATGTGTGTATCTTTGCACGTTTTGCAAAAACAAAAAAAAATACATTAATTCTGTTTGGCTTTACGTGTTTTTTTCGGATTTTTATCATTCCTAGACGGCTTGCCCGATTTCAATGAAATTTTCAGTGGTGATTGGGGTCTGTGTGGAGGGTGCACATTAAATAAAACTTTCAGAAGTGATTGATGTCTGTGTGGAGGGTGCACATAAGAAATTTAATGTGTGTATCATTGCACGTTTGGCAATTAATTCTGTTTGGCTTTACGTGTTTTTTGGGATTTTTATTATTGTTTTGCCGCAAGATTGGCAGTCCTGCCTTTTACTAATAAATAAACAGAAACAGCTGGCGAATGTTTACAATTATTAAAAAACATTGACATCGCAACATTGTGTGTTTTTTCCACATTTAATTCAATCGATTTCCTACATTTATTCGAAAAGAATACTTTAGAAAATGCCTCCACTACGCAGACGTAATACGGTTGGCAGGCATACGCGTGATTCACATCGAATGTCAATATGGAGAACAAATCAAAGCGAAGAGCAACGCGCTCAAGCGAATGCCCGAGGTAGAGCGGTGTACAGAGAGCGGCGTGCACAGTTTAGAGCTGAATCCGCAGACAATCAACGGCCAAATTATCGCCAAGCCAGAGTTCCGCTTCATCTTCGCGATCAAATGGAACATGTTGGCTTTCACTACGATCCTGACTGCGACTACAGCCTGCATGGTTCCATTGGAGCAATGGATATTATTTGTACGCATTGCAATGCAGCGAAGAAACTGCCTGCATTGGAACCGCCACCAGAACCATTACATTCCTTGAGGTGGCAATCGTCATTGTAGGCGAACAGTTTGAATCGCGAGATATTGTACTGCACCGTAGAAACGAACAACTTCAGCATTAGAGATACATTTATGCCAACATTCAAGGTGATTACTTTGCATTGAATTTCCAGTGACACATTTGACATTTTTAAATATTCCAATCATTCACCCAATTTTATTGCACAAACATTATAGATTCAGTGACAAATATACCATCGAGCAGGCTCGCTATTACCATTTGCCAATGATGACTATAAATTTTTGCAAATATATTTTATCGGTAATGAAACTTACCAACTCAATCAACGGTGTACAATTGGGACCGGCACAAGGCGAGAAATCGTACTGAATTTGCAAAGATTTCTCCATGAACACAATGAATTCATTCGATTGTTCAAAATCGCATTGGACCGCATGCCGTCTGATAACCATCGAATCGTCATCAGAGCAGACAAAATGCCGATGTGGCAGCATGCCAGACGATTCAACGCACCAACAATCGATGAGGTGGCACTCGTCATTGTAGGCGAACAGTTTGAATCGCGAGATATTGTACTGCACCGTAGAAACGAACAACTTCAGCGTGTTTCCGAGCTACACCGTAGTTATGATGCATTACAGTATCCGATATTATTCTGGAGAGGTGATGACGGCTATCACATCAATATGCGATTGATAAATCCAACTACTGGTAAATAATCATTAAATTTAAAAAGTACATTTTCTTACGATTCAACATTTTGCTTATTGTATTGTTCATTTATAGGCCAAGAAACACCGAAAAAACTCAGTGCGATGAACTTATATTCGCACAGAATAATGATTCGTCCGCAAGAAGACAACTACATCTTGAAATGTCGCAAGCTTTTCCATCAGTATTTGGTTGACATGTATGCGAAGATCGAGACCGAACGTGTCAACTTTATTCGATTCAACCACGCGAAATTGCGATCTGAAGAGTACATCCATTTGAGAGATGCCGTAATTAATGATGCAAATGCGAATAACATTGGACGTCTGACAATATTGCCAGCAACATACATCGGCAGTCCGCGCCATACGCACGAGTATGCGCAAGATACGATGTCGTATGTGCGCCATTACGGCAGACCGGATCTGTTCATAACGTTCACGTGCAATCCTCAGTGGAATGACATCAAAGACCATTTGTTCCCTGATCAATCCACAACTGATCGTCACGACATATCAGCACGTGTATTCAGGGAAAAGCAAAAAGCATTGATGAATTTAATTGTGAAACTTCGTGTTTTTGGAGAAGTTCGGTGCTGGATGTACCCTATCGAATGGCAAAAAAGAGGATTAGCGCATGCACACATCTTGATTTGGTTAGTTCGCAAAATAAGACCAGTTGATAAAGTCATCTCAGCGGAAATTCCAGATGATGCAATCGACCCACAATTGTTCGGCGTTGTAACAAAAAATATGATCCACGGTCCTTGCGGCGCTATTAATCCAACGTCACCATGCATGATTGACAATAAGTGTTCAAAGCGCTATCCAAGAACTTTAGTTGCTGATACAATCACTGGAAATGACGGATATCCATTATATCGGCGTCGATCCGCTGAAGATAGCGGTAATACAACGGTCATAAAAGTGCGAAATCAAGACGTTGATGTTGATAATCGTTGGGTCGTGCCGTATTCACAATTGTTGTCAAAAATTTTTGAAGCGCACATCAACGTAGAATATTGCAATTCTGTCAAATCGGTCAAATACATCTGCAAATACGTAAATAAGGGCAGTGATATGGCAGTTTTCGGGGTGGCTGATTATCAGAATATCGATGAAATTCAGCAAGACCAAATGGGACGTTATAAAAGCAGCAACGAAGCTGTATGGCGCATTTTATCGTTCCCAATACACGACCGGTATCCCGTTGTTGTTCATTTGGCAGTTCATCTCGGAAATGGTCAACGCGTTTATTTCACTGCAGAAAATGCACAACAGAGAGCAGCACGACCACCGGGGACAACACTAACTGCCTTCTTCGAGTTGTGTGAAAACGATGAATTTGCAAGAACATTGCTATATTCCGAAATACCAAAATATTTCACTTGGAATTCATCATCGAAAATTTTTCAACGACGAAAGCAAGGGGAGCGCGTTGACGGTTATCCAAATATCCGTAAAACCGATGCCATAGGACGCATTTACAACATCCATCCGAACAACGCCGAATGTTTCTATTTGCGTCTGCTATTAGTCAACGTGCGCGGACCAAGATCATTTGATGATTTGAAAACTGTTGACGGTCAGTTGTGTGCGACGTATCGTGAAGCATGTCAGCGATTGCATTTGTTGGAAGATAATATGCATTGGGAAACCGCATTTCATGACGCATCAGTCACATCTCATCCAAAACAAATACGCGTACTATTCGCCATAATAATTTCTACATGCCTTCCGTCAAATCCGCAAGAACTGTGGAATAAGTACAAAGACTACATGACCGAGGATTTATTGATTTTGGCGCGTAATTAATTCTGTTTGGCTTTACGTCTTTTTTGGGA
Source organism: Phaonia tiefii (assembly GCA_963931995.1). Lineage (NCBI taxonomy): Eukaryota > Metazoa > Arthropoda > Insecta > Diptera > Muscidae > Phaonia > Phaonia tiefii. Next base: position 109,812,775 of record OZ008368.1, on the reverse strand, counting down.
TTTTTATTATTGTTTTGCCGCAAGATTGGCAGTCCTGCCTTTTACTAATAAATAAACAGAAAGAGCTAGCGAATGTTTACAATTATTAAAAAACATTGACATCGCAACATTGTATGTTTTTTCCACATTTAATTCAATCGATTTCCTACATTTATTCGAAAAGAATACTTAAGAAAATGCCTCCACTACGCAGACGTAATACGGTTGGCAGGCATACGCGTGATTCACATCGAATGTCAATATGGAGAACAAATCAAAGCGAAGAGCAACGCGCTCAAGTGAATGCCCGAGGTAGAGCGGTGCACAGAGAGCGCCGTGCATGTGCATGTGCCACCAGAACCATTACATTCCTTGCTCACTGGAGAATCGCCGACATCTAAGCATTTTTTGCAGAACAATCAAGCATACAATTCATGTTTTCAAATGACTTCTTCTGGTGCCACAATGATCATTTGAGATACATTTATGCCAACATTCAAGGTGATTACTTTGCATTGAATTTCCAGTGAAACATTTGACATTTTTAATATTCCAATCATTCATCCAATTTTATTGCACAAACATTATAGACTCAGGGACAAATATACCATCGAGCAGGCTCGCTATTACCATTTGCCAATGATGACTATAAATTTTTGCAAAT